>CM076580.1:1364198519-1364798519 GCA_034641835.2 Pinus albicaulis
CAAAGAAAAATATGGTAAGATGTTGATTGTGGTTTTATATGTTGATGATGTAATATTCACAGGTAATGATAACTACCTTATTGAAAATTTTAAAACAGTCATGAAAGAAGAATTTGAAATGACTGACATGGGATTGTTGAGATACTTCTTAGGAATAGAAGTAGAACAAAATGAAAATGGGATTTTTATCTCACAAGAAAAATATGTTAATGAAGTTTTAGAAAGATTTAATATGCAAGAGTGCAAGGCAGCAATTACTCCCACAGTAATGGGATTGAAACTTAGCAAAGATGACAGTAGCAAGGATTTTGATACTAGTTTATACAAGAGCATAGTTGGCAACCTCATATATTTGACTACAACTAGGCCTGATATTATGCATGTCGTTAGTTCGATTTCCATATTTATGGAGAGGCCAAAAGAGGCAGATTGGCAAGCAGCAAAAAAAATTCTGAGCTATGTAAAAGGAACTAAAAGGTATGGGATTTTATATACTACTTTAGAAAATTAAGAATTAATTGGATATACTGACAGTGATTGGGCTGGAAGTATTGATGACTGGAAAAGTACTGCTGGTTATTTTTTTCATATGGGTTCAGGAGCCATTTCATAGTCTTCTAAGAAACAGCCGATTGTAGCATTATCTACAGCATAGGCAGAATATGTGACAGCTACAATAGCAGCGTGTCAAGCAGTATGGATGAGGAGAATGTTGAGAAGTTTATGTCAAGAACAAGTAAAAGACACAGTGATTTATTTTGACAATAGCTCATTCATAACATTGTCTAAAAATTATGTGTTTCACAAAAGGACAAAGCGCATAGATGCTAAGTTTCACTACATCAGGGAGCTAGTGAACAATGGAGAAATTAATTTAAAACATTTTATAACAGAGGAACAATTTTCAGACATATTGACAAATCCATTGGGGAAAACGAGTTTTGAATAATTGAGAAAATGCATGGGTATGACAAAAAACCCAGAAGGTGATTTTAAGGGGGAGTGTTGGAAATATTAAATTCCCCCGCTGCCCTCTACAGAGGAAGAAATGTACAGCAGAGGTAGAGAACTTTCGTGCATAGGTCTGTGCATTCAAGAGGGACATTAAACAGAATCATGGAGGATTTAATTTGATGAACGACCGCAGCCATACTACCGCAGCAGAAGTTATGTTTCCCTGGTCAAACCACGTAGCATACAGAGGATTCAATGACAGTCATATCAGGTTTTAAAGCCATCATACTGTGTGCTTATATCCCCAACCACCGCGCTGTTTGAAACTTTCAACAACAGTAACATTTTGTTTTGACTTGAGCTCGAACTTTCTATTTTGAAGTCTTGCAATCGCATCGCAGAGTTGTTGTTTCAATTCATTTCCACACCTTTAGTCTGCAAAGTTCCTAGATTGGTTCAATTACTTGTTACTTTATTTTAGATTAAAATACAAGACTTTGCATTGAGGAATACCTCGATAAAATGAAGATTTTGGTTTGTGGAATGAGTTTTGGAAGCAACAGAGGCTTTCTAGCAATGAAATATGCTTCAAAATGGTCTTTATAGGGCTTTAGACTAGTTCTGCAATGATTGTGAGGGTAAAAGCTTCAATTCTGGTTGAATTAGCTTAATAACAGGTCGACATCAGTTCTTTGGCTGGAAAATAGGTCGGCAAAATAGTATTTGCGCTAATCTGTAACTGAAATGGTGAAAAGTCTCAAAAGGGTGGTCTTATGTTATTTAACCAATCAGTGGTTAACTTTAATGCGCAGGGTCAAATTCAAATGACAGAGTGGTATTGATAATGGGCGGAAAACAAGCTTGTGGTTTTCGCATCGGCAAAAGGTGGTAGGCGGTATTATTTCAGAGGATGCGATACAATCAAATTCTGCCATGTAATAGGGAGCGAGGTTGTGAAAAAAACTCTTTTCGCAAGGTATCAAAGTTGTTAAAGTTCAGGCTTTCGGGAATGTGATAAAAGATATTGGCCATCAGATCTGATCAATTGCAATCGAACGGTTGGGCGAATGGAAAGGATGAATCAGGGACTTGATAGGTCGTGGGGCCCGGGATAACGTTATGCGATGCGTTTAATGTGATATAAGAAATGAATTAATTTATACAGGGTCGGGACTTTATAATAGTGGGGTTTAGTTAAACATATGAATGAGTTTAACTATATATTTTAGATGGGTTTAAATGTAATATATTCGGGAGTTAATATAATAAAGGTTAACAAAGTATAGGCATGAGTTTAATATATGTATGCAGGGATTAACATATATGGGGGTTAATAATATATAGTGAAATGTTAATAAGTGTGTGATTTTAAAATGCACTAAGGATAGTGTTATAACTAATATCAGGAAGGATTTATCAATGTGGAACTAGATATATTAATTTAAATTTAGAATAAGGATAAGTGCATTTTAGGGGATATTTTGAAAAAGGGAGATGAGTAAAGGGATTTTTACTTTTCCAAAGATAATATGCTTTTTTATCTAGGAAAAGGGTTTTTGTAAGGGAAAAAGAGTGAAGTAAGGGGAAAGGGTTAAAATGAAGGGGAAGGGGTATTTTTACAAGGGAGATGAGTTTAGAAGGGAGTTAGTAATATGAAATGACCAATTTCTACTATCCATGCCTCGTGAAAACTATTACTGCCTACCCATCATCTACCCTAACATTTTTTCTTCATTTCTTTGGGTGCATTTGAGCTTACAGACCCTTTTTATTTTTCTTTTAACATCAAACTATTTAACTCTAACCTTATTACTTCCAATGGCTCAGATTAAACTGTCGAGCTCATTTATTATTCTCTACCTAACTACTGATCTGCCAAGATTAAATAGTTTGGCTAGATCTTTATTCTCTATCTATCAAGATGAAATTTAAAGCATGAATAATCAATATTAAGCTCTTTGAATATCATGGATTGTGGCATTTTTGACAAGCTTCACACAATATTATTTTGCAAAGTAAAGTAAAAAGTAGTGCCATTTGAATTTGCATCACTTTCATGATCCATGTTTATCTTTTTTTTGTTGGGGTTCATTTTTTATATTCTTTTTTTATCTTTTTCTTTTCAGTCCTTTGATTTTTCTTTTAGTACTTTTACCCTCTTTACATTTTTTTTAATATGGGAAAACAACTTTGCAGAAAGAAAAATATGTACATATTACAAGAATAATCATAGTCAATTCAAAATTATGACTCCTATTATTATAGGACCCTAACACCAAGGATCTATGAGAACATATTTATGTTTATGGGTCTCCACAAATGACTTGAATTTCTTCCGTTTTGACTCTAGTTGAATGCAACTAAGTAGTAATTTCTCTTTCACGATGATCTAAAGTTTGGGCTTCCTTAGAGGTTGTGCACTCTCACTCATCTTACATCCTAGACCATCTCTTTTTAGGACTTGAACAACTTACACCTTCATCTCCCTCACCTAATAAATCTATCTCCTAAGTCCCTTTATGGTTTCTATTATTACACAATAAATACATCATCTAGGATCACATTAAGACCCTTCCATTCAAACAATTCCTTGAGTTTCAAGAAGAAAGTAATCTAAGTTTGCTTGCCTCTATTTTTTCTATATGAGCCTTGTTACACTAAATGGAAATCCCTCAATGACCCTAATAATAGTGTGCAAGCCATTTACAATGTCAAGTAGGCTTGATAACCTTGTCCCTAGGAGCACTGAATAGCCTATGAGTTAACGAAGGAAGAGAATACCATGTGTGATTCCCTAAAAATATCCTAACTGAATAAATCAGTTCAACAATATTGAAATTAAATGAGAAGATATTGTGAGGCCAAAGTATATTATTTTCATTGTGCCATTACACAAATGAATTAACATGTGGAGAATTTGAGACATAAAATTTCAAATTTTTTAAATAACAACATGGCAAAGGGAGAAAAAATATACTCAACAACCTCTATAATCCCCCTTATACTCTAAAAATTCTTTCCCATAATCTAACTCCTTCATTCCCTTAGTGTTCGCTAAATGATTGAGTTTACATAGCGCTTGAAAAAATGAAATAGTTTTAAATTACTTAATTAAAACTTGAGATCTACTAATAATTCTTAGAGGGGATTATATTTTGGCTTTAACAATTATCTTTGTACATATGGTTAATGTCAATGTACAAGTCTCTTATAATTAAAACTCAACTTACTCCTCTAATCTTGACTATTTAAAATCTTTAATATAGCGTCAATCTATGTGTTTCGTTGTTGTTAGAAATATTGAATTCCCCCACTGCCCTGTGCAGAGGAAGAAATGTACAGCAGAGGCAGAGAACTTGCATGCATGGGTCTGTGCATTCAAGAGGGACATTAAACAGAAGCATGGAGGATTTAATTTGAGGAACGACCACAGCCATACTGCCGCAGCCGAAGTGATGTTTCCATGGTCAAACCACACAACATATGGAGGATTCAATGACAGTCATATCAAGTTTTAAAGCCATGATACCGTGTGTTTATATCCCCAACCACCGCGTCATTTGAAACTGTCAACAACAGTAACATTTTTTTTTTACTTAAGCTCGAAGTTTCTGTTTTGAAGTCTTGCAATCGCATCGAAGAGTTGTTTCAATTCATTTCCACATTTCATTGTTTATTACTGATGTGATGATCCGATGTTTTATCACCTAGCCGAAATGTCTTGTTGATGTGAAGTTCGGTTGTGATGCAATGGTGCAATATCGTACATCGCATATCACAATGACCATATGTCAATGCCCCAATGCAATGTCAAGTCCTGAAGTTTAGTCGCGATGCGATATACGCTGTGGGCTCCACCATCCGCATTCACACATTTGATTTTTGTTTCATGTTATGTTTTTTTAATTGTCGTGGCCGAAAGTTTTTTTTTTAACTTTGGTTTTATGTTTTATATGCGGCCATTGTATTTTTTATGTTTTTTGTTTTTATTTTGAAAGAAAAATTCGTGACTCATATATAATGTGAAAAAGGAAAAATACAGTGTAAGCTGCACAGACAGAGAGCTTAAAAAAAAATCAGATAGTGAACACAGATAGAGGACTGAGACAGAGAGGCGTTTTGTGAATTTGTAAAAGCCTGCAGGCTAAACAACAGAGAGTGAGACTATGTGTCCGCAAACAAAAAATAGAGAGAAGATTTGAAAATCACTGTATGTGCGTTCTGATTGACAGAGAGAGAGTTTTATTTTTCTGTTTGTGAGCACTATGTTTGTAGAAGTCCAGCTCATTTTGTGAATCCCTCAGGAAGAGGAAGAACGAATTTTGTAATACTGTTTTATGTTTTTGGAATAGAAAGTATTTTGTGTGCCATCTCTATCTATCAGAAGAATTTTTTTTTTTCATTTCTCTGTGTTGAAGAGGAGAATCTCTATTCTCCCTGTGTGTTTGGAATTATTAGAAATTTCAACATGGTATCGGAGCTTATCCAGGCTCTTTGAAGGTGTCAAAGAAGCTGAAGGAAGAAGGAAATTTTTTGCAGCAGTTCTCCAACAACGTGAAGGCTCAACAGAAGATTAAGTACAAGTATTTCTCAAAAAAACAGAGTTGTTGTTTTGATTAAAATACCAGTCCTCAGAGACATAGTTTGTCTTTTAAAAGAAGGAAAGACAGTTTGTTTAAGAAAAACACAGTCAAGTTTATTTCAGTTTATAAGTAATGGCTGGACCAAGCACCAGTATGCGTATTGGAAATACTCAGCTTCCACAATTTAATGGGAAGAATTATGATTATTGGGCCATTACAATGAGAGCCCTGTTTTCCTCCCTGGATCTATGGGAATTTGCTGAAGATGGTTTTGAAGAACCAGTAGATGAACAAGAGTTTAATGCCTTGACACGGGAAGAGAAGGATCTGTTGAAGAGAAATATAAAGGACTCTAAAGCCCTCTTTTATCTCTATCAAGCAGTACATGAGAGTGTGTTTCCAATGATATTAGCAGCTAATAAATCCAAGGATGCATGTGGATACTCTAAAGATAGCCTATCAAGGTATGGAGAAATTGAAGACAACAAAACTACAATTGCTGAGGAAAGATTTTGAAACTCTCTGTATGAAAGAGTCTGACAACATAGAATCATTCTTCACATATGTGATTGGGATGGTAAATCAGATAAGGTCCCATGGAGAAACACTTGAAGAAAGAAGGATTGTGGAGAAACTATTGAGGAGCCTACCCTCAAGGTTTGATGTTATTGTAACCACTATTGAAGAGACAAAAGATCTCTCAAAGTTCACTGTAGATGAACTTCATGCATCACTGATGACTCATGAAAAGAGATTGGGAAGATCAGTAAACCCATCTCTAGAGCATGCCTTCAAGACCTAGATGCCTTTTGGAAGAGGAAGAGGTCAAGGCGGAGGAAGAGGAAGAGGAAGAAGCCAAAACAGAGGAGGAAGGAACAACCCTTCACATTCACATGGAAGGACCAATAGTCAGAATCAAAGCCACAGCCAAAGCAACAACCAACAGGGTGGACACCAACATGCTTAAGGACAA
Source organism: Pinus albicaulis (assembly GCA_034641835.2). Lineage (NCBI taxonomy): Eukaryota > Viridiplantae > Streptophyta > Pinopsida > Pinales > Pinaceae > Pinus > Pinus albicaulis. Next base: position 1,364,205,030 of record CM076580.1, read on the forward strand.
AGGTATGAAAAATCCAATTTCCAATGTCATTATTGCAAAAAATATGGGCACTATGCCAATGAGTGTAGGAAAAATCAAAATGACATGAATAATAGGCAGAATGCTAATGTAGAAAGAGAAGAAAAGAGCCCAAAGAATGTGTTGTTAACATGTAATGTAGCACAATATAGACAGGATGATGTATGGTTCTTAGATTCAGGCTGTAGTAATCACATGACTAGAAACATAGTAATGTTTGTCAATCTTGATGAAGAAGTTAAATCAGAAGTAACAATAGGAACTGATACTAAGATTTCTGTTAAGGGAAAAGGAAGAGTAAGTATCCGTGCAAGAAATGGAGAGCAAAAATTTGTGCCAGATGTATACTATGTTCCTGGATTGAAGTGTAATCTTTTGAGCGCTGGGAAGCTCATAAACAAAGGTTAAAATGTAGTTTTTGAAAATGATGTGTGCAAAATAATGGACATACCTCCAACCAAGAAGATTATTGCTAAAATACAAATGACCAACAATATAATTTTTCCACTCAAGCTCAATACTGAGTTGAAGAGAAAAGGAAAGAATGTAGCAGCTGTAACTCAAGAGGTCTTTCAAAACGAAGTGAAAGATGAGAATTAGTTATGGCACTTGAGATATGGACATCTCAATTTCTGAGATCTGAATTTGATGCACAGAAAATGAATGGTAAGAGGAATACCATTGATTGAGAAACCAGAGAGCCCATGTGAAGGTTAGATCTTGGGAAAACAACACAGAGAAAACTTTCCATCAGGAAAGAGCATAAGGGAAAAAGATTCCTTAGAAGTTATTCATTCATATTTATGTGGGCCAATGCAAACAACATCAGTTTCAGGCAAAAATTACATGCTAACCTTCATTGATGATTTCACAAGGAAAGTATATGTTTATTTCTTGAAATATAAAAGTGAAGTCTTTGAAAATTTTTGCCACTTTAAAGCTCTTGTAGAGATAAAAAGTGGGCAGCATATCAAAGTTCTTAGAACTAATATAGGAGGTGAGTACATCTCAAAAGAATTTCTGCGGTTTTACAGAGAAAATGGAATACAAAAACAGTTTACCACAAGGTACACAGCGCAGCGAAATGGTGTTGCTGAAAGGAAGAATCGAACCATAATGGAAATGGTGAGAAGTATGCTAAAGGCAAAACATTTTCCAAATGAGTATTGGGCAGAAGCAACAAATTGCGATGTGTATATTTTAAATAGATGCCAAACAAAAGCTATAATGAACAGAGTTCCAGAAGAAGCATGGAGTGGTAGAAAACAAGGAGTCACCCACATGAGAGTTTTTGGGTGTGTGGCTTATGCATACATACCAGATTAGCTGAGAAAGAAGTTGGACAGTAAGGGGGAGACGTGCATCTTCCTTGGATATTGTTAACATTCCAATGGATATAGATTGTATAACCCATCCACTAAGAAGTTTGTTATAAGCATAGATGTGCAATTCATTGAAAAGGAAGCATGGGATGGAAGCATTGAGAAAACAGTCAATGTCAAAAGTTGTTTGTCTAATGATGAAGATGAGTAAAATGTGGCTGAAAATAATACCTCATCGATAGCACAACCTCCACCAACACAAGGATAGCGAGGGACACCTCAAGCAGGTGTAAGAACACCCTTGAGAAGAAATGAGAGTGCTTCTCCAAGCACACCACACGGAGCAAATTTGAGTGCTACTTCAAGCACAACTACACCAAATGAAAAGGGAACAAAATTCAGAAATTTAAATGAAATTTATGAACAAGAAGCAACAAATGAAGGTATGAACTCCTTATTTTCTTTGTATTGTCATGTTGATGATCTTATTCATTTTGAAGAAGCCATAAAAGATAGGAAATGGATAGAAGCAATGGATGAAGAAATTAATGCAATAGAAAAGAAAAAAACATGGGATTTAGTTTATCTCCAAGAAGAGAAAGAAGTCATTGGAGTAAAATGGGTCTACAAGACCAAAATTAATGCTGAAGGTAAGATAGAAAGACACAAGGCCAAACTTTTTGGCAAGGGATATAAGCAGAAGCATGGAAGAGACTATGAAGAAACTTTTTCACCAGTTGCAAGAATGGAAATAGTGAGAGTAGTGTTGTCCATAGCAGCACAAAAAAAATGGAAAGTATACCAAATGGATGTAAAATCAGCATTCTAAAATGGAGTGTTAATGGAAGAGGTTTATGTTGAACAACCTCTAGGCTATGAGAAAAATGGTCAAGAGCACAAGGTTTGTAGATTGAAGAAAGCTCTTTATGGGCTGAAGCAAGTACCAAGAGCATGGTACAGTAGGATAGATTCCTATATACTAGAAAATAGGTTTGAAAAATGTGAAAGAGAACCCACATTATACATCAAAGAAAAATATGGTAAGATGGTTATTGTGGTTTTATATGTTGATGATGTAATATTCACAGGTAATGATAATTACCTTATTGAAAATTTTAAAACAGTCATGAAAGAAGAATTTGAAATGACTGACATGGGATTGTTGAGATACTTCTTAGGAATAGAAGTAGAACAAAATGAAAATGAGATTTTTATCTCACAAGAAAAATATGTTAATGAAGTTTTAGAAAGATTTAATATGCAAGAGTGCAAGGCAGCAATTACTCCCACAGTAATGGGATTGAAACTTAGCAAAGATGACAACAGCAAGGATTTTGATACTATTTTATACAAGAGCATAGTTGGCAACCTCATGTATTTGACTACAACTAGGCCTGATATTATGCATGCCTTTAGTTCGATTTCCAGATTTGTGGAGAGGCCAAAAGAGGCACATTGGAAAGCAACAAAAAAAATTCTGAGCTATGTAAAAGGAACTAAAAGGTATGGGATTTTATATACTACTTCAGAAAATTCAGAATTAATTGGATATACTGACAGTGATTGGGCTGGAAGTATTGATGACTGGAAAAGTAATGCTGGTTATTTTTTTCATATGGGTTCAGGAGCCATTTCATAGTCTTCTAAGAAACAACTGATTGTAGCATTATCTATAGCAGAGGCAGAATATGTGACAGCTACAATAGCAGCATGTCAAGTAGTATGGATGAGGAGAATGTTGAGAAGTTTATGTCAAGAACAGGTAAAAGGCACAGTGATTTATTTTGACAATAGCTCTTCATAACATTGTCTAAAAATTATGTGTTTCACAAAAGGACAAAGCACATAGATGCTAAGTTTCACTACATCAGGGAGCTAGTGAACAATGGAGAAATTATTTTAAAACATTGTATAACAGAGGAACAATTTTCAGACATATTGACAAAGCCATTGGGGAAAAAGAGTTTTGAATAATTGAGAAAATGCATGGGTATGACAGAAAACCCAGCAGGTGATTTTAAGGGGTAGTGTGGGAAATATTAAATTCCCTCGCTGCCCTCTACAGAGGAAGAAATGTACAACAGAGGTAGAGAACTTTCATGCATAGTTCTGTGCATTCAAGAGGGACATTAAACAGAAGCATGGAGGATTTAATTTGATGAACGATCGCAACTACCACAGCAGAAGTGATGTTTCCCTGGTCAAACCACGTAGCATACTGAGGATTCAATGACAGTCATATCAGGTTTTAAAGCCATCATACCGTGTGTTTATATCCCCAACCACCGCGCTGTTTGAAACTTTCAACAACAGTAACATTTTGTTTTGACTTGAGCTCGAACTTTCTATTTTGAAGTCTTGCAATTACATCGCAGAGTTGTTGTTTCAATTCATTTCCACATTCCGCTGTTTATTATTGATGCAATGATCCGATGTTTTATCACCTAGCCAGAGTGTCTTGTTGATGTGAAGTTTGGATGCAATGCGATGGTGCGATATCACACATTGCACATCGCAACGACCATATGTCAATGCCCCAACACAATGTCAAGTTTTGAAGTTTAGCCGTGATGTGATATATGTCGTGGGCTCCACCATCGGCATTCACAGATTTGATTTTTGTTTCATGTTATGTTTTGTTAATTGCCACGACCGAAAAGTTTTTTTTAACTTTAGTTTTATGTTTTATATGCGGCCATTGTATTTTTTATGTTTTTTGTTTTTATTTTGAAAGAAAAATCCGTGACTCATATATAATGTGAAAAGGGAAAAATACAGTGCAAGTTGCACAGACAGAGAGTTTTAAAAAAAAAACAGACATTGAACACAGATAAAGGACTGAGACAGAGAGGCGTTTTGTAAATTTGTAAAAGCCTGTAGGCTAAACAATAGAGAGTGAGACTGTGTGTCCACAAACAAAAACAGAGAGAAGATTTGAAAAGCACTGTATGTGCGTTTTGATTGACAGAGAGAGAGAGTTTTATTTTTCTGTTTGTGAGAACTGCGTTTGTAGCAGTCCAGGTCATTTTGTAAATCCCTCAGGAAGAGGAAGAATGAATTTTGTAATATTGTTTTATGTTTTTGGAATAGAAGTATTTTTTGTGCCATCTCTGTCTATCAGAAGCATATTTTTTTTGCATTTCTCTGTGTTGAAGAGGAGAATCTTTATTCTCCCCGTGCATTTGGAATTATCATAAATTTCAACAATTTTTCAAAGGAAACTTTAATAATAAACTCGTGAGTGCACACCACATCATCTAAAACCAAAGTTACAATAACCATTCAACATAAATGTTAACAATGTAAGTCTTTTGTTTTTTTTATTCTTTTATAAATGAGAAGGAAATTCACAGAATAATTTTTTTAAGGGTGATTTTGGAAATGCACTTCAAAAACGGGTTTAAACCATGAGGGAACATTCCATTTGGATTACCAAAGCCTCCAATATTAATAAAATAGCTTCAAATGCTAGTGACCATAAAACCATTGGATGAATGGACTAAAATATGAGAAACACCCTGTAAATAAGCTAAGCATAAAAGCCTAACGAGCATTAAATCCCTAGTTGAATATAATAAACAACCATAAAACCCTGCAACAAAATTGAATAAAGCATTTAAAGAGACATGTTTAATGTTGGAATATTTGAAAATTCCAGAACAACAAATGGAGAATAAAACTCCCTTCTTTCACATAGAGAAAATATTAAAATTTCATTCACAGTGACACAGTTTCCACTTGAAAACAAACTTCTATTCCATAAAAAACTGTTATAAACTCTTCCTCAACATGGAGGGATTACAACTATTGGACTGCTTCTAAGCACAGTGCTAAAATAACACACTTTGTCTCTCTAAAAACATACACTGCTGTGTATACAAATATTTCACACTGTTGTCTCTCTAATACAATATACAGCTCTCCTTTTTAGTGCTCACGGCATTCCCTTTTATATGGAACATAACATAATATATATATTATAAATATCATATATTTAACCAAAGTTAAAACTAAAATGTACTTTGGCAATAAAACATTTACCCAGCGTAAAAGTTAAAACAACATTGCCGTGAAATAAAACAATTAAGTCAAAAAACTATAACATAATGTCAAAACATTATTTCCCTTTTTTTTTCTTTTCGTTTATATATTTCGGGGGCTTCGTGAAGGGCTTTCACGTGAGCTCTCATACTCCCCCGAAATCATTTGGCTAGGTGAAGTGTGGGCCCAGCTGAGGATGACATTAGCTTTCCGTGGGTCTCCACTCCTCAAGCTGCTTGGCTTTTCTAATCCCCGCGGAAAGGCTTTCCACCTCAACTCTGTTGTATTAACTATGTTTGGTGGCTTTTTAATGTGGTTGTTGCTGCAGATAAGATGGAGTTCTTCCACCGCTTCTGCATTCAAATCATAGCTGTTTAACTTCACATTTGCCTTAACTCTGCCGTTCTTCTGTCTCTTCATTCCCTTCTCAATTAATCCTGCCGTCTTTTGAACTATGTGGGTAGTTGGAATTAATTTCCAACACTCCCCCTTAATTTCAACTGCTGGGTTTTCCTGCATATTGAGGCATTTCTTGAAATAATTAAAACTGTTCTGAGCTAATGGTTTTGTGAGGATATCATCAAATTGATCCTCTGTTCTACAGTGCTGCAAAACAATCTCACCATTGTTAACCAATTCCTGTATGAAATGAAACTTGGTGTCTATGTGCTTTGTCCTTTTATGAAAAACATAATTTTTAGATAAAGATATCATTGAGCTATTATCACAGTAAATCACTTTCCCTTTTATCTGTTCTTGGCATAAAATTTTCAACATTCTTCTCATCCAAACTGCTTGACACGCTGCTGCTATAGTTGCCACATACTCTGCCTCTGCTGTAGATAATGCTACAATGGGTTGTTTCTTAGAAACCCATGAAATGGCTCCTGAACCCATATAAAAAATCCCATTTTCATCTTGTTCTACTTCTAAGAAGTATTTCAACAAACCCATGTCAGTCGTTTCAAATTCTTCTTTCATGAATGTTTTAAAATTTTCAATAAGGTAATTATCATTACCTGTGAAAATAACATCATCAACATATAAAACTACAATCAACAATTTACCATCATTTTCTTTGATGTAGAGGGTGGGCTCTCCCTCACACTTTTCAAATCCATTTTCCAGTAGATAGGAGTCTATTCTACTGTACCACGCTCTTGGTGCTTGCTTCAGCCCATAAAGAGCTTTCTTCAACTTGCACACTTTGTGCTCTTGGCCTTCTTTTTCATATCCAAGAGGTTTTTCAATGTAAACCTCTTCCATTAACACTCCATTTAGAAATTTTGACTTCACGTCCATTTGGTAAACTTTCCACTTGTTTTGGGTTGCTATGGACAACACTGCTCTCATGGTTTCCATTCTAGGAACCGGTGCGAAAGTTTCCTCATAATCTATCCCATGCTTCTGATTATATCCCTTGACAACAAGTCTGGCCTTGTGTCTCTCTATTTTGCATTCAGCATTACTCCTTGTCTTGTAGACCCATTTAACTCCAATGACATCTTTACCTTTTGGGAGTTCAACCAAATCCCAAGTATTTTTTCTTTCTATGGCATTAATCTCCTCATTCATAACTTCTATCCATTTCTTATCCTTGATAGCTTCTTCAAAGTGGATAGGGTCTTCAACATGACAATATAAAGCAAACAAAGAATTGATAACTTAATTTGCTGCCTCTTGTGCATAAATGTCATTCAAATTTATGAACTTCTTACTTCTTTCATTTGGTGTACAAATGCTTGAAGAAGCACTTGAATTTCCTCCTTGTGGTGTGCTTGGAGAAGCACTTTCATTTCTCCTCAAGGGTGTGCATTGCTGCTCTTGTGTTGATGCTGCTGTTTGGGGATGTATTTCAACCAATTCATCATCATTTTCATCATGAGATAAACAGTGTTTAACATTCACTGTTTTCTCTATGCTTCCATACCAAGCTTCCTCTTTAATGAATTGAACATCTCTACTCACAATAAACTTGTTGGTGGATGGGTTGTATAACCTATAAGCCTTGGATTCCTCACTGTATCCAATGAAAATACATTTCTCTCCCTTGCTATCCAACTTCTTCCTTAGCTGATCCGGTATGTGTGCATAAGCCACACATCTGAATACCTGCATGTGTGTGACACCTTGCTTTGTGCCACTCCATGCCTCTTTCGGCACTTTGTTCATAACTGCTTTTGTAGGGCATTTATTTAGAATGTACGCTGCACAATGTATAGCTTCAGCTTAATAATCATTAGGCAAATGCTTTGCCTTTAACATGCTCCTTGCCATGTCCATTATGGTTCTATTCTTCCTTTCGGCTACTCCATTTTGCTGCGGATTATATCTAGTTGTAAACTCCTTATGAATACCATTTTCTCTACAAAAACGTAGGAAATATTTAGAGATTTAATCACTTCCTCTATCAGTCTTTAGGACTTTGATGTGCAACCCACTTTGGTTCTCAACAAGTGCTTTGAAATTTTAGAACCTTTCAAACACTTCACTTTTGTTTTTCTTGTAAAATAATCTATGAATGTTAACATGTAGTGGTTGCTAGTAAGCGATGGAGTTTGCATCGGTCCACACAGATCTGAGTGGACAATCTCTAAGGGTGCCTTTTCCCTTATGCTTTTCCCGAAAGGAAAACTTTCTCTGTGTTGTTTCCCCAAGATACAACCTTCACAAAGGCTGTCTGGTTTCTCTATCAATGGTAAACCTCTTACCATTCCTTTTCTGTTCAACAAGTTAAGACCTCCAAAGTTGAGATGTCCAAATCTCAAGTGCCACAACCAATTTTCATCTTTTGGTTCGCTTTGGATAGCCTCTTTTGCCACTGCTGCTATCTTTTCTTCATTCTTCAAATCTACTCTCATTCTAAGAGGGAACATCTTGTTCCTTGTCATCTTCACTTCAACAATACATTGTTTGCTGGGTGGTTTGTCCATGATGGTACAAACATCATCTTCAAAAAATACATTGTACCCCTTTTGGACAAGCTGTCCAATACTTAAGAGGTTACACTTCATTCCTGGAACATAATAGACATCTGCTATGGATTTCTTTGCACCTTTCCTTGTTAGAACATTTACATTCCCTTTTCCATGTCGTAAACTTTGCTATCAGGCCTTGTGTGACTTGTGACTTCACACTCTCATCTAACATAGAAAACATTGCTATATTTCCTGTCATATGGTTACTACAACTAGAGTCTAGAAACCATAAATCCTCATTCTTTTCTTCAGCCATATTACAAGCTAAAAACAGATTGTCTTGGCTGATATTTTCTCTAGTGAAATTTGCACGAGTTCTATTTCTCATATCTTGCTGCTTCTTTCTACATTCATTAGCATAATGACCATATTTTTTACAATAGTGACATTGGACATTGGATTTATCATACCTTTTTCCTTGAGAATTCTGCTGACCATTTTGTTGGCTGCTACCTTGGCTGTGGCTATGATTTTGAATGTTGCACCTTCCATGTGAATGTGAAGGGTTGTCCCTTCCACCTTTGTTTTGGCTTCTGCCTCTTCCTCTTCCTATACCTTGCCCTCTTCCTCTTCCAAAAGACATCTGGGTCTTAAAGGCATGTTCCAGAGATGAGTTTTCACTCCTACCCAATCAGACATGAGTCATCAGTGATGCACGTAGCTCATCCACTGTGAACTTTATGAGATCCTTAGTATCCTCTATGGTGGTGACAATCACATCAAATCTTGAGGGTAGACTCCTCAAGAGTTTTTCTACAATCCTCTTGTCTTCAAGAGTCTCTCCATGAGATCTTATTTGTGTGACCATTCCAATAACATGAGTGAAGAATGAGTCAATAGTATTTGACTCTTTCATACAGAGAGCTTCAAAGTCTCTCCTCAACAACTGAATTTTTGTTGTCTTCACTTTTTCCATGCCTTGATAGGCTGTCTTGAGAGTTTCCCATGCTTCTTTGGATTTCTTGGCTACTGCTATCCTAGGAAACACACTCTCATGCACTACTTGATACAATAAGAAGAGAGCCTTGGAGTCTTTCTTTCTAATGCTTTTCAGCAACTCTTTCTCTGCTTGAGTTAAATCTTCAAACTCTTCTTCATTTGCTGGCTCTTCAAATCCATCCTCAAAAAATTCCCATAAGTATTGGGAGACAAATAAAGCTGTCATAGTTATTGACCAGCAGTCATAATTCTTCCCATTAAATATTGGGAGATGGATATTTCCCATACCCATACCAGTGTTGGCTCCAACCATTCTGCACCCTTAACTATGATTCAAAAACACTTGACTGTGTATATAAAATGACTGACCGTTCTACAAAAGTAACACGCTAAAATATATAGAGAAATACCTTTGGATTCTTTTTGGCTGAGTCTTCACACTGCTGGAGAAGATGCTGCAAAAAAGAACTCCTTTCCTTCAGCTTCTTTGATCTTCAAAGAGCCTGGACTAGCTCTGATATCATGTTGGAATATTTGAAAATTCGAGAACAACAAATGCAGAATAAAACTCCCTTCTTTCACACAGAGAAAATATTAAAATTTCATTCACAGTGACAGAGTTTCCACTTGAAAACAAACTTCTATTCCATAAAAAGCTGTTACAAATTCTTCCTCAACATGGAGGGATTACAACTATTGGACTGCTTCTAAGCATAGTGCCAAAATAACACACTCTGTCTCTCTAAAAACATACACTGCTGTGTATACAAATATTTCACACTGTTGTGTGTCTAATACAATGTACAAATCTCTTTTTTAATGCTCACGACATTCCCTTTTAAATGAAACATTACACAATATATATATTATAAATATCATATATTTATAATATATATTTAACCAAAGTTAAAACTAAAATTTACTGCGGTAATAAAACATTTACCCAGCGTAAAAGTTAAAACAACATTGCCGTGAAATAAAAAAATTAAATCAAAAAACTATAACATAATGTCAAAAGATTATTTCCCTTTTGTTTATTTTCATTTATATATTCCGGGGGCTTCGTGAAGGACTTTCATGTGAGCTCTCATACTCCCCCGAAATCCTTTGGCTTGGTGAAGTGTGGGCCCAGCTGAGGATGACATCAACTTTTCGTGGGTCTCCACTCCTCTAGCTGCTTGGCTTTTCTAACCCCCGCAGAAAGGCTTGCCGCCTCAACTCTGTTATATTAACTATGTTTGGTGGGTTTTTAATGTGATTGTTGCTGCAGATAAGATGGAGTTCTTCCACCGCTTCTGCATTCAAATCGCAGTTGTTTAACTTCACATCTGCCTTAACTCTGCCGTTCTTCTGTCTCTTCATTCCCTTCTCAATTAATTCTGTCGTCTGCTGAACTACGTGCGTAGTTGGAATTAATTTCCAACATTTAAGCTTGTAATGGAAGAAATTCAAATATGAACGGGATGGAGGGCGTGATGAGGGCGGTTGAAATGAATATCTAGAAATATTTCAGCGTGGGGTTTGAGCGACAGCAATGGAAAGGAGAATAGGCGAGCGTCGATACCAGTTCCAAGGCACCCTCTGCATCGGAGGATCGTGCAGGCCAAACCCTATTCGTGCTTTTTTATTCAGGACGACCGAGACGATAGAGTTGTGGAGGAGTTGTACGGTTATCTTGGCTTCTTCCCAAAGACCAACACAATGGCGCTCATTACAAAGCGCCATTCGTATTCACTATGCGTTATGGCGCGGCATCACCCACACCTCTGCCAAAATTAATGAATTAATTTTTAAATTATTAAAACTAGATTGTTTAATTTTATGGAAAAGCTTCCATTTAAATCCGAAAAATGCGATAAATTTTTTTAAATTCAAAATAGCTAGTTATTAAACTTATTTTTGGAAAACATTGCATTCCGATTAATTTATTTTTATTAAATTACATCATTTAAAATTCAAATTTGTTAACTATAATCTGTCTTAAGGAGAATTTATAAAAATATTTACTTACCTTATTTTTCTCAACGCTTACCAACACAAAATATAAACTAAAATGATTGGTCTTAAATTCAATTAAAAGATAATTTCTCAAAATATTCATTTACATTTTTTTTTAAATTATATAAAAAGACATTTTAAAATGGAAGAAATTCATTAAAAAAAACATTCACGATATTTAAAAAAACATTTTTAAATAAAAATAATCCATGAAAAATATTTACATAATCTTTTAAACACAAAAAATATTTTACAATAGAGAAAAATTGTTAAAAAAAATCTTTAAGAGGAAAAAAGTAATTTGGAGTACAATTCCCCATGGTTTTTTTTTTTAATATCTCAGTGAAGGCACATTGGTGCCTCCAAAATGCTACAGTAAAGTACAATACGATTAAAAGACCATTTAAGATGTTACTGTGTGACCTAGTAACGTCACATGGCATCTGCTTCTGAACATCGATTTAATACAATATAATACCTAACAAAGACGCCCTGGTTCTGTTATTTGGCAGCGAATAGAGACCCATCGTCTTCTTTATATCTGTCCAGAGCTTTTGAACTCGCACATAAGATTCAGGGAACCGACATTCAATGGTATCCATAATGTATTTCATCTTATTGTAACCGTCGTAGCTCTGCTCCACAACATAATTCTTCGCAGACTCTCGATCGCCGCAGCTCTGCAAAATCTCTCACTCTGCACGATTACTTCGGTCCACAAATGTACTCTAAAACCCTGCGTGGCGCGTCAGAATTGTCTTGAGATATGCTCCAATTTAAAGCTTGCAAACAGTGAAGCCAGTTGTCAAAATTTGTTGCAGTGCCTCTTCAGCGAGGGTCTGCGCACATTCCACTTAACCTTCACCTACACAACCCACAGTCAATGTTATGAAAAAAAACAATTCCAATTGAATCCGTTGATACAATATTAATTGTTGTATGGAAAAAATGATAACTTAAAGAACACAACTTCAATTGAATGCGCTGATAATATAGTAATTATTGTATGGGAAAAAAGAGCACAGGACCTATTACATGGTGGATAAGGTGCTCAAAATGTCCAATGAAGGCGCGCCCGAGAGCATGTTGAAGACCAACTATTAGGGATTTGTAATGAGAGCATGTTTAAAACCAGCGATTGTTGAAATTACTTTCAACTCGCAATGTACCCGAGCCATCAATTTTGTTTGCAAAATAAAGCAGACCGAAGTCGCTTTCCATTTTTATGGATTAGTCAACTTCAGCGCAACATTTTTTGAAATGGAGAAATTGAACAGCACTTTACCCAATTTTACTGGACAGATTTGTGAAAAATTCCGCATCACAATTTTCTGCCGTACCATTGCCAAAAATCAGACCCGGGAAAACTTATAAGGCGGATTTAATAAAAATTCCACGTTACAACTTTGGTGACATCAGCAGCGACTTTTGGCACCCGAAATTTTTATGCAAAAGGGTTTAATTTTTTGGGTTGACGTCCGGTGGTCAAAGTTGTTTTAATGCTTGGTTTTAAATTTGGTGCGTACAGCACATACATATATATGTCTTACATATATATATGAAACGAACGTGCATTCAAAAGGGAGGCCGTGGGCCTTTTTGGTTTATGTTTTTTATGTTTTAACATTACACCATATTTCATATGGTATACAACTTTTGTTTTTTTCGGTTTTAAAAAGTTTTATTTTAAAATAGTTTTATTTTATATATTGTAAAAGGTGCTGAGTGCATTGTTTTATGTATTGTAAGTTTTTAATTTTACACAGCAGTGTAAAGAAAATATAAAGCACAACAGTGCATTGTTCAGAATTGTAAGTTTTTTTTTACACAGAGCAGTGTAACAGAACTTTGAATGGCATAGCAGTGCATTCATTTTTTTTTAAGAGACAGAGTATTTTTTCAGAGTGAAATTTTAGAGAGTGTGAGTTGTGTTTTGAACTGTGTTTTGAAGCAGTCAAAGCCTTTTGTATTCCCTCAGTCAGAGGTGATTTTGTAACCAAGTTTTTGAAGTTTAATGAAATAGTTTTTACAGTGAAAGCTCTGTCTCCAGTGAAGAATTTTTTTTATTTTCTCTGTGTTGAAGAGGGGGAATTTTATTCTCCATTGTTGTTCTGGAATTTTAAAGGTCTCAACCAGCGATTAGGGCTTTGTAATGAGCACCATTGCTGGTTAGTCTAAAGCAAGCATTGGTTTCGTTATCTACGATGGGTTATGGAGAAATACAGTGCTTACCTCGGCTTCTTCACCCTGACCAGCAATATAGCGCATTATAAAGCCCTGATCACGGTTTTTTTTCTACAGAAGGCTGTCATCCGCCACCATAAAGCATGTTTAAGCCCTGCAATCGGGGTTTTATGAACGGTATTGATGCTCTTGATGGCAGGTCTGCAAATTTGCAAAGTCTGCGAGAGAATACATTCTGAAGAAGAGATGCATGGGTTACCATACCATACATTTGGCATCCCTTCCCAGACACCTATATATATATGCGGCTGTTCAAAAACTTGCTCGCCGTATAGGCAGCGACAAAATGGGTGGGCAATATTCAAGAAAGGTTCACCAATCAGAAACATTAACTGATTGGGCAAAGAGGAAGAAACACATTTCCCTCTTGGCAATATGTGAAAGAAGGAAACATAAAAAATCTAGTAAAGATGGAAACATGTTATAGAACATGTTTCTTTCTTGGCAATATTTAAAAGAAGGAAACATCAAAAATCTAGTAAAGATGGAAGCTTTTTATAGTTGTTTTATCTACTAATGTAATTGATTTTCTCTAATATATTTCGTAATTATTAAAATAAGATAATATTTACATGGTTTATAAAATGTTTCTCCCTCTCATAATAAAATGGTTGTATTGTTTTCCAGAACATCTGTTTTAGAGAATATTCTCTACTTTCTGAATTTTTTAAATATGAATGGGTTTGCATTGCAGCTTGCATGATAACAAGTCTTTGGCCAGTCTGTTTGCTGTATCGAAGGCTAGGGTTTCACAGGCCAATGATGCCGTTTTTGTTTTTGGTTATTTTTCGCTTTGCTCCAGCGATGATGGAGCATGCGCTATTTCTTTGGTTTTTTTCAATCTACTCAACTTTTAAGTAAGTTTCCTGTAAATTCTCTTTTAATTTTACTCAACTTTTAAGTAAGTTTCCAGTAAATTTTCTTCTAATTTTACTCGAGTTCGCAGAAATAATTTCTTTTAATGTGTAAACTTTCTTTTAATAGACCTTTACCCGAGTTCTTTGAAAGAAATCAGGAGTAACGAACGGCAACTACCAGTCAACAGTTCTCTATTTGTCAGTGCAAATAGGTTCCTCCAACGACTAATTTTAAATTTTAAACCGGTTTTAAATATCTTTTTGAAGGGAAAGAGTATCGTCCTCTGGAAGATTTTTTTTATTTTATCGTTTTTATTTATACTAATTTTCTAATGGTATTTTGTCATATTGTTTGATCTTTTTAAATGTATTAAGATATATATCATTTAATAGAAAAGGTTAATATGAAATTTTTATTTTATTTTATGTTTAAAAGGTAAGAGAGAAGTGTTTCAAGATTATTTATTTAAAATGTCTTAAGATTATTGATTTAAAAATAAAAAAGTAATGCGACAAATATTTTAAAACTATATATCAAAAAGTAAGAAATTATTTTATCTCATCAACATCACATTACACAATAAATTGATTTTTATCTTAATTATATTAAATTTATTATTTAATATGCAAAAACAAATTTAAAATCTTAATTTTTTTTTTTAAATATTTAATATTTTTAAATTTTAAAATTCAAATCTATCTTTTTTATAATATTTAAATATATTTTCGGGGAACCAACCAAGAACGTTTGGAAGAGGTGCCTGAGCAGGAATCTGACCGGCAAAACCTGGATTCGAACACCGAGACAACTTTTTCTCTACGGTTTATTTTCTTATTCTCTCTGTTATCAAAACTCAGTAGGAGGATGATGGCTTCATCTTTCTGTTAACCTCAAGCACTCGATGATGGCTTCGCCTTTCTGTTAACCTCAAGCACTCTGCAAGTGGTTTTTCTGCTCATACTTTCAAAAATTATGACAAATATAGGTAATCAATGCTGTATTATATTCGGTGAACCTGAAGTAATAGTCATATTCCATTTAAAAATTAACATGATTGCACTAATTCTGGAGAAGCTATAAGTATCGGTGTACGTTTCATTTAACAATTACCATGATTTTTCTGGGAAAATAATGAATCTCAGCCATTGCTACATTACTATATTTGTATTTAAAGTATCGGTGTACGTTTCATTTAACAATTACCATGATTTTTCTGGGAAAATAATGAATCTCAGCCATTGCTACATTACTATATTTGTATTTAAAAAATTTCATTATCTAATTTCAGGCTCGATGCGGTAGGTAAGAGTTACCATATTTGTATTTAAAAATTTTCATTATCTAATTTCCAAATGTAAGAATTACCATTATTCATATGTTTTATTGAGAAAACAATGAGTATTAAGTAATATGGGATTTTTTTTTAAGAAAACTAATTAGTTTTTGAGGATTAAAGTGAGGTTGTTGTATATTCACTTAAAAGTTGATAAATGTTTAAAGACAATATAAAATTATAACAATATGTATCAACGTATTATAACTCATCATGTCACAAGAAAAAATAAATTTTGTCATTCCAAGTGAAGACAAGAATGATGTGTCTATCTCTCCCTCTTAATTTAGAGAGGACATACCCATTCTATTGAAGGAATTTACCCATTTCTATAAAAGAAATGTACCCAATATCCCTCTTAAATAGGGTCTTGACCTAGCTCCCTTGTGACCAGGTACTTGCTTCCAACAACTCATAAGGTGGAGATCATGGGCCAACTAGCTGCTAGTAGAACTCCTTCCTTCGATTTCACGAGTTTCTTCTTTGTCATGGAGTCTACATCCATTGGGACTTCTTCGTAGGGCATAGACCATCCATCACTTTCATCCTTGAGCCATGTCATCATGATCTACTTGCAGATCTGAAAAACAGAATATAAACACAAAACAGGAATAACACAGCTCTGGAAACAATACCACCGTCTTTATTATGAGGAAGAGATGAGCATTTTATAACCAATGCCATCATTCTCCTTATTTTTTATTTTGTAATTACAAAAGATATTTTCAGAAAATCAAATGCATTATTAGATAAAGCAAATACATTGAGATGTTTCCTTCTTTCCTAGATTTTTAGATGTTTCCCTCTTTTCTACTCTTAGATGTTTCCAAGGAAAGAGTGCGCTTTTTCTTCGTTGCCCAAGCAGTGAGAGGTTGCTAATTTTTGTGTCCTTCTTGGTTGCCCAATTCCTCCCTGCTTAGATCAGGAAGCGTCCCGGCTTCCTCCACCAAATGAGGGAAAGTGCATTGCAATGTTTCTGCAATCCTGCATTTTGCCTGTGCTAGTGTGCATCTCTTCCAACCAACCAGATAAGAGAAGTATGGCTGCTGGTATGTATTTTGTTTCTTGGAGTCCATAATTGTATCTTTGAGTAGAGGAGGCTGAAAATCTGGAATATTATCGACCGGATGACGGATTGCAACAGATTCCTCAAGGAGAGGTGGTTCAAATAGTTTGAGATTATTAACATTAAACACATCATGGATGCCACGCTGGGAAGGCAAGTCCAAGCGATATGCATTTTCTCCAATGCGTTCCGGAACAGTATACGAGCAATATCGCAGAGGGTGCAGCTTATGATGCTGGCTCTTGAAGCGTTGCTTGTCCAACCAGAGCCACACATGGTCTCCAGGTTGAAAATACAAGGGTGTTCGCTGCTTGTCATGCCTCTGTTTGGCGCGATCTTGGGTTGCTTGCAAAGCAACAGTTACTTGAACTTGGCGTTGAGAAATGGAGTGTATAAAATGAGGAGTTGATTTTTGTTCCTGTTGTTGATGTGCCGACCCAGAAGGGGTGATCGCCAGTGGCATCTTAGAGGGTGCACTTGGCTGAAACACTGTCTCTCGAGGATCAAGGCGATAAGATGGGGTATTGGGTAAGGAAGCACCAGGAATAAGATCGATGTGGTGTTCAACAGAGCGTGTTGGAGGCAACCCTGTGGGTTGGGTGAATACATCTACAAATTCTTGGAGTAGAGGAGCCATTGTACGAGGCACTGGATTGGTGAGGTTGTCTGGCTTGATAGGACGAACCAAGCATGAAGAAACACCTTGGTTTAAATTGACTCTCATAATGGGAGCTTTGCCAATAGAAGGTTGAGTTGATGAGCTAGCTGAGGATGTGAGCACATAGGTGCGCCCATCGTGCTGCAAGTGGTATTGGTGATCTGTAGCATGATAAACAGCGTGTCTAGCCTCTTGGTATGGAATGCCTAGCAATAAATCGACACAATCGAGAGGAGAAACATCACATACCACAGTATCACGGAAAGGTCCAATAGCAAAGGTGACAACACAACATTGGGAGATGGTAAGACGAGGATCGTCCTTTTGGACCCAACCGACCTGATACGGGTGTGGGTGAGGAGTGGTGGGAAGGCAAAGGCGTTCAACCAAGTCTTGGGCCACAAGATTCTTTTGACTCCCATTGTCAAGAATAAGTGTGGCCAACTCATGTTTGATTTGAAAATTATGGGTAAACAAAGGCGTAACAGAGGTGTTTGTTGCATTAACAGTCATGAGGATGAGAGAGGGGTCCACTTTGGTAGGATTTTCAAGAGAAATAGCTGGAAGTTAGGCAGTGGCATTTGGTTGCTCCACCTCTGTAAAAAGAGTCTTGTCAGGGTGTAGATTTTTCAGTACTCGAAAATCTGCAAAAGCATGTGAGTTGGTCTTATGAAAAGTACACCAGGGGGTATTGTGAGGTGTGGGGGATGATGCAAAGGCAACATTAGAAGAACCAGAGGGAGATGGACCATTTCTGGCTTGATGGGATCGAATTGGAGTACCCACTTTGCGTTCCACAGCTAGGGCACGAATAAAGGCCTTGTCTAATGAAGCACTATCAAACAACTCAACTTCGTGTCGAAAAATCATTAGCAAACCAGAATTAAATTTGATAATTAGTACCTCTTCGGGATCGGAGATATGGAGTTGAATGCGCAACTTGCAGAAGACATCAATGTAAGCTTGCACTGATTGATTGGGTAGTTGTCGAAGTTGTAACCATTTGGCAAGGAGATTTTGTATATATCCTGGAGGATAGAAGCGTTCTCGTAATGCCTCGCAAAAGAGATTCCAAGATGTGATAGGCGTCGATCTGGTCTCGGCTTGTTCTCCAAGTTCGACAACCAAGGACTTATTTTCAAGATGAGTATCCCACCATGTTTGTGCTAGGCCTTCCAATTGTAGACCGGCGATCTGAAGTTTCATCTCCTCTTCCATCGTTGGACAGGTTCTGAAATAGTTGGAGAGACTGCGGAGCCAAGAATCAACAGTTTCACCATTCATTTGCCCTAAGAATTTAGGCAGTTGAAAGCGTGTATCAAGCTGCATTTTCCCTGGAGGGCATTGTTGTTGTTGCAGCATAATTAGCTCTTGAAGAGCCCTAGCTAAATCATTTACTGGCGAGTTTGCAGTGGAGGGCTCTTGTCGCTCTTGACGGGGCGGCATGATTTTCATCCACCAAATGGATTGAAATGTATGACCCTTTAAAACAAAACAAAAGAAAACAAAAAAATTTCAAACAGGTGGATGGCTTCCAAGATCTTGAGCTCCAATACCAATTGATCTACTTGCAGATCTAAAAAACAGAATATAAACACGAAACAGGAATAACACAGCTCTGGAAACAATACCACAATCTTTATTATGAGGAAGAGATGAGCATTTTATAACCAATGCCATCATTCTCCTTATTTTTTATTTTGTAATTACAAAAGATATTTTCAAAAAATCAAATGCATTATTAGATAAAGCAAATACATTGAGATGTTTCCTTCTTTCCTAGATTTTTAGATGTTTCCCTCTTTTCTACTCTTAGATGTTTCCAAGGAAAGAGTGCGCTTGTTCTTGGTTGCCCAAGCAGTGAGAGGTTGCTGATTTTTGTGTCCTTCTTGGTTGCCCACATCATTCCTTTTGTCGAAAACTGACCCGTCAATCCATAGTTGGCCTTCCTTCATGACATGTTTCCTTCTTAATGCTATGTTTCCTTAAGGATCTTTCATTCTACTACATGGTCATCAATGGTGGAATAAATTCACAAATATTCCCTTTGGTAGCCCTGCATAAGCCCATCGATATATTTTTTTCATACACAAGAAATGAACACTTAATCAAAACTAACTTTGTGATGGTATTTCATCATGACATCTTTTTGCATCAACATCCTTCAAACATATTGAGACATCTCCAAAATATATCCATTGTTAAGGGTCTCCTTTTTCATACTTCCATCGGAGTCTTCATATATTTCCCAAAGAGATATCATAGTCAAAAATTTCAGTTCTCGATGTTGATTGCCTTCATAGTTTCATATTCCATGATCTCTCCCTTCACACATTTTCTTCCAATAAATTTTGATCATAGTACTTCCAATTATTGTTAGCCACCTCATATTTTACATGAGGACTCATTATGTTAACTTCATCTAGTCAATGTGCAAGCCATGCCTTCCTGCATATTTTCAACGGAGGAAATCCTTTTCTTTTGTTCATGCTCTCAAGTTAGATAATTTATCCATGTTACTTGCAACTATATGACATGACTTCAATTAATTCAATACAAGCATACATACCTCATCTTTCTTCTAGGTCATCTTCCTTCAAGAGCTTCCATGAATGAAAGAACTTCAATCCCTTGACCTGCATATTGACATCATACCATCCTTTCATAAATTCCTCCACGTTGTAATTATTCTTGAAATTGATCCATCATTTCAGATGTCCTCATAAAGTATGAGGCTATCCATTCTTCTTTTGACATATTCAACTTGTAGAGTTCTTACCTTAATGAGATAATTTCTCCTACATTGATTACATAATGAAACTCTAGCATTTTTTCATATATTTATTTTTAAGTTTTGAGTTTAGATACATAAGGAATGAGGGGATCCTTGATGGATTCTATGAGAATCCTTTGAGCCCTAACTTCCCCCTTAATAAAATTTGAAATTTCTTGAGCATATTATTTTACTGGCTTGGTGATAGATCCTTTGACATGATCCATGAACTCATTTTCAATGATATTAGATCTTTCTACTTCTTCCATGCAATATGGTTTGAAGCCCCAGCCAATTTGTTGCTTTCCTTGCAAAAATGCATTTTGACAAAATCAGATGTGGACATCTAGATATGTGTTAAGATGATTATTCTGCTTATTTCTTCCTTGAATTTGATAATGATATAGGTGATAGAAACCTTCTCCTTTATGAAGATATATTTCTTCAAGAATGATCTTTGACCCCTAAAGGAGGGGGATCACTTAGTTGATGATGACTTCTTGATGGTGTCCTTCAATAAGAAGAACCTAGCTTCAATGAGAGGAAATTTCCTTCTAACTCATTTTGAAGATGATGGCAATGCCCATTTATCTAGCTTTTCTTTGATGAATAGTATTCGAGTTACTTCAACTCAAATATTTGAGATGACATGAATCCCAGGAATGCTTCTCTTTGGTGTATACTTCTTCTTCAATCTAGGGTTTTGATGCTTGGTTGTAGATATTGACTTTACTTTGATATCCTTTGATTTGCTTTGATTCCTTCCTCGATATTTGATCCTTGAGTGTCCCTTGATAAGATGTCCTTACTTGAGATTGTCACCTTAGCTCTGATTCCATGTTGAGAAATCTAGGGCATCAAGATTAGGTGATTTCTCTTCATTATTTAACTGCTTGTGAATGATTTTTACTTGTTAGATTAGGATATTCTTTGAATTATGTTATTATGGTGTTGTTATTCATCAAATACCTATCAATGCATAAACCATAAAGAAACAAGAGATAGATAATGTAGGCGATCAACAAGGGCCAAAACCTATCCCACTTGAGAGGAAAACTTGAAAATTTTCTTCTTCTTATAGAGACTTCAATTGATGAATACCAATATGAATACCATTGACATATTTCCCTCTCCAAGACTAAGACACAAGTTCCCATTCACTCCTTCCCTTCCGTGACCAAGTTAACACTTGGTCCAACTGCTTACCTTCCTTTGTACCTCAGTTATACCTCATATTTTGACTTCCTTTCTCATGTCTTCAGAATTGAAACTTCTGGAAATCCTTCAAAAAACCTAACACATGTGAACTATTAGCTTTGGAACCTTGATTCCCTTCGCTTTAGGTGGATCTTGCTTACTTAAAAATTCGGCTTGATATCTTCCTTGATCTTCACCCAAAATACTTTCTTACTGTGATTGTAATATTTTAGCCTTCTTCCTGCAATAAGCAGGGATACAATATCACATGTGTGGATTTTTCTTGGCAAAAAATAGTCCCAAAACACTGCAAAATACTTCTCTCTTCCTTCCCTTCTTCGAGTTGGTTATAAGGATTCTCCTTGCTGAAATTTGCACTACTTTCTAGCTTCAGACCTTGGCCGAAAAAATCTCTCTGAAATGAGGGTGAGATGCCCTATTTATAGTGGTTTTCTCATAAAATAAGCCAACATGAGTTGAGGGTGAGCTGACATGTCCTTTGGTGCAATTTCATTATTACATTTTGAATCCGACTTGAAGGAGACAAATTTTCTTGGTCTTGGAGGGATTTATTACTCATTTAATGGCTTATAAAAGAATGTAACATGCCCAAGAAGGGTCTTCCATACATGACATTGAATCAATAGACTTATATGACTTGATCACACAACCTAATGGCTCATGATGGGAGTCATTTCTAAAAATAAAATTCCTTGCTCATGAAATCCATAAGACAAGCATTACAATATTAATTTTATTCTCCTTGTTTAAATCAATAACACAAAATCATAATTACATGTGTCATTATGAAAACTGAAGCTAGTTACACTTTTCAAACAATCCCAAGTGTATCAATGGTGAGGAATGTTATGCCAAGAGGCCATAGTCCCTCCCCAAAAGAAAAGTACACTCACAGGAAAGGAGATATAGACTAAAGTCTTTCCACTACTCAAATTTCATGACTTTCCACTACAAAATTTCTTTGAGAACCACCAAACTAGGTTATTCGGAAACATTCCATACCTTGCATGCAATTTCATTAGCAGACTAATTTGTTAGGAAATCCCATGTTAAAATTATGGGGTAGGATCGTATTCATGCCTCATTCATCAATTACATGAGGTGACGACAAGGGTACCATTGCCCCCTCGCCGCTCTAACATGTATATCCACCCCATGTGGGAAATCCCAAACACAATCATTAATATATGTATATGTGAAATAAAAAAAATGTTGTGATATATTAAATACCATGTGAAAGTTGATTTATTAGTTTAACATAACTCTTCGGTTGCGAAGGAAGAAACCCTAGGTATTTCGGCTTAGGCTTGAAGGAATTCTGCTCAAATTATTTGCGTCTACAGGAAATGGTATCGAAGGTTGTGCTCTTGGGCATGGGAAACCCCCCCTTGGACATATCTATTGTTGTAGAAAAGGATTTTTTAAACAAGTACGATGTGAAGCTCACCAAAGCGATATTGTCAGAGCCAAAGCATGCTCCAAAGTATCAAGAACTTGTTGATAAAATAAAATTTTGAGTACATTGTAGAAGCGAGGACGCTAGATCATATTCTTTTTTCGAAGCCCGTTCCACCTGCAAAATTTTATGGAACGAGGATTGAAGCTAAGTAAGGCGAATCTGATCATGGAATTAGAGATTTTTTAAAAGTAGATCTGCGAAATTGGAAACTCAAGTATTGGGGTTTGGGCAAGAAGAGAATTGTCGATATCAAGAAGATCTGGTGGGGAAACTTGTTAAATACTTAAGCCCTTGTTATTCCTTGGATTGATAGTGAATTCAAAAGTGTGGATCTATGGATAGATACAATATTTTATGTTGGATATGGTCATGTCACCTTGAGCACAAGCTAAAAATCTTCTCAAAAATTTGTTTTCCCACTTTTCCATTTTGGTCTAGGTGTTGTTGTCATGATCTCGTGGATCTGTTGGAAATATGATTAAGAGAATGTGACTACAATTGAATTATTAATCAACAACATCTTGCGATGCCATACTAGGTATGATGAGACCGATTGGTGGACTTTGCAGTATAAGAGAGCCTAGGCTTGGCCACATTTGGGCCGTGATCACAGTCAAAGACTTTTGATATTTGAGGAATATGGGTCACAAAACACGGATTCTCTTCCTGTCATAAATCCGGAGGACCTCTTTAGGTCAATATCTCATGGAGTTTTTTTCAGATATGTGGGATTTTGGGAACTATATGGAATCGAATTTTGGTGCTTTTGATGACGGGGAGGCTCTCAACTCCTTTCTATACGAGTGTTTGGTAAACCTCCCTTGGATTCCCAATATGCCCTTGAATTTACTAATCAAGACCAATAAGAGGATGGATCCTGGATGTCAATCCATAGATCTTATTGAAGAAGCTCTGCTCCAATTTTTTATTAAAACGTTGAGAGGGATATCTGTGTGTATGATGGTCCGGATCTAGGATCGGGTGCAAAGTCTTATGTAAAATATTCAAGAACATATGGATATTCCAGAAAGTCTCTAAAATATGAATTAGGCATGGAAATCATTGCAAAAGGATTATAAGTTGCAGGACTATAGCCTTGTACATGATTCAACCATCATCCTTAATATGAGACTTGGTTGTCTAAGCTCTAGTTCCAAAGGTCATGTCTCCTTCAAGGATGCACTGAAATGGAAGACTAATCCACAAAAAAATTCAAAACAACCTACCAATCTTCTTGCTCCCTATATTGTGGAGTAGATGAACAAGGCGTTGGCTTTGACATTCAACCTTCCTGAGGTTAATGGGCTCTACTCAGATTTCCACGTAAGAGTAATTATATGCATATTTAATTAATTTTGGCCCAAACCAGAGACTTTACATCAATGGATTTCCTCTACATGGACGAAAAATTGTGATATCCACCTATGTTCTAGGGGATTTTTTATTGTAAAAATTGACACAAAAAAAGATATGGATTATGTATTAAACAAGGCACCATGTTTTTGGGGAAATGAGGGTCTATTAATGATACCATGCTTCCTAGGATTTGATGGAAATACTATGGTGGTCTCCAAAATTCCAGTGTGGGTCAAGTTACATAATCTACCCCTTCATTTTTGGTATCACAAAGTATTAGAAGGGATAAGGAATTATTTGGGGAATTTCCTCAAGGTAGATGCAGACAGAGTCTCCAAAGGAATTTTCACATTTTTCAGACTCTTTCTAGAGGTATACTGTAGTAAAAGCTTCCTTGAATGCATTATTATGATTCACAATAATTTACAATGGTCCCGACCTCTTGACTATGACCATACAGATTTTTTTTGTTCTATATGTCTACAAACTATCCATCTTCAAAACATGCGCCCTCAAGAAAAAAAAATACCCTAAAAGAAAAAAGAGACTAGCTCAACGGAGAAAGGTTGACAGTTTTCATAATCCCAAGAAGTAGAAGTAGAGGATGCATAAACCCAGAAAATACCTCAAACATTAGTGACCAGAACTCCTAGGATGCCACATAGAAGATCAAGGTCAAGAAAAATTCTTCATTAGTTCCAATGCCTTCAGTTCAACAACATAAAATTAAGAAGCAATTGGAACCAAGCAAATTCATGCTTCAAAAATTTCAGATTTCGATAAGAACTCCCTATAAATGTAAAGGAGAGTCAACTGAATCTTGTATCTTCCACTCCAAACTCTAGTGATTGGCAGAAGGTGGAAAAAAAAAGAAAGGTAGAAAAGAGTAGACTAGTGTTATCTCTCTCGTGAGTGATTATTGATCTTGGATATAAGGATCTGAGATTTTATGCATATGCTTTTAGCATCTACAAGATGTAAATTTCTTCATTATGAATAAAATGGTGATTTTTCCTTGGGAAAAATCTGAAATACCATGTGCTTGACTAGACCTCCTCAAAACTTACTTGGATTGTTTAAAGCACTTATTCAAAATATTATTGAATTGTTGACAGCTTTACATTTCAAGTATGATTTTAATGTTTTTTTTTCTATTAAGTATATATTCGAATATGGATAAGGATGACATGAAAAAAATACTAAATGGTTGAGATGAAATATAATTTACTCAAATATTAATCAAATATTAAATAAGTTAATGCCATTAACACATATAAAAACATATTATTACTAGTTAAAAATAGTGAGGAATATATATGTTAAATACCTTTACAAAGGTGAATATGTGAACCTGAAGAAAGAGAAATGATTTATTTGCCTCAAATTTTTTCAATGTGTCTCATTTTTCTCTTCAAAATTGTCATTAAGCCATACATTTACAATTAATCTTGCAAATAAATTGTAAATATCATTACAATTTAGACATGCAAGCCATGAAAATTTATTTCAGAGTTTTGAAAAGGAATATCATTAAGAAAAATTGAGGGTATATAACACATTGTGGGTGTAGAACACATTAATTATGGATAATAGATGATAAGACATAAATTATAGATTCAATATTGCTCGTAAAACTTGAATTTATGCAGGGATTCATAAAGATAAGGATTCTAATCTTCTCAAGAAACGTTCATTAAGTGATAATCAAAATGGTGGATAACCAATATAGTGGTATGATTATGTTTGAAGTATTTAATGTTGTGGAAGGTTATTCCATGTCTCTCCAATAAGATTGTGAAATAAGTGATATTTAAAAATGGTGGATAAACCAATATGGTGGTAGGATTATACATGTGTGAGATATGTGATAGATTTAATGTGGAAGAAGGGAGTAAATTATCAACAAATAAATGAAAGTTAGAAAACATTGAGATTAATTGAATGTTTAAATGTCAAAGGTCAAGATGTTGGTGCCAAATCCTTCAATATCTTCAAAATGATTTACATTCACCTTCATTTAATATTGTTATTTTTTTTAACAAAACAAGTAATATTTATTTAAAAGGATTTATGGTAGTTTAGCTATACAATGAAAGATATATAGCATAAAAAACATTATGTACCCAAAATATCTTCAAAATGTACCCAAACTTCAAGATGGTAATTCAAAAATTGTGAAAATTTTATTTTCCTAGGCCTACTAAACAATAATCATAGATAAATTGATTTATCAAAGAAAATACTCTAAAAAACATGACAATTACTGAAAATTACATACATGTAGCTCCACATGGGGCTTCTGCCATGACATCAACTTGGTATTTTGTTTCCATAACAAGGAATTTACACCTTCTCAGTTGGAACCAACGGATTCATTTCTTTATAAGAAATATTTGGTAAAAAAATATAACACCCCGATCGTAGTCAACTGGGAGAGTGAGCCCGACTCTTTGGTCGGGGCTACGAAAAACTCACACCTTACAAATGAAACAACAAAAAAATATGCTTTCAATTAATCGAACATGCTTTTGTTACAAATCTGTCTCTTCTTGCTTAACCCTCTATGCCTTCTCCTGTGTGTTCTATCCTCCCTTTCTCTCTAATTTGTGCCCTTTTACATATACAAACAACAAAGGGGAAATAAAATTATTACAAAATCTCAATAAGCAAGATGAGATCTGAAAGATCTTTACATCATGATTCAGCTGGCGCAAGTCGAATCTGGCAATTACAATTGGGGCAATTTTGGAAAACAACCACAACAGAAAATCTGCAAATATGCCCTTCAAATAACCCTATATTTCTCTCAAGCAGGACCTAATTTTGGAAAACCGTTCTTCTCAAAACTAATTTGGTCCGTTCTCCACAAAACCCAATTTTCGGATTTTCAAGATTCTTCTTCGTGTGCCCGAAACGTTCAACGGAAAAATATCTCTTGTTATTCAAGCGAATTTCTGAGTTGGAATAATTAATTATCATCTGAAGATCAAATCTGCAATATGGAAGAGATATTGGAGAATAAAATAGTGAGTTAGGTTATAACGAATTCATTAATAAACCATCATTTGCAAAATCATGCATAATAATCATTAATTTATTAAATAAAGGAGAACAAGTATTATTTATCCAAAAGAGCATAAATAATTATGAAATGGAATTATATAATAAATTATGATAAATAATGTGATAAAATACTATTAGAAATGGATTAAATGGATGTTAAGAAGTGATAATAATAATACAAATTAGTGGCCCAACATCTCCCCCAAACTTAACATGTTGCATGTCCTCATGCAGCCCAATGTCTCAGTATTAACCAAGTTGTAATACAATAATCAAAATGCTCACCCTAGTGCATGATATTGATGGAAGAGAAGAATTTTTCTTCCAATGCTTCCTTAAAACAATTTTCATGTATACTTTCAATCGTATGTATATGAAGTTGCAACAAAGTATGATACAAGTAAATACAAACTTCATTACAAACCAGATTTTGTTGAAATTTTGTAAGCAAATTTATACTATATCAAAGCTTCTCCAATCCGAAAATCAAATCAATGAAATGAACGGATTTCAATATATTAGCAAAATGGTTTTAGTTAATAATGCATGATTTTTTTGGAATTAACAAATTGGTTTATCTCAAAAATATATGGGTTTAATGATACATCTTTGTTGTCAAAAAATCAGAAGAATCCAATTGATAGTTTTAAGGATATACACAAATCAATTTTAGGATTGTATACCTTAAAGGAGAAAGAAATGAGAAATCATTCATCATGCATAACAACACTTCCCCCAAACTGGAGAGTTAGAATGCCCTCATGCTACACTTGAAAACAAATTGGGGTGGTTTCTACAATCATGGCTGAAATCTTTATTTGGTGTATAACAACATGGAATAAGGGAGATTTTGAGAATGAACAATGAGATCGATGGACGATAAATAATATTAATGACATGTTCATGATAATGAAAGTAACATTCCCCCAAACTGAAAGATTTTGTCTCTGAAAAATGGGAAGTTGTAAAGAAAGGGAAATAATGGTTGAAAAATATGAGTGAATTATGCTCAATGGTTTTTCATGACATTCTCCTAAACTTTTAATAAATCAAAAACTTATGCTATTTTACTTGAAGTTTTACCTCCATAAAAAAAATGTGGAATGACATGTATGGATTGACATTTTTTTTGAAGTTGATGTAGGCTGAGATGATGTTGAAAGTGATGCGGAAGGTGGAAGCCATGCATGCTGAAAAAAGTAATCAGAAAGTGTAGCAAGGTTTCCTTCTACCAAAATGATTAGTTTCCCTGTCATCTATAAAAAATCTCATGAGTATCATTAATCAGTAATTCATCGCCTCAATTATCCCATTATATATAAAAGTGACATAAACATATTGTGAATGAAATGGGATAATAATGGATAAGAAGGGAAAAGATGCATTCCCTATACCCATAAGATTTGGTTGTCATGAGCACATAAATTATGAGAATTAGTTATCTCAGTCTTTGCTTCTCACGGTCTGTCCAATTACATGGGATTCAAAAATCAGAATCAGGCCTCTTAGTGGTGTTGTTAAGATATGAATAAATGGTGATTGATTGGGCAAGCAACTATATTTGGTTAAATGTATGATACTTGTAGAAAAAAGGAATTATAGATTAGATGATACAAAATTTCAAATATCAAATATCCTAAAAGTTTCATCCCTAGCATGTAAAGTAAATATTTATAGCTCAATAATAGATATAAATCATAACCACCATCATCTAAGAATTGATTAAAAAGGTTGAAACTAACCGCTCCAATGGAAATATCCTGAAAAATTAGGCTGACTAAAAGAAACAGCTCTGAAAATGGCTTCTGAATGAATAAGTTATGGATTTTTGAAGAAAAGTTGTAGTAGATGTCGAGTAGTTACGTGATAGGTTGAAATTTGATGATGTTGTACTTAAAAAAAAAAAAATCCCTCCCTTTTCAAAACTTAATATAATAAGATCACTTGTAAAAACATACTACTTTATGTGACCCACTTTTATAGATAAGTGAGAGTCACTTTAACAATGTAAATTTTACATGTACTTTTTAAATAAAACCTTTTTTTTTAAAAGGCAACTTGCCAAAAATATTTTTAAGAAAAAGTAACTTAACAAAATGATTTTTAGAAAAATAAGTTTGAAAAAAAGACTTCAACCCAAGACCTCTATTCTCATAAAGTAACTTTACACCAAGTGGGTTAGTAAAAGCATTCTATAATTGTTTGAAAGAAGGAGGGGTGTTTTTTTTTCTCTTCGATGTGCATGCTTTCTGCAACAAAAAAACAACCTTGCAAATAAAAAAAAATACAAGCCTTATGGAGGAATGTTAGATTTCTGAATAGTCTGTCCAACAACTATATATTTTTTCTCATTATTTCTTACTTCCTGAGATCGTACAAAGTTGCGGGGAAAGAGAATACATAGAAGAAAAATCTTGTCTTCCTGTTTTTGGTTTGCCAGATCACACACAATGGAGAGAAAAGAGAATATGTAGAGAAGAGGGTATAGATCTGGTGATAAAAAAAGACTATAAACCGAAATAAATAGAGGGATTAATGAATATAGCTACAAAAAATAATAATTTATAGCTCCTCATCTAAAATGACATAACTTGGGCAACTAGAAACCTTTTCGAATGAAACGAAAGGGGTTCCTCACTGTAACAGAGGCTCTAGACACAATAGAGCAGCCCTCCCAACCTGAAAGTGGTCAGAAATAGTAGATTTGGAAAATGATTGTTGCATGTAGTCAAATCGGCTTTGGGTTTGCATCAACAACGAATGTGACCTTCAAAATAGCTCTAATACGATGTAGAAATTTAGAAGGTAAGTTACTTAGATCAAACACAAAATTTCACCGCTCACAAACATTTCCCACATTAGTACACCAGTATTTGACGTGGTTAAAACCCTCAAAGAGTGAAATAGTCCACAACCTGAACATGTCCACTTCAGGCAATTTATTAATATAAAGAAATAAAATTTACATAAGCTTCTCTCATAAATGGTCACCGGAAAAATGACCCTCCATGCTCTTTAAATAGAGATCATGGACCAATCGGGTGTTAAGCAATGGATCAAGTGTCGGTAATACTGAGGAGAGAATGAACCGTAATATCACTACATATCGTGACCATCAGATTATAAGTTACAAAAGTACATAGTAAAGAAACACACTTTACCTAGCTCTACACTAGACAAAATTATACTAAACTATTTCCTATGTGTCGGATTATCCTAACAAATTTTAGATGAAAGACATGGATCTCTTAAATTATTTCCTTGGTTTGGAAATTTGGCAAAGAGATGGGGAACCATTTGACTCTTAGGTCAAGTATTCCAATGAGATACCGAATAAGTTTCACATGGAGAGCTGCAAACCCATAAAGACTCCTCTAGCAGATAATTGGGGGAAGGAAGATGTTATTTCAGGAGAAGTAGTAAAAGCACCATTTAAAAGCAGATTGTGGATTCACTCATGTACTTGGTGATCACATGACCAGAGATGTGTTATGCAATGAACCATATTAGTCAATAAATGGTTAAGCCAACCAAGATCTATTGGAAGGTTGCAAAACATGTGTTGAGATACCTCATAGGCATCACTGAGTTCGGTCTTTGGTACTTGCAAATAGAGGGAGTGAAGCTTCAAGGCTTCATAAATGCATATTGGGTAGGGATTCCATCCGAAAGGAAGAGAACATTAGGGGGCATATTTAGTATTGGGCCAACATCAATTTTCTTGTACAACATATAGAAGAGGTCAATTTCACTCAGTTCAACAAAGCGGAGTACATGGATGCTAGTAAAGTAGCTTGTGAGGATATCTGGATGACGTAGATCCTTGTTTGGTTGTTTGGTCAATAAATGGATCTGACAGTGATTACTGTGATAAACAGAGTTGCATTAAACTCTCGGTTAATCCAATTTTTCATGATAGGTCCAAGCATATAGACATTTGGTACTACCATATCAGATATTGTATGCAGAGGCATATCACGATGCTAGATTACATTCCTACAGTGGAACAAGATGCAAACATCTTGACAAAGGCATTGTCCAGAGGAAAATTTGAGTTCCCTCGAGGCAGGATCAGGGTATTAGATAATCCCTTTCTTGTTGAGAGGGAGTGTTGAAAATGACAACAAGAAAATATTATAATGTAATTTTCCCTTGAGTTAATTAGAATAAAATTTTAATTTTACATCACATGATAGCATGTATGAGTTAACTAAGATAGGATGACTTAGTTGGTTCAGTTAATTTGAGTTGAGGGTCTAACTAGAGGCATGCAAAGTGTCTCCTACATTTTAGGAGAACTGTTTGAGTTTATTTTGAGTTGTAATTAATTAAATTACTTTATCTAAGTTAAAATCAGTTTAACTAGTTCTAATTGATGGAGGAATAAATGAGAGGTAAAAGAGTGGAACTTGGACTTGAACCACATATAGTGATTAGTAAGATAACTAATAATTCACTCATAAATAAATCATGCATGTCAATTATGAGAAAGACCCAGTTGAGATTGGAGTTCAAGGGCAGTGTACTATTATTTTTATAATCAACCAAATTGTACACATGGTTCACACAGTCAGAGGAAGGTCCCTAATGGATTACGTAGTATAATATCCCTTAATACTAGTAAATTTGTTGTAGAATTTTTTACAAAGTAAAAATGTCAGAGGTTTCCCCCTGATCGGGGTACGAGCTGGACATCACCTCCATTATGGAAAATTGATGAAGGAACCCTCGGGATACAAACCCACCACCCTCCACATGCTTGGAGCATATGTTGTGGTGGATCCATGCATGCATGGTGTTAATACTCCTGCGAGAGGTGATAACAATATTGAATTTTGGTTTTGTACTTTAGTAAGTTTCTTTGTGACTGAAGTTGGTAAGTGTCTAGTTCATGGTAGAGGAGTATTGAATGGTGGTGTTGGGATTTGTGGATCATAAAGGAAGCAAATGAGGTCATGGTCTAAGCTTCTCCTAGCATGGATAAGCTGTTATGTGATCTACCATTACTTTCTCTCACCCATACAACGACTTAGTTGTTTGATGGAGTTGGGATTGTATCATTTTGAATCACTGGGGTTTGAAAGAAAGAGGGGCTCCATGCATCTACATGTGTTTGTTTTCCTTCTGAAACAGGTCCAAATTCCTACCACTGTCTCTGTGTTTGTTATGTTTGCGATTATCTTATCCAAGATGGGGTTATAATGGGTATCTTTCACCATGGTTTGTCCCTAGGACATCCTTTTGTCTCATCCTAGCATCTCTTGGCCTGGGGGATGGGTAGTTTGGAGTTTCATTCCTAGCTCATGTCTTTTTGAATTTTCGTTGGATGGGCCAGGGATTTTTCTCTAGTTTTATTGGAGCACAATTACTCCCCAGAAGCTCCTATGTTGGTTCAATCATACTCTGCCCCTATGGGAGCCATCTCTGGTCTATGTTGTGACTCTCCTTTGGTTTGGGAACAAGGTTTGTTTTTGTGGAATATGCTCTGGTGTTTTCTCCATACCAATTTTTTCTTGTTATGTTAGCTGGCTCTTGGTTATGGTGGTTATATCTCCGTTTGGGACGGTTCGTAGGGAATGTATTCAATGGAAGATAAGGGAGTAAGTCCCTTGGGTTATTTATTAGAAATAATTGTTTCATGTTTCTTCCTTGGCAGGTGTGCGGGGCGGTAGTGTCACCTTGAAGCTGGGAGCTTCTACACTCGGGCTACCACATGTGCAAGAAATTAGATTTAACATTTTCCCCACTATAAACTATAATCATGTGACAATGGCTTGGTGGAGGTCGAAGAACCAGGGGGGGTCACGTCAGAAGGGTAGCCCAACTCTTCTAGTAGAAAATCGAAGGGCCGAAAACCAATTTATAGAATCATAAATGGTGTGGATATAACTTATCATGAAGGTACGTCAAAGGAAATTTGAGATTTAATTGAGGAATGGGAAGTAGACTTTAATCATCAAGCTGGCACGATGGAAATCAATTCGGAGGACTGGTTGGCTATGGTGAGGGATCCAAGGCACACCTTCGGTTAAGTCACTCAATTTAAACAGACCTTGTTATTGTATTGGTCTATCAAGAGTATCTTGGGAAATACTTTGGAGCAGGACTTTGTGGCAATGACAGCAGGAGTGCAAGAATTTCCTGACTATGAACAAGAATTTCAGAAGCGCCAGTTTCATATGAAAAAACAAGATGACCACCTTCAGTGAATAGAATAACATCTCCCTTGAATTCTCCCACAGAGAGAGCTACTAGGATCCAATCCTAAGGACTAGACTCTGGTGGAGTTTTCATCTGCTGATGGAGCAGAGTATTCTACTACCTAGTTTTTCGGTTTTCTTTTCTTTTCTGTGTGCGAGAAGCTTTTAGTTTTCAAAATGATGATAGTTTTGTTTTTAGGCATGTAGAATTCAGGAAAGGAAAATACATTCATAATTATCTAGCTTGTGTAGAAAGACATTATTTTTTGTTACTGGATGGCATATCATGCTGTTAGGTGGGCGAAAAACTTGATTTCCCTCTGGGAAATTTGAGGCCACCTAACTATCTATTATGTGGATGTAACTTGATTTTATATTAATAAAAAAGGAATGCCCTACCAATATTACAAAAAAAAAAAGGTCAAGAGGTTTCCTATGATTACTAATACCAAGGATATTCCAAACATTTAATAAAGTTTCCAAAAGGGTAACACATTAAATTTTGTTTATGGTCAATGATTCTATAAATGTTTGGGATTGATTATATCCATAATCCCTAAATATTTTGGGTTTCACTTTGGTAATTAAATTATGTTAATGGCCAATGATTCTATAAATGTTTGGGATTGAATCAATCTATAATCCTCAAAATATTTTGGGTTTCACTTTGATAATCCTTTGGATTTCAAGGATGTTCCATCTCGAGAAAAAGTTTGGAGTTCACTCCATTCATCACCAATCCTTAGATTTCATGGATGATAATCCATGCAATATTTTTGGTTTCACTTTCTTAGCTTTTGGATTTTACAAACTTTGAGTTTCACTTTGGTAATTAAATTTTGTTAATGGTCAATGACTATATAAATGTTTTGGATTGACTCAATTTATAATCCTCAAAATATTTTGGGTTTCACTTTGGTAATCCTTTGGATTTCAAGGAAGTTCCATCCAGAGAAAATGTTTGGAGTTCACTCAATTCAATGGAAACTCTTTAAATTTCATCGATGATAATCAATGAATAATTTGTATTTCACTTTACTAACCTTTTGGATGCTGGTTAATGAACCCATTGGGGTTAATGAAGCATTAAACCCGTGAAATATTTTGTGTTTCACTTTAATATTTTTTGGATTTTAAGGATCGTGAATGCACCCATTGGGGTTAATTAAGCATTCAAGAGATTGACTCTATTCATGACAACTTTTTTTATATGAATCCTTTTAGTTTTGTAAATTTTGCATGTGATTAATTTATCAATTTAATAATGATGTTAATTAAATAGATTATATTGATTATTATTACTAATTAATATAAATATATAAACTTAAATATATTAATTTGTTAATTAAATATTAGTTTAAATAAATGTAAGGTGATTAATTCTTGGTGTCAAGGGTGAAAATATTTAAGTAAACTTATCTCAGTGATTTGGATTCAATTTTAAATAAAATTTATATAGTCATCAAGCTCGTAATGAAAAAAACATGATGGTGATCTAATAATAGAGTTTTGATCTAAATGACAAAAAGTGAAAATTTGATACCTCATACCCTAAATATGGTATAAAGGAGGTTGGGTATGTCACATATTGTCTTCAAAAACTCAATAATTAGATAATGGTTTGGTAATCATTTTGCTCCTATATTGAGTGAATGGTTCAAAAGGATTTCATTGACCATCTTTGCCATGGTGAAACCAAAACTTGACAAAGGGGTGGTATCGACAGTAGAATACCTATGATTGGGTAGGAAAATATTGATCTCAACCAATTACTTAGTCTACAAAGTTTATAAATATGTAATTTTTTTCTCTATTCTTGACATATTCATTATTTTATAAAAACATCCAAAGCTTTTCCTTGGAAAAATAAAATATAAGCTAATGTTTTTTTGTATTTTTTTTAAGAGTTGAAAAACTATTAAACCACTCAATTTACAAAGTTTGCATTTAACATATTTGATATGTTTGAAAAGAATGGTTAAATTTCATGTGAAGAAATACAAGAAACATAACAAATTGGTGTAAAAGGTCTCGATTTTTATATTTGTTTCATAATTTCAATATGTTTGTTTATTTATAAAATTATATTCCATGAAAAATTATAGGTTTATATTTTTAATTCATCATGGCTTAGACTGTGATAAATATTCAAATTATATATATATATATATATATATATATATATATATATATATATATATATATATATATATATATATATATATATATATATATATATATATGAAATGTTTAACGACTAAGAAAAACTTAAGATGTCTAAAATGAATGGAGTGAAAACTTCACGGGATTTCCTACTCCTTGAGACTAATCAATACAATGTGTCTCTTGAGACTTATTCCTTGCTATCTCCAATGTTCATTTTTCTCAATAGTTTCTCTGTACACTAATACATAATGTTTATTTTTTATAATTATGCCGAGAAGTGTTTTCCATCCCAATATTTTACTACCTCTAGATTTTTTACTTGGTAACATTACATTAATAATTATACTGCCACTCAATATTGAACGTTGCTCATTAACTTTGAATTCGTAAGTTCCAATGAAATTGTTTAAGTGAGAGTAAGTGTTATGCTTTGGTTAAAAAAATAATAATTTATATTAATTGACTCTTGGTCCATGAACTAACACCATTACACATATTTATGTTTCAATCCTTATTATACACCATGTTGTAAGATCTAAGGGTTAATATATGTATATCATGAGTTTTCTAACTTGGTCCACCTTCCGAACTTTCTCGACACTCGATAGTTGTATGCTACTTGGTGATGTGTGCTCGAAGAAACAATTGTTCCTTTGAGTCAAAGAAACAAATCTCCTCTTACATTTAATTATCGATCTAGGTAGGCTTAATTTTTACAAAACTATTGTGCAAATTATATGCTAAGGAAAATGATGACTAGTATAAAATAATATCAACCCAATTTCATTACATACTCACCCTCAACAATAAAACAAGTTGTTAAAAACTGCACACAAATCCAATGCAAGAAAATATTGCAAAATAAGTGACTTTGTCTTCAACCACTCTCACCGCACTCTTGAAAACCATGACTCATTCAAGTTGCACACATAAAAGAAAGTGCAACCAAAACTGCAAGAACAAAGAAAATAATTCACTGCCATAGTATGGATTTGGATTGTGCACTATGGATTGGGATTGTGCAGTATGGATTGGGATAAGTTTTTTGCTGGGATTCTTGTAATTGGATATGTTTGTGGTTTTGCAGACCGAATACACTTCCTCAACTTATATTCACCATATAAAGAAATAATCACCTTCTGGGAGAGGATGGATGCATTTTATATCCTAAAAATTGGGTCGCTAATTATTGCAGGGGATTACAATGCTACAATCTCCAGGGAAGAATTTCGCGGGACTAGATTAATTAACATTTTCGCAACTAATCATCTGGTTGATATCAAGCCCTCCCCGCTAGCCCCTAATTTGAGTAATGGAAAATTTGAGGATCAATATATTGGTAAGAGTTTGGATAGGTACATGGTGCATGAGTCGTTGAAAGATTGGGTAATTGGAGGTTATGGGTGGATTTCTGTTTTATCTCTGATGATCTCCCTGTAAACTATAATGGAGGATGGAAAATTTTCATTGGGAATTCCTTTTAAGTTTAATAATATTTGGCTAGAAGATCCCAATTTTAACATTATCATTAAATCCACATAAATATCTATCATGAGGACTGCACTAGTTTCTACGATGAAAAATATGTTAGAAAAAATAAAAATCCTGAAAATCAAGCTTGTGATGTGGGAGTGAAATAAGAAGAAGGCTTTGTCCCAAGAGCTCAATGAAAATATGGTGGAGATGGCACACATCTAGAAGAATATGGAAAATGGACCCCCTTCTATTTCCATGTTGGAATCCCTCAAGGTACTGGAATAGAGAAGACGTAAAATTATACAGACACAAGATATTACACGGAGGTTGAAAATTAGAGCATTATGGACTCG
This sequence comes from Pinus albicaulis, assembly GCA_034641835.2. Classification (NCBI taxonomy): domain Eukaryota; kingdom Viridiplantae; phylum Streptophyta; class Pinopsida; order Pinales; family Pinaceae; genus Pinus; species Pinus albicaulis. Next base: position 1,364,242,549 of record CM076580.1, read on the forward strand.
GGAGGGTGACAAGAACACTCATTTATTTCATATATTTTCTAATCACCAGAAGAAAAAAAATCAATTCTATTTCGCATATAGTAGATATGTATGATATCAAGGTATACACAACTAAGGAGATTCAAAGAGAGGAAGTATTTTATTTTGAGACATTATGTCAAGCTGGTATTGGTGTGGATATAGAAGCACATATCTAGGCCAAGAGGGATTTCTAGTTGATCTTCAATGAAGAAAAAAATAATGCTTCGTATGGCCCTGTATCCTCTCATGAAAGAATATGTGTCCTTAAATCCTTCAAAAAATATTAATTCCTAAGACCCAATGGTTGGATGGTACATATATTTCTTCACTTTTTCTAATTGATGAGTATGGAGCTAAGGGAGATGGTGGAAGAAGTGCATATTACCGGTAATGTTTCAGGTTCTATAAACTATATATTTATTGCATTGATCCTGAAAGTAACGGATACCTCCTCCTTCTCAGACTTTCTCCCAATTTCATTGTTCAATACCTATTACAAGTTTATTTCTAATATTATTGTTGAGTAGATTAAGAATAATCTGTCAAATTACATCTCTTGAGAAAAAAATGGCTTTCCACATAATAGGTTGATCCATGATGTTATGGAGATATCACAACAATTGATACATACTATACACACTAGGAAATTGGAGGATTTGTTTCTGAATATTGACTTAAGGAAGGCATATGAATGTGTGGACTAGTCTCTCCTTCGACTCATTCTATCTAAATTTTTTATGTTAATCAGATGTTCAAATGGATCATGGGTTGTGTTTCCACTCTCCAATATTCAGAGTTAGTGAATGGTTTCCCATCTAATTTTTCAAATCTAGAAGAGGTCTACAATAGGGATGTTCCCTCTTGCCATTGCCTTTTATTTTTGTGATGGATGGCCTTAGTCATAATATTGATGTAACACACTTGTTAGTTTTAATAAATGGTATTAAGTTGGGTTCTCGGGAATTTATTACACAATTTATTTGTGGATGATTTTCTAGCCTACGAGATGGTGGAAAGAGCACAATGGATAGAAGTGCACCACAACATTCATAGATTCGAAGAATCTTCACGTATGACGATTAATGAAGAAAATCTTTATTTATTTTTTCTCATGGTGCTTAGGAGGAGATTGAATATATTTCCATGCTTTTCCATTTTCATACACTTCCCATGGAGGGTGGATTCAATTATCTAGGTTTTCAATTGAAGCCAAATAATTATAGAATTTTAGACTTGCAGTGGTTAATTGACAATTTTCATGGGAAACTATATATCTAGGATCATCGATTTTTATCTCTAGGGGCAAATATATTTTGGCACAAGTTATTCTGCAACCACTCATGGTGTACTTGACACATAATTCCTTAATATGTATTAAAAATATAAATATATATATATATCTATATATATATATATATATATATATATTATTGGACATTTCATCTGGGAGGATTAGAGAATAGACACAAATATCATTTAATTAAATGGGAGAAAATCATTTTCCCGAAGATTTTGGCAGATGGGGAATGCTTAATACTAAATATTTTGGATGGCCTCTCATAATAAAACATATCTGGAGAGCACTATTTAGGAAGGGAGTATGGAAAGATATTATATTCTCTAAATATCTGAGACACAAGGTGGCAGTCGACTGGATCAAATCTGATTGTATTGGACTTAAAAAGTGATCTTGCATATTGAATGGACTTCTTAGGATCAAATTTTGGTTCCTCCAACAAAATACAAGAGAATTTGGGATGGGAAATAGTATCATTATAGGTATGGATAACATCCTCGTATTTTAGGGGAGTCATAAGTTTTCTTGGCACACGTTGCATGGCATACATACTAGAGGTTTCTTCATCTTAGTGTAGATTATTCGAGGATAGTGTGGGAATTTCCCAATGTGGTGAAGTCCAAAAGAGATTAGGTTCGTTGGAAATCCTCCCAAGGAATAGAATTTATATCCTTGAGCTACGCGGGACTTTGCAGGAGAATGGATGGTGATCAACTCACTTGGGAAGGTGGTCTGTGGTAAAACTCGGTTGTTGTTTCTAATACATACATGTACGTTATGAATTCCATACACTCTTTCACACAGACTTGTTGGTTTTTTATATTTTGGAAGTATAAGGTTCCATATAAAAATATTTTGTACACTTGGCTGGTTTGGCATAATAAAAATTTGACATGGGAGAACCTTCGAAAAAGACACATGCACAGTCCCCATAGATGTTCTCTGTGTAAATATACACTAGAGACAAACACACACATCCTCTTGGAATTTCCCATTTCTCTGCAGGTCTGGAGATTCACTATGCTTCAGTGAAATGTTCCATATAGAATTTTCTTATCCATAGAATAGTGCCTCAAATGGTGGATGGAACAGGGTGGCGACTACAAGTCGTGAAACTTTACATGTTATGGGAGATATGGAAGGCTAGGAACAACCTTATTTTTTAGAATTATCATATTGACATCTACATAATCACATATAAGGTTGGTACATGGCTAGAAACAATTGGAGTTGACACACAGAGAATTAAGGACCTTGCAATCTGAAAATTTCTTCCACGGGTTATTTTTCGTGAAGGTTATTTTGATGGAGTGGCGCAGAGAAGGGCTATGGAGCATGGCTAAGGATGGAGCACAAGTTGCATTATAAAATTTCATGATTTGCAGGTGCTAGAACGAATACATGGGAAAAGGTATTGGCTCTATGGGGGTTACTTTGGTTCTCCAAAAGAAATGCCATTGCTAACATTACTAACATACATATATATAGTGACTCAAAATCACTTATTGATGGGATCACAGCAAACACCAACTTAACACCTCCTCATCTATATGGTTGGATTTCCCACATCCGTGTGCTTAGACAGACCTTCTGCCATACCACCTCCCATCATATTTTTAGGGAGGCCAATACTTTAGTAGATACTTTATTGAAGAAGGGACTAGAACATGCACCAAACTACATGTTTTTCACATATATGGAATATAATAAAATCAAATAAGTAGGACACATTAATCTTCCATAAATTACTTGCTCTAAAAACCTTTCTCTATCATGAAAAAAACATTTATGATGATGCAATTTTTACTATTTTGTAATGTTTACATTCATGGATATTTTTTATAGTTTTTGACTCATACATTCTTTGTAGAAATAATGGTAGAATCCATTCTACAGAGAGGTATGGTAGATGACATGTTTATTGACTTTATATTTTGAGATATGTGTTGGTACATTATATAAAAAATAAGTATCATGATGTTTATCAAATTGAAAATTATCTTTTTTTAGATAAAATTATTGCAAGAAATTCTTTTCTTATTCATATAGAAAAAATTCATAAATGTAAAATAAATATTCTCATAAAAAAGGTTCTCTCGTAGAAAAAATTATTACTGAAATCTATCAAAACACGATTCTTAGTGGCATCTTTAAACCTACATTTATGCAAACATTGCTTCATACACAAAAAGTTATATAATTGAGGCTTTAATTTTCCATAACTTATCACATTTACTAGCATCTTCTAACCCTTAAATTTGTGCAAACATGGTTTATAGAGATGAAGCATCAAATTCAAATATTAGGAATAATGAAATTTCAAATATTCTATGTATTGAGTTAAATAAACGTAATTACCAAGAGTTACTGCCCACTATAATTTAGGCAAGTCTTTGCATCAAAATAGGCATGAATTAGATGTAAGTGAACATAATTTCCAAGAGCAATGGTCTGCCATAATTTATGTATTTCTTAACATAATTAAGAATAATGGATTAAAAGTGCACAAGTTACCAAATGCTACTTCCCAAAAAAACCTCTCATTCCTTGCATAAATTTAGGAAAGAGAGTTATTAAATTAAGAAAAGTTATAAAATTAATTCCTCTACTTCAAACATTAAAATGCTCCTACAAGATATTTTGAGCTTATATTAATATACATTAAGTGAAACATAAATATCCATATTTGCACACACACCCACATGACATAATCATATTTTTACTTTCAAAAACTAAACCTTACAACAAAGAATTCTACCAAAATTTTCATGGCTCTATGGCTTATACTATCCATTGGTTTATATCAAATATTTGGGTCGTGCATTAGTATATGCCTACTTTAGCTAGCTACTTACACTTATATGGGTTTTATTTATATTTATAACAAGAGAGGCCTACTCTTCATACAATCGTGATAATTCACATTATAAAAGAGCTAGATATTACCCCTATAACTATGGAAACATGATAGGCATCAAGTGACAGACCTTAACACCTTCAAAACACCATATTGATTTGTACAACAATTTTAAAAAATATACCACATTATAAATTCCATACAAGAGAAGACATAAATTCTTCATCTCTACTTTTACCAACAAAATTCAGAGTAAATAAACAATAATCATAGGAATAAGAGGGAACACTTATTTGAAATTTCAAGTTTTCCATTAAATTGGAATGAGTCATTTACACCCAACCATAGGGTCAGTTGCACCAATGCTCTCTAGAGTTCGCTAGACTCTAGCTATACTATGATACCACAAGGAGAGGCTATTAGTACTTAAATATTTTGGGTATGTGAAAGAAACTCTCCTTCACAAAAAAAATCTTAAAGAACTCATTTCTATGTTAACCTTGGGGTCTCCACAAATCACAGATGTATCTTAGTTGAACATCCTAGCAATAAAATATTCCCTTCATTTCTCTACAGTACCTCAAATATTTACTTTCCCATTACTTATCATACTAGCCTAGTATGCGTTAATTCACAACCACACTATACAACTTAGTTCCAAAGACCTTTGATGAGTAACAAACATGCAAAAAATATTTTTAAAGAGTAAAATACACCAAAAATGTTCCAATCAATGGTTGGCACTTTTCTACATCTATTTGGGCACCCAATACTCTGTATAAACATGAAAAATAGTCTAGAAAACTTTCCACTTGAAAATAACAACTCTTTACTCATCAAAATCACTACTCTTGTCACACATTTCTCCCTAATCTCTCTATATATGGTGTAAATGAACTAGTGGATGTATCATCTCCATGTTTCACCCTTCTGCCACACCATTTGTGTGTTAACCCTGAATTAAACCAGGAAGGATTAGAGAATAGGCACAAATATAATTTAATTAAATGGGAGAAAATCATTTTCCAAAAGATTTTGGCAGATGGGGACTGCTTAATACTAAATATTTTGGATGGCCTCTCATAATAAAACCTATCTGGAGAGCACTATTTAGGAAGGGAGTACGGAAATATATTATATTCTCTAAATATCTGAGACACAAGGTGGCAGTCGACTACATCAAATCTGATTGTATTGGACTTAACAAACGATCATGCATATTGAATGGACTTCTTATGATCAAATTTCGGTTCCTCCAATAGACTACATAGGAATTTGGGATGGAAAATAGTATCATTATAGGTATGGATAACATCCTCGGATTTTAGGGGAGTCATAAGTTTTCTTAGCACACGTTACATGACATACATACTAGAGGTTTATTCATCTTAGCGTAGATTATTCAAGGATGGTGTGGGAATTTTCCAATGTGGCGAAGTCTAAAAGAGATTAGGTTTGTTGGAAATCCTCCCAAGGAATGGAATTTATATCCTTGAGCTATGCAGGACTCTGTAGGAGAACGGATGGTGATCAAATCACTTGGGAAGGTGGTCTGTGATAAAAATTGGTTGTTGTTGCTAATACATGCATGTACATTATGAATTCCATAGACTCTTTCACACAGATTTGTTGGTTTTTTTATATTTTGGAAGTAATAATAAGGTTCCATACAAAAATATTTTGTACACGTGGCTGGTTTGGCATAATAAAACTTTGACATGGGAGAACCTTCGAAAAAGACGCATGCATAGTCCTCGTAGATGTTCTCTGTGTAAATCTACACTAGAGACAAACACACATCCTCTTGGAATTTCCCATTTCTCTGTAGGTCTGGAGATTCACTATGCTTCAGTGAAATGTTCCATATAGAATTTTCTTATCCATAGAATAGTGCCTCATATGGTGGATGGAATGGGGGGCCGACTACAAGTCATGCCACTTTACATTTTATGGGAGATATGGAAGGCCAGGAACAGCCTTGTTTTTTAGAATTATGATATTGACATCTACATAATCACATATAAGGTTGGTACATGGCTAGAAACAATTAGAGCTGACACACAGAGAATTAAGAACCTTGCTATCTGAAAATTTCCTCCACGGGTTATTTTCATGAAGGATACCTTGATGGAGTGGTGCAGAGAAGGTGTTGTAGCTACAGAGCATGGCTAAGGATGGATCACAAGTCGCATTATAAAATTTCATGGTTTGCAAGTGCGAGAATGAATACATGGGAAAAGGTATTAGCTCTATGGCGGTTACTTTGGTTCTCCAGAAGAAATTCCATTACTAACATACATGTATATAGTGACTCAAAATCACTTATTGATGGGATCTATTAGAGTCGGTCTTTTCATCCCTCCGTCAGAGATCATTTCTCTTATTGCATTTCATTTTTAGGTGTCTCATTGAGTTCAGTCATTTGCATTCCGTTAGGGGGCATGGATTATCTGACGGAAGGGCCTTGTCACTCATACCCCTCATGCCTTGTACCTGTTGGCTCAGGTATGTTCATCAAAGTTCATCAAAATCAATTTTACAGTCATTTACAGTCTTGTTTGGTCTCTTGGTCAGCAAGAGTCATTTTAGGGTTTTTAGGTCTTTTTAGGTCTAGGGTTAAGTTGATTTAGTCCTCAAAATGACTAATAATTCCAGCAGGCGTAGAGGAAGGTTCAAAATAAGTTTCTATTTCAAAATTTTCATCCTCAATAATGCTTAAGTATGATTCTTCTTCAAAACGCTGTTTTGAAGAAGAAATCGTCAAATTTATTGTTTGTAATAAATATGTAATTTTTAAAGTTTTTCAGTCATGAAGTACTTCAGGCGCAGCCCTAGTCATCCTTTGCCAAAATCCAATGCCAACCATCCCTACAAAGTAGACAAAGAGAATTCATCATGATTCTAGAAATCCAAAGGAAACAAAATAGAGTTTCAAATTGAAGTGTCAAAGGTTTCAAACACTACAAAAGTGGGTTTTTCACATCAAAAATCAAGATCCATGATATATAAGACATTTTGGTGTTTAAACAATCCATTTACTTGTCAAAGTTATCAAAGAAGCCAAATAAATAGTGGAGGAAGTGGAGGAAGTGTTTGAAGGGCGAAATTGTGGTGAATTTCAGGTGTGCGGCGCACTGTGCAACCTGTGCGGCACACTGGCCGGCGCGGTGCATAGGCCTGCATTACACCGTGTAAATTCTCACTGGCATGACACATATAAGGTGCGCGGTGCACTGGGTTCGCGTACGGCGCACAGGGCTGACACCCCAAATTTCTCATTGCTTTCAACGAAATTTCAAATTTCTTGGCCCCTCTGCTCTAAATGAGTCAAATCATCTTGCAATCTGCCATTGATCGATGTTGGGTGTGGTTTTAAAGGTTGGTTTTTATAATTTGAATGCCAAACATAAACCATATCATTGTGTTAAAAAATTGCTCCTTAAGGTTTTGAGTTGGTGTCACAAAAAATAATTTGGTGCCAAACCCTTTTATTTCCCACCTTTTTTTTCCCTCTCACTATTATTATATCACTATAGTTCATCTCACTACAGTTCATCCCTTACCCCTTTTCATCCTCTAAGTGACTTATTCCTAAGCCCCATTTTCCTGTCCGTAGGTTACTTTATTCCTTATCATTCCTATTTCCCATATCACTTACAAAAATTCCCAAACCTCAACTTCCCCAAACAGTGCAGTGGCTGTCCCTTCTCCCAAATTTTTTCAAATAAAAAGCTTTCGAAAGAAAAAGTACCACTTGACAAGACTTCAGTTTCCCCACTGCCCTATTTCCCATAGTCCCTCATTTGACTTTGACACATTTGGCAATCAAGACAAAGACACCAAATTCTTCATATTCACCTCAGGAAACAGAGATGAATGAGGCATCGAGGAGGCATGGAAAGACATAATCTTGGCCGAAGCTTCGTTGGCTGAGCATAATACTTGATGATGGACCTTCAATCCAAATTTCAAGGAATTTGGAGAAAATTTTGTCATTTTTGAATTTTTTGGTCACAAAACAGATTTTCCTACCCGACGCGTAGCGCCACCTTGCGCGCGCTTACGATTGAGAGATCCTCTGGAGGAAAAATTTACATTTTTGGGTTCTTTATGAAAATTTATGCATGCTCAGGAATGGCCTAAGGATTTCATCAAGTTTTGGATTTCCTAAAGGGTCAAAAACACCTTGAAAATGGCCTTTCTGCCACTTTTTGCACACACAGGAACCAGTCTTGGGAGATTGCAGTTTTGGAGGGGCAAATGATATCCAAATCTAGAAATTCCACTTGGTTTGGATAGTAGACAGGCAAGGATTTCCAACGAGCTATCATGAGCTCAATTTGGACTTCGGGAAGTGCCTCAAAATAATCTCCAAAGTTGTGCTACGTATAGAGATTTTAGGCGCGGCGCATAGAGGATTTTGGCCTATTTTTCACTCTTCAGCTCAGAAATTCGCCTAGTTTTGACTAGTTTCACTTTTTCATGTAACTATTGATCTATCTTGATGTAATTTTATGACCATGATGTAATTTTGGCACATTTTTACTTATTCTAGAGGATTCATTCACTAAAAAGTGAAAATTAAATGAATGAATCAGTTTCCTTCCATATAGAGGCAAGTTGTTTGATTGCCTAGATTTCAGTTCCTAGTTTAGAATTGGTTGAAACAACTCCTAGAATGATGAGCTCGATCCCTAAAGGCATGGGATGGTGTTAGTATTTTCTATATGATGTAATTTCTCAGTCATTTTCAAGGTTGGATACTTGGGAATTGTTTGGCACTTCATTGTACATACGCTTCTGCATTTTTGGAAAAGGAAAGACCAGGGTTTTGCAGCACTTTTTGGGATCCTTATGGCTTTGTGTTTTGATGGTTTTTCTTCTCTATGTATTTGTAAGTTCAGTGATGTTTATGTGCACCATTTTCCTTCTCTTTTCTTCTTAGATTAAACAAATCAGTGTTAAAGGTGGAATTTAGTAGCTTGCTTTGCTCTACCTTTTAGTTTTGTTTAATTTTACATGTTTTCATCTGTTTGAGGAATCTTGAGAACCTCTTCCCCTCTTCATCTCCTCATCAGTTTGATCCATCCATCCACTCAAATCAAAGCATCAAAACCATTTCTTTCCTCGCCCCAATCAGAACTCTGCAAAACTGGCCTTCATCCCCGGACCCAAAAATGTCTTTCCCTCTGATTCCAACAAAAACCCCCAAAATAAAATCAAATATTTTCATCTATATACCTAGCATAAAATTATTTTTTATTTCAGTCATCTCAAACCCTATTGATACATTTTTCCTGAGATTGACCCGGAGAGAGCCCTCTCCTGTTCTGGTAGGGCTAGCTACCAGACTGAGCATGGTTTGACGTTACCTTGAACTCTGCCTTCTTTCAGCCTGAGGTAGATTTATGAAATAACAGGATCACAACAAACACCCCCTTAACATCTCCTCATCTATATGGCTGGATTTCCCACATTAGTGTGCTTAGACAGACCTTCCGCCATACCACCTCCCATCATATTTTTAGGGAAGCCAATAATTTAGTAGATACTTTATTGAAGAAGGGACTAGAACATGGACCAGACTACATGTTTTTCACATATATGGAAGATAATAAAATCAAATAAGTAGGACACATTAACCTTCCATAAATTACTTTCTATAAAAAAATTTCTCTATCATGAACAAAATGTTTATGATGATGCAAATTTTACTATTTTGTAATGTTTACATTCATGGATATTTTTTATAGTTTCTGACTCATACATTCTTTGTAGAAATAATGGTAGAATCCATTCTAGAAAGAGGTATGGTAGATGACATATTTATTGACTTTATATTTTGAGATATGTGTTGGTATATTATATAAACAAGTTGTGTTTTTTCGTCTAAAAAATAAGTATCATGATGTTCATAATTTCATGATACTTATTTAAACAAGTTGTTTTTTAGACGAAACAAGATAATTTGACCTTAAACAAGATAATTTTCAATTTTATAAATTAAATTCCATGATATTTATTTAAACAAGTTGTTTTTTTTTCGTCTAAAAATTATCTTTTTTAAGGTAAAATTATTGCAAGAAATTATCTTCTTATTCATATAGAAAAAATTCATAAATGTAAGTGGCCATATGAAAATAAATATTCTCATAAAAAAAAAGCTCTCTCGTGGAAAAAATTATTACTAAAATCTATCAAAACACGATTCTTACTGAGGTTACAAAAAATTCCATAACTTATCACATTTACTAGCATCTTCTAACCCTTAAATTTGTGCAAACATGGTTTATAGAGATGAAGCTTCAAATTAAAATATTAGAAATAAGGAAATTTCTAATATTCTATGTATTGAGTTAAATAAACGTAATTATCAAGAGTTACTGTTCACTATAATTTAGGTAAGTCTTTGCACCAAAATAGGCATGAATTAGATGTAAGTGAACATAATTTCCCAGAGCTATAGTCTGCCAGAATTTATGTATTTCTTAAGATAATTAAGAATAATGGATTAAAAGTGCACAAGTTACCAAATGATACTTCCCAAAAAAACATATGTCATTCCCTGCATAAATTTAGGAAAGAGAGTTATTAAATTAAGAAAAATTATAAAATTAATTTCTCTACATCAAATATTAAAATGCTCCTAAAAGATATTTTGAGCTCATATTAAAATACATTAAGTGAAACATAAATATCCATCTTTGCACGCACACCCACATGACATAATCATATTTTTACTTTCAAAAACTAAACCTTACAACAAATAATTCTACCAAAATTTTCAAGCCTATATGGCTTATACTATCCGTTGGTTTATATCAAATATTTGGGTCATGCATTAGTATATGCCTACTTTAGCTAGTTACTTACACTTCTATGGGTTTTATTTATATTTATAACAAGGGAGGCCTACTCTTCATACAAGCATGATAGTTCACATTATAAAAGAGCTAGATATTACCCCTACAACTATGGAAACATGATAGGCATCAAGTGACAGACCTTAACACCTTCAAAACACCATATCAGATTTGTATAACAATTTTTAAAAATATACCACATTATAAATTTCATACAAGAGAAGACATACATTCTTCATCTCTACTTTTACCAACAAAATTCAAAGTAAATGAACAATAATCAAAGGAATAAGAGGGAACACTTATCTAAAATTTCAAGTTTTCCATTAAATTGGAATGAGTCATTTACACCCAACCATAGGCTCAGTTCCACCAATGCTCTCTAGAGTCTGCTAGATTCTAGCTAGACTATGATACCACTAGGAGAGGCTATTAGTACTTAAATATTTTGGGTATGTGAAAGAAACTCTCCTTCACAAAAAAAATCCTAAAGAACTCATTTTTATGTTAACCTTGGGGTCTCCACAAATCACAGATGTATCTTAGTTGAACATCCTAGCAATAAAATATTCCCTTCATTTCTCTACAGTACCTCAAATATTTACTTGCCCATTCCTTATCATACTAGCCTAGTGTGCATTAATTCACAACCCCACTATACAACTTAGTTCCAAAGACCTGTGATGAGTAACAGACATGCAAAAAATATTTTTAAAGAGTTTAAAATACACCAACAAAGTTCCAATCAGTGGTTGGCACTTCTCTACATCTATTTGGGCACCCAATACTCTGTATAAACATGAAAAATAGTATAGAAAACTTTCCACTTGAAAATAACAACTCTTCACTCATCAAAATCGCTACTCTTGTCACACATTTCTCCCTAATCTCTCTAGATATGGTCTAAATGAACTAGTGGATGTATCATCTCCATGTTTCACCCTTCTACCACACCATTTGTGTGTTAACCCTCGAATTTCAAGATGGGAACTCATCCCATTTTCCTAATTGATTCTGAGAGTACTCCACAACCCCACTCAACTTCCATAAATGTGGCAGGAAGTTTCTTTATCTACACATTGCTTTATCAATGAAGCCTTCAAGTTCGTTTAAGCTATGGGATGGATCAAGCCTTAAAGCTATATCGAGTTGTAGGCTAGATTGAGCCTTAAAGCTACATCGATCTATAGGTTGTATCAAGCCTTAAAGCTAGATAGATTTATGGCTAGATCGAGCCTTAAAGCTAGATCAAGGCTTTGTTAAACCATGTTAAGGGCTCGATCGAGGGTTTATTAAGCCCTTGATTGAGTTATTTTAAATTTTAATAGAAGTGTTATATCTGGCATTTTAAGTGCTCAATAAATTTTTTGAGGGCCTAAAAAATAGAGGTTTGGCTTCGCTTCTAAAAATTTTCTCTGCAACACCATTTTGTACCATAGCACATTTAGGGTAAATTTTTTCCTTAAGCGGTAGAATTGATCATGTTGGATTCATGAAAGAATCCTATATCCAATGGCATATGAGTTTGGCACTTTCAAATTTATATGATATTTTTCATCTAATTTCTTCTAAACATAATGCTTCAAATTTTTTTCGGATAGTTTCAAAGGGGCTGAAAAAAATCAATAACATAAAAAATACACAACAAAAAAAATTCAAAAAATACCACTATCTTCGTTTATGAGTCCTCTTCAAAAGGGTACTCATGGTTTTTCAATTTGTTTAAATAGTTGGAAAAAATATTACACAAACATATATGTGTGAAAAATGCAATTGAAATATTACATTGCCAACTTCAAAAAATAGTAAAAAATTATAATTTTGCATAAAAATATATATTTTTTAATATGAAAAACTTAGTTCTCTCTCTCTCTCTCTCTCTCTCTCTCTCTCTCTCTATATATATATATATATATATATATATATATATATATATATATATATTCTAAATTACACATTTTAGAACATTTTAGACTAAGTTATTCTAAATCTAATTTTTCTTAAAAAAAATTGCAAAATATTTCATTAGTACAACAACATAATTCTCGACAAATTTTCTTTTTACTGTGAATCAAAATTCATAGTGCTTATATGAATTTTGAGGGCTTCAATTCTATAAAAGAGAAAAAAATTGAAATTTCATCGCCACATTTGGCCCAAAAGTGTATCCCATATTCATGTATTCATCCTATTCTATAACTATATCTACAAAATTATCTCAGAGGCCATTTTTAGAAAGAATCATATAGGTGTTATAAAAAAAAAAATCAAAAATAATTTTGGTTTCTCGGAGTGGAGACAAACTCACAAGGTAGTAAAGACAAAAAAATAAATCCTACACAAGAAATGTGATAATTTAAGGAATAATGGTCATGAAAGTGGACCTCTATAAATTTTATGACAAATTAAGTTCGATGTACCTGAGAGTGATTCTTATTCATTTGGGTTTCCATCATCAATTTATTGTGGTGATGAGTTTGACCATATCAATGTCTTTTGCAACATTAATAAATGAAGTTTCATCACTTTTCTTCATACCTAAGTAGGTCTTTAAGGAAGAATCCTACCCTCTCTCCTTTTCCTTTGAATAGTTGAAGATCTGAGTAGATTAATAAAAGAGGTTATAAATCATGGTATCTTTGAAGGGATATGCATTATACCAACATGCAACATCACACATTGATTCTTATTTGTGGATGATATTCAATTTTTCAATGAAGGTACTAGAAGGGTCATTGAGAAATTTAAAATATTTTTGAAGTTATTTTAAAAATCTACTGGTATTGTTATAAATATCTACAAATCGACTAACTCCATGTAGGACATAATTGAACATGAATATGGATATTTCTCTCATTTCTTCTCCTATCAAGTGGTTGATTTAGACCAAGGATTAAAATATTTGGGATTGCAAATAAAGAAAAACCTTTGTTAAAAAAATTATTGGAAATGGATGATTTCCAAGGTGGAAAAGAGATTAACTACTTGGTGCAATCAATGGATTTACTAAGGGGGTAGAGTAGTTATTGTAAAGGTTATATTGAAAGAAATACCAAATTATATATTGGATTTCCATAAATTTAGTTTTGAAAGGTGTGTTAAATACCTTTTGGAAAGCATGGTACAATTTTATATGGTTAGGAAACCAAAAAAGAAAGGATTTTTTTTGTATTGGTGAAAAAAATTAGTCAGTTCATAGGCGAGTGCAAGATGAAGTCTCAAAACTCCTTTTTTATTCTCAAAATTTCTCATTGCAAAAATTGTTTAGAGGATTTTACATGTAAAAGGTCTATGTATCCAATTAATTCAGTCAAAATACATTTCCCTATCTATAGTTCATGATTGGGTTGGAAACCTAGATAAATCCTTACATAACCCTTATGACTTTTCGAACATTGTAACCTTGGCTTTTTAATTTCTAGGTGATTGGTTAATTTTGAAGATAGGAAAAGGTCAAAAAGTTAAAATAGGCCTTGATCCTTGGAATATGTAGTGTAAGGGTATGCATGGGTTATCTATTTGGTTAATTTCCAGGATATCAAAAGTAAATAATTTTACTCTCTTAGATCAATTATGAATTAGGAGAGGTATGTAGTTTCGAAACAACATTGGCTCCCCCAGGAGGATATGCGATTAAGAGAAAACAAATGATGAAGAATGGAAATGTTATACATAGGTATTAAATATAATAAAATAAAAATTGAGAATATGAGGACCAAGTGATTTGGTCCCTTAATCGATTTGGAACATATGTGCCTAAGATAGGCTACGAAGTCCTTTCCAAGGGAGGTTTAGAGGGATAGCATAGTTGGTGGTGGAGAATTAAATGTAGAAATTAAAGTGTCACTCCAAAAATAAATATTTCATGTGGATTATTTTAAATAATAAGGATCCTACTTGGGTATTTCAAAAACAAGTATTTCAAAAACAAGGATGTTGTAGTTTACAAAAACAAGCATATGATACCATGAAGCATCTAACTACATTAATTTCCTTTACTAAATTGGTTTGGAAGGAATTGGAAGTAATGGTATGGCTAAAGGTGTCTGGGAATGAGGAGATACAAAAGAAGCCTTCAAATATTTGTACTTCCAAAATGATACAAAGAACATCAAATCCCTTCCCACGGACATAGATTAGGGGGTTTGATTTTATAGGAAGCTAACCTCGCCCAAAGGAAAGGAGACTATCCCCCTGAAATGTATAGTATGGTCTCCCAACATATTAAATGCTCAACCACAAGTACAGGAAAACCATTTTGGATATGAACTAAAATAAAAGGTAATAAATGAATAGTCTACAAATAGTTAATATATTTTTTCATGGTTATATGGCTCTCTTTGAGTAGTTATATGCAATTAAAGTAGTTTCTTCTTGTTCCTTCCATCCAAATATATTTACCCTTATAGTTGACATCATCATCTTAAATCCTGTTGGTTATGTTAACGTTAATGTTGATAGTGTTTTTTGTTTTGAGGTTTGTTTTTACCTCAAAATTTCTCTAATGTTGGCACTCAGGCTAGGTACATGATACACATCAATAAACTCAGCATTTCAACTTTCAATATTTACACAAACATCAATAGTATCTGAAAATAATTTGTTACAAAAATCTAGCTTTGCATAATTTGAGTTAGTTTGAGTTTAGAAAATAAACTGGACTCAAGCTAAGTACATGATACAAATAAATACTCAAACGAATTTGACATATATTTCCACAACCAAAAACAATGAGTGTGTATTCATCTACTACAATTTTTTCATGTTATGTAGCCTCATTTAATGAAGAAAAGAAACATAATTACTAGCATGAAGAGAACCATTGAGAGTTCTATTTTTTCTAGACATCACATTTAGTAGCCATTTTTAATCCCATTTTGAAAAGTGGTGCTACTCTTACCATTATATTGAAAAATGCAGCAAGAAATTCTGAATTTTATTTTCCTTGGTTAAATTGAGAAAATTTGAATTTCCACATCAACAGACAACTTGGTTGTGGTTAACTTGTGTGACATGGTTTGTGTCACCCAATGTACTCGGTAAATTTGAGTTGGAGGAGTTAGATTTCATTAAAGCATGTGCGATTGCTAATTTATAGCAATCAAGGTTATTTATCTCAAGTTTTGTTCATTTAAAATAGTTCCAACTATTGGAGGAACTAGCGGAAGTTCAGTTGTGCAATGGGACTTCAGTAAAAATCAGTGATCATCGAGTTAATTGATAAATCAACCCAAAATAGTTAGTTCATGCAAATAATTTGAGTTCCCCAATTTTGGTTGAGATTCCAAGGAAGTGTAACAATAGTTGTAGAATAGTCTTGAGTGTACAGGTGTTGCATGCAGTCAAATGATCAACCTTAGCAATTGCATAATCCATTTTGGAGAATTCCTGAATAATAGGGGCCTAATTTCTTAACGAATTGTGTAAGGAAATAATGGCTCAAAGATTGGTAGAGATTGACTAAGTCTGGGTCAGAGCTCTTAGTGAGCAAAGAGATAGGTTATTCACGCACAAGTTGTGCTTAGTTGACCAAATCAATTGTAATATTACATCTCTATTCATCAGATTAATAGAAGAAAACATTGGGGTTTTTAGTAGATAGCTTTCCCTTGGAAAATTATTATGTGCATGTGTGTTATTTCTCATTGCATGTTTGTGGTTGATGTTCTAAATTGTGAATTGAATTATGCAAAGATGTAAACTATTAGAGTAGCTTTGTGTCTTGTGATTTTGATTAAACTTCATGAGAAATTACAAATATACGAGATAATTTCTACACAATCCTTTTTTTAGGGTTCAAATATACATGTTTTGGTCTTCAAAGGATTACTCAGACTCAATAATAACGATCAAATTCATTACAACAAAGCTCTTGATTTCACTTGTGAGAATAAAACTTGGGTAGAGAGGATATCATTCATTCCTGCTAACCACCCTATACAAGCCAAATTGACACATATGTGTGTGTATGGGTTTGTTTGTGTGTGTTTTCAATCTTTTGAATTGAATTTTATATTATTTTTTCTTTTTCTTTTTCTTTTAAATAATTTTAAAAATAAGTGAAAAAGAATGTGATTATATGTATGTGTGCATGTATTAATGTATTAGAAAAAGTTACTAAAGGGAAATATGTTTTCCCCCTCATTTTGGGGTTTTTTCTCTTTTTCTTCTTCTTTATTTTTATTTATTTTCCGTATTTTGGGATTTTCCCTCATTTTTATTTATTTATTTTCAATCACATTAGGCTTTTATGGCATAGTTTCAAACTACCATAATTTGGAACTTGAAAAAATGGTGGGGTCATTATTGGTGGCATCTATTTTTTATTTTAGAGATGATTTTAAGATTTTGGTTAGAAGGATACCACTTGTTAAGGCCATGGGTTTCAAAGGTGTTGAAATTTTGTACCTAAACACACCCCCCCTCTCTCTCCCCCTTCACAAGAAAAAAATGAAGGGTTCCATAGGGAGCACCACTTGTTTATTTTATTTTTTTATGTTAAAAACTGGATTCTATTAGCTATAGAATAAATGGCTCTCCAAGTGAGAACCTATGGAGTGTACACACACTCATACAAGCATTGACTATTGAGTCAAATGAACCTTAAATATATAGGCTTTTACACTAACATGACGGTTTCAACCACTCCCTAGATATTAGGATATGAGGTCTAAGATTAGATTCTCAAACCTATCCTCATCATAACAATAATATAAGTTTATGTTTCTCCATTACTTCCAAAACTCCCCCTTAATGGAGAAAGGGTACTGACCAATAACATACACTTGCTGGTTTAGTCTTAGCTATGCTTACAATAAAAAACATGAAAAACTTGGTGACATAGGTTTTCATTTTGGTCTTTATGCTTGCGACTCCATACTTGTTCATTCCGAGGTGAGGCTTCATCTTCACTTTCTTCACCATGAGGTAGTGATGTATTTTCACCTCATTTCTTCCCCAATGATGGAAAGCTTGAATTATTATTCTCCCCCTTCTCAAAATTATGACAGGCTGGATAGGAGAATTTTCCCTCTCACTATTTCAAGTGTCAACCATCTGAACATCAACGATAATTTCTTCATCGTTTATTGATGCAACTTCCGTGTTGATTTCATAAAGACATGGTGTTTCAAGCCATGCTTCAAGAAACTTCAATTCCTCTTCAAACTTTGTTTATTTTTCCTTGTTGTTATTGCTAACATCTGCACACAAAAAAATATTCATGAGATCATCATAATTTAAATTCTCTCTAGCTTGGTCTTCTTCTGTCACGTCTTTGAAATTAGCTTCATGTGGCTTCTCCAATTGATCTTCAACACTTTATTCCTCTTTACACCCTTCTCAAAGATCTACTCGAGACTCTTAAATCTCAGGATCTTGCACAATAGATTATGCCTCTTGATTCTTGTGGTCATTAACAAAACCACATTATTTTTCTGAAATTTCTTCATACTAAAAAATACTACCCATGTTAATGCCTCCAAATTTCCACATGAGAAAATTATCATCATCAGAATAAAAAATATCTAAAAATATAGACATGTTGTTAAAGTCCAGGTTATCTCAATTTATATTTCTTCGAGATTTCGACTCCACTCGGTCCTCTAATGAGCTCCAACAACCCCGTTACCACGCAGGTGGGAAACTTCTCCCTTTGGAAACTCTTCAACTATAGAACCTTGTAGAATATGGCTTCTATTCCACACAAGTCTCAGTGCCCTCGGATCTTGCGATGAGCAACAAACGACCTAATTACATCAATTAATTACATCAATTTAGATGCATGTAATTAGCAATTTCTCATATGGCACATATTTCTGAAAGAAAATAACAAATCAATTAATATTTTTTTAATAAATGCTTTCCACCCAACCAGACTACGAAATTAGGCCTCCGCATATAATAATGCAAGAACAACCAAATTTTTCTAGTGAATAAGATCCCTAAAAAAAAATGTCAATGCAACCAGGCATCAGCTTATTGTGGCGCCTTCCACTCAGAATATCAGCCACTAAACCTGGCCTTCACAACGCCATTAAACATTTTTGCTAGTCAACATTCTCAGTCCCATGCCACATCTTTACTCAAAAATTTATCTGCACCGCTCCACGCACAGGTCGAGTCACAAATATGGCAATGGCATTTCAGAAGTAGTGGATCTTTAAATCCATGACCCCTTCTTTACGCCCTTCAATAGCCTCATCAAATAGTTCTACGGTCTCCACGCATGCTCAACACGCAACCATTAGCACCATCATTCAACTACCACATGTTAGTGTTCCTCCCTTCTTCCATTTTCTGTAGCAGTGGACCATGAAACACAACAACACAGAATCATTTTTCAATTTTCAGAAGATCATTTTGCAGGTATGAAGCAAATGCAACCGCTCTCCTCACAAGGAAGCGTAGTCCACGCAGCTGATTATCTGCCTCCAGACGTCCACGCCAACAGAAACACTTTTATACAATGAACAGTAAAAAAGAATGAACACCTGGCATGTGACCTAGTTGGAGATCATATCCCAAAGGCTGTTGTTTTCCAAAATTGCCTGTGCAACAGATTCACACTTGCCCTTGCAGAACTGAGATCACATCTCCAAACTCTGGACCTTACCACTAAAATTTTCTATGCTGATCACCTCACAATATGCAACCACAACGATCATCCATAGATCCTCATATCCCTACATAGCACAGGTTCACTTAGCTTTGATCTAAAACTCTGATACCATGTTAAAATTTGGATTATATTAACTATAAACTAAATGGCTCTCCAGGTGAGAACCTAGAGAGTGTACAAACACTCATACAAGCATTGAATATTGAGTCACATGAGCCTCAAATATATAGACTTTCACACTAAAGGGATGGTTTCAACCACTCCCTAGATATTAGGATATGAGGTCTAAGATTAGATTCTCAAACCTATCCTCATCATAACAACAATCTAAGTTTAGGTTTCTCCATTACTTCGAACATTTTAACCTAAAAATGTGGCTATTAGAGCTGGAGTTCTGATTTTGAGGTCACATTTATCATCATTTTACTAACTATTTTAGGAGAGAACCATTTTAGACATATGGTGGGTGCAACTTGAGCTAATAATCCAATGAATCTTACAAATGAGACTGAATAGCCTAAGTAAAAATCAACCGGTATTTAAAATGCCCGTTAGCTTACCATATTCATGTGGTGATCATGACCATGGCATCCCCTTGGTTTTAGGTGTCATTCATGCATCTTAACTTCAGATTTATTAAGCACTGAGAGGGATCAAACCTTTCAAGGTGCAAACAAGTTTTATTCTCAAAAAAGAGGTTTAGATGTTTAATAGATCCAGAGTTAAAATAGTTCTAAATTAATTAATCATAAGTGAGAATAACACCAACCTAGATCCATATTAACTCCGGATCTATCAAGCGCCGAGAGGGATCAAATCTCTCAAGGTGCAAACCTCTTTTTTTCGTGCAAAAATTGAGGAAAGGTTTGTACCTAGAGAGATTTGATCCCTCTAGGCACTTGATAGATCCGGAGTTATGATGGATCTAGGCTTGTTTCAGTCATGTGCTGCCAAGGAAAATCTATCGAAGATTTGATTAATTTTATCAATTTTATGTAAATATATAAAATATTAATATAATCATTTTAAATGTGATAAATATTTCTGAGATTAACTTGGTCATTTTAATTTTAAATTTTCTTAGTTACCTCAGTTTGTTGAGATGATAAATATTTTCAATAACTTTAATGATGAAAAATGATGAGATAATTTTTTTGAATGCAAGGTGACAAAAATAATGTTGAAAGATAGAAAATGTGAATAATAGGAATGTACTCATGTTAGAAATAGTCTTCATTGTGATCAATCTCAAACTATTTTGTTCTACTATTCTTATTGTCACCCTTGTTATCTTTGTCATTTTTCAATATCGATTATATGAAAAAAGAAAATTTAAATCGTAGATCATTTAAATCTTTAGCTCGAGCTGTTGTAGTAAACAATATACCTTGTCTCTCTTGCTCTCCAATATTAATAGGTTAAATTACTATAAGACAAAAATCAATGTGCATTGTCAATATCGTTTTGTGCTTACACTAAAATCAATGCTCAATGCATTTAATGCAATCAATCAAATAAGATTAGAAAATAACTTCTATACTGAAATCAATGCATTTAGTGAAAACAATCAAATAGGATTAGCAATCATCTACATTGAAATCAATGCATCTAGTGTAATCAATCAAATATAATTATAAATCAACATCTACATTGAAATCAACAAATCCAGTGCAAGCAATCAAATAGTATTAGAAATAACCACCTATACTGAAATCAATGCATCTAGTGCAAGTAATCAAATATCATTAGAAAAAAATATCTACACTAAAATCGATGAATCTAGTGCAAACAATCAAACAGGAGTAGAAATCACCATCTCCACTTAAATCAATCCATCTAGTGCAAGAAATATTCTTCCCTCTCTCCACCCTCCATCCATATCTATATCACCCTCCATCTCTTCTTTTTTGTCTCTCTACCTCACACCCCTAAACACACAAGCTCTCACACTCCATATCTATCAATCTCTTTGTAGCTCTCTCCCTCTCCCCATATCTCTCTTTCCTCCTTCTGTCCTCTCTCCCTCTCTCTCCATCTTCCTTATCACACACACTCTCTCTCTCTCCACCTTTATCTCTCTATTTCTTTCTTCTTACCTCACACTCTCTTTCCCTCCCTCTCTCTACTCTCTCACATCCCCTCTCTTCCTATGGATCTTTCCGTTTCTCTCCCATATCTCTCCCTCTCTTTCTCTTCACCCACCATATGCTTCACCTAAATAAAATGTATTTTCTGAGTGTTCTTAAATATAAAGCAGATTATGGAGTAAATATGAAAAGAGGTTCCATTTACTTACCATACCTCTGGTTTATTTATATTTTTATTTATTTACCATAACTCTATTATTTTCTATGGTATTTGGCCCATAGGCTTGTTATATAATTAGATTTTTATTTATAATCATATTTGATATATTTTTATTTATTTACCTTACCTCTTTATACCTCTTTTATATTTATTTATTTACCATACCTCTTTATACATATTTTATATTTATTTATTTATCATATCTCTTTATACCTTTTTGTATTTATTTATTTACCATACTTATTTTATAAATATGGTATTTGGCCCATGGTATCAATATTAATTTTTCCCATGGTATTCATCCCATAGACTTCATCTAAATAAAACCTCGCTTTTTGAGTTTTTTAAATATAAAAAGGTTTATGGAGTAAATATAAAAAGTTGTTTTTTATTTGTTTACCATACATCTAGTTTATATATATTTTTATTTATTTCCCATAGCTCTAGAGTAGGTATAAAAATAGGTTTTATTTATTTACCATACCTTGGGTTTATTTAGATTTTTATTTATTTAAATTTTGAAATATTGCAATTTTGATGGGGAAATATTTATATCTTTAAAGATTTTAATTTATCCATACAACATGGGTTTTCTCCTTAAAGATCCATTTTACAAATATTTAATTAAATGAAATATTAAAATATTTTGGATTTTGATTGTTTGTATTGAATTAATTCTTTTCCTTTCATTTAGGAAATGGTATTGACTTTAGCAAAGAGTAAAGATGTTTAAAATTTTACTTAATTTGGAAATTCAATGTGGTAATTTTTTTTTGTTAAAGGTAAATTTATGATCCATTCAAATTCTAGTATATAATAAAGCAATTATTAAATGTGTGAGATAATTTACTATCCATTCAAATTATATAAATAATACATAGTTGTATTTTAATAATTAATCTCAACCTATTAATAGGTTAAAAAAGTTATATATAATGTAAATATTAAAGTGATATAAAATTAAAAATTAAGTTAATGCTTGATAGATATTAGCAAAAATAAAATTTATTATTTTCTTAAAAATGCCACATATTTGACATCAGAGTCATACTGGACGTATATTACGCCTCTAGACGCAATTAAGATATACAAACTTGTTATATGTATGATAGCAAATCTTTGGTGAGTACATTAAGGCTTCACTTCAACAACAAGTCTTTGGTGAGTCAATTTTCCGTATTCTACCCTAGGGTTTCAGACGCCAATGATGCCGTTTTTGTTTTTGGTTATTTTTCGCTTGGAAGATGCGCTATTTCTTTGGATTTTCAACATTTTAAGTAAGTTTCCTTCTAATCTATAAACATGCACTATTTCTTTGGTTTTTCAAGCTACTCAACATTTTAAGTACGTTTCCTTCTAATCTGTAAATTTTCTTTTAATTTTACTCTGATTTCGCTGAAAGATTTTTTTTTAATACGTAAACTTTCTTTTAACATGCCTTTACTGGCAATTCTCTGAAAGAAATCAGGAGTAATGCACGGCAACTTTCAATCAAAAATTCTCTTGCGAATAGGTTACTCCAATGACTAGTTTTTATTTTTCAACCTGTTTTTAATATTTTGGGAGGGAAAGAGTATTGTATTTTTTATTTTATAGATATTTTTTATAATAATTTTCTAATATTATTCTGTTATATTTTTGTTTTTTTTAAAAATATATATGGTTTTATAGAAGAGTATTAATAGGAAATTTTCAATACTTAATGTTTAAAAAGGTTGGGAAAGAAATGTTTCAAGATCATTTATTTAAAAGGTCTTAATACTATTGATTTAAAAAAAAAGAAAATTGCTAATATAATAAATATTTTAGAAATTATATACCAAAAATAAAGAAATTCTTTTATCTAATTACAATATAAATGAATTTTTATCTTAATTATATTCATTTTATTATTTAAGAGGCATAAATAAATTTAAATTTAAAATTCAAATCTATATTGTTTGTGTGTTTCAATTTTTAATTGCATTTTATATTATTATTTTTTTTAAATAATTAAAAAAGAAAAAAATTGAAAAAGAATCTGATTATACATATGTATGCATTTATTAATGCATTAAAAAATATTACTAAAAGGAAATATGTTTTCTCTCTCTTGGTGTTTTTTTTTCTTTTTCTTCTTCGTTATTTTTATTTATTTATTTATATTTGAGGGTTTTCTCTTCATTTTTATTTATTTATTTGCAATCACATTGGTCTTTTATGTCATGGTTTCAAACTACTATAATTTGGAACATGAAAAAATGGCTAGTGGTTATTGGCAGCATCTAGTTTTTATTTGAGAGATGTTTTGATGATTTTGGTGAGAAGGATACCACTTGTTAAGGCCATGGGTTTCAAAGGTGTTGCAATTTTGTACCTAAATCCTTCCAAGTAAAAAATGAAGGGTTCATAGGGAACACCACTTTTTGATTCCATAGTTGACTTTAGTTTTAGTTGCAACTGGACAAATTTTTATGTTTTTGGTTTCAAATAAATTGTAATTTTGGCCCTCCTTACATTACAAAATGAGTGTTACCTTTGGTGCCACTTTTCCACACAACTAATAATTTCATTTTTCTCTCAGAAGCATTAAGAGGTTGTTAAAACCATAGTTACAAAACGTTGTGATTTTAACTCCTCCAAAAAATGCATATTGCTAGCACCACTTTTCAAAACATATGTTCATTTTATTGTTTTTAACCTAAAAATATGGGTTTTTAGAGCTGGAGTTCTCATTTTGAGGTCACATTTATCATCATGTTACTAACTATTTTAAGAGAGAACCATTTTAGGCATATGGTGGGTGCAACTTGAGTTAATAATCCAATCACTCTTAAAAATATGAGAGTGGACCACCTAATAAACACTAACATAAAAAAGTATAGTTATCTATCACAATTTCTAACGTTCAATGCCATATTTTAGTGATTATTCCAACAACTATACCTCCTTCAAGATTCTTCACTTTCTCCTATAGGTTCTTGATTTTATGCCAACAAGCCTTCTTTGTATGTCCTAATTTCTTGTAATAATGATAAGTTTTCTTCTTTCTACCTTTCTTAGTTGAAGTCTTATCACAATGCTTATTCTTAACATTTCATTCAATGCAAGCACATTCTTTCTCTTCACTTCATTGTTGACCTCTTTTTCTATAATTCCATTGACCTTTTTCCCTTCAATAAAATGAAGCTAATGAAGTCAAAATAGTAATAAATGCACAAGACAAAAGACCATTATTCACTTCTTTCCTCATCCTTCAAGCCACTCCAGTAATCAAACCTCACAAATCCCAAATTTGTTCCTAAAAAGGATGGGAGAATCACAATACGTAATACTATGTTATAACTGTGATGCCAAAGTATTTGAAAGGGCACTAATGAAAAGGAAAAAAATTAAGTTAAATGGATGTATCTCCCAAAGAACACTATGAGGACATCTCTATTGAAGACACTACTAACCTAAATTTGAATAAGAAACCCCTCGTCCTCAAGAAGAACTAACCTTACAAGCTCGATGTAAGGAAAACCAAATTCCTTTGTATGCTTGTCTCTCTATTATGCACCTAAAATTTAAAGTCTATTACTTACATAAAGAAACACAAGGTAATTATTTTCACCAAAATGGAAACAACCACAAATTTATCCATGAAAGATTTGTTAAATAAACCCATGGTTATGTCCACGTCATCCCTAAATTCAAAATTATGATGATAGTCAATGGTTGTATGATGAAATGTGGAGGGTGATGTGAAACTTCAAATAGGAAAGTAACATCTCAAATATCACATGTATTTCTATTGAAGTGGACAGTTCTAAAGTATTTTGTACAATAGAATGGTTACATACTTTGGGACACATCACCATGGATTTCAAGGCATTATATATGCTCTTTACAAAGGAAGGGGAAAAACACAACCTCAAGGGGCTTATATCTATTTCATTAAAAAATTTAGCTCTAACCATGTGAATTATTTGTTGAAGTGGGGCCATTTATGCATTATAAATGATTCAATGCAATACAAGTAGTAGATACCTCCTAACAAGAGATTCACCCTAATATGCAATTGGTCCTAACTAAACATCAACGGGTTTTTGAAATACATTTTAGCTTACCATCTTCATGTGGTGATCATGACCATGGCATCCCCTTGGTTTTAGGTATCATTCTTCCTAGATCCATCTTAACTTTGGATCTATTAATCGCCAAGAGGAATCAAACCTCTCGAGGTGCAAACATTTCGTCACGTTTTGCATTCAAAAAAGAGTCTTGCATCATTAGAGATTTGATCTCTCTATGTGTTTAATAGATCCAGAGCTAAGATGGATCTAGGTTGGTTAATCATAAGTGAGAGTGACATTAACTCTTTTTTAGGCTCAAGTAAAAAAATTTATCGTTAACTTTGTTGCAATAGTTAGTAGTTGTTTTGGTCTTGTCCATTTTTAAGATCAACATCTAACTATCAAAAGGGATGTTATTTCTAGAAACATGTGACCCTCTAGATCTTTAGTTTCACAACACAAAAAGGTGAGAAAATTAAAACATTAGAACTTGGAAAAATTAAATCATAAAGTAAAGAGAGTAGTAAAAATCAAATTCAATCTTAAAAGGAAAAAAATGAAAATACTTATAGATAATTAAAGTAATGTTTCGTAATAAAATAATCTGAAAAATATATCATAAAGAAAATTTTAAAAAATTCAGCAATCTAAAAAACTTTAACCATTCTACTTCTATTTCACTTCTATTATATCATAATGTGATATTGTATTTATTATTAAATGATGATATAATATTGTATTTATCATTAAATTCACAAAGAAATTAAAAATACATCAAACTATCCGAAAAAAAAAACAACCCTAACAAAATTGAATAACCAAACATGAACAATCAATTGAGATTTGTTATTACCATTAAATTAACAACAACAACAAAATTAAAGATGCATCATGCAGTTCATATAGCGAAACCTAAACCATCCCAAATAAAATAAAAACATCTCTAACAAAAATGCATAACCAAACGTGAAGAATAGTGAGAATTCTTAAACCCGAAATGGAAAAAGTAACAACCCTAACCATAAAACACACCGTGAAAATTAAATCTTAAAATGCCAAAAAAGGTTAAACGAAATTTTTTTATTTTTTTTCACAACTGTATAAAACAATAAACCAACCACGGCTTACTTAATCCGCATCTTCAGCCAAAACCTAGGGTAAATGATCCCAACATTACATGCCATCCACCTGCCAGGCAATACTTGCATGGCACAACAATCTTGGAAGATTTTTCTAAATTCTAATGATCCACAGTCATCATCTCATGCGCTCCGCTGGTGCCTACGTGGACACCGAATTAGGGGCCGACGGAAAAGGTTTTACCACCTTATAAACCGGCTCACTTCGTTTATTCGAGGGATAAAGGCAGGGCGCATCTTCGAAACAGATTGCAAGCACCGCAAGAAATAGAATAATTCCAGAGAGCAATGGCAAACAGACGTGGTGGGCACCGGCCGCGCCCGTATAAAATCCCCAGTACCCTTTATTTTGCCGGATAAGGCAGATCAAATCCTGGTTGTGCAAGCATTGGCTTCGCTATCTACGATGTGTTTGATGTTTGAGTTATGGAAATGCGGCAGTGCTAACCTGACCAGACCCTGCATGATGGATTCCAACACGTTTTATTGATCCTGATATGAGTGATACTACACCATATTTATGGGGTAGGATCACCCACATTTTTTATTTTTTATAAGTTGTAACGTGAGTTATACCATGCCATAAAGCATATTGAGATCAAAGTGATATAGTGAGCAGCAATGCTACTCTAACATTCATACTTTATGATGTGGGATTACCCACATCACTGTTTATGGACACAGCCAACTCGTCTGCAACCACATAACAAGTACCCCGCTTTCTCTATTATAATATTATTATTGTTGTCCATGATATTAATATTATTAGTATTGTTTTGGTGGTGCTGAACTTAATTTTGTTGTAGACTTAGAGAATATTTTAGAATTTATAGATATGAGCAAAATCAGCTGGTTAAGGTAGTTTTTATAGTTAAATACTGAAATATTTTCAAACTATGGATGTCTTTGTCCTGTTAGTAAGTAAAAAGTAGATAGTAGGAAAAATTTGAATAGTATTGAGGTGCACTGAAAGCAGATAGAAAAAGAAATTTGTAACAAAAGCCTACCCCACCATTCATTGTATTCATGCTAATAATTATGGCTAATTAGTTTACAGATATAGTAGTGATTAGTTGAATTCAATTGTTAAAATTTGAAAAATATTAATATTAATTGTTTGACCGGGATCCAAATCGTTTCTCTTCTATTTCAAAATATTGCCAAAATTTACAAATATGCAAGATCTAAACTACTTTGATGGAGTAGATCAATAGCCTTAATTTTGATGAAAAACACCCCTCGGCGCTTACTGTGTTCTATTTTATTCCATGCAGGTGATGGATGCGTACCCAGATGATAACCTGGAAAAATGAAACACGTATTCTTGAGCAAAGTCTGAGCTTGCAGGAACCTGCAAAGTCTGCGAGAGAATACATGGTTATAAATGTTCATCTCTCTCATAATAAAATGGTTGTATTGTTTTCCACAACGTCTGTGTTAGAGAATATTCTCTACTTTCTGGATTTTTTCAATTTTTTTAAATATCAATGGGTTTGCATGATAACAAGTCTTTTGCGAGTCTGTTTACCGTATCGTAGGCTAGGGTTTCACAGGCCAATGATGCCGGTTTTGTTTTTGGTTATTTTTTGCTTTTGCACCAGCGATGATGGAACATGCGCTATTCCTTTGGTTTTTCAAGCTACTCAACTTTTTAAGAAAGTTTCCTTCTAATCTGTAAATGTTCTTTTAATTTTACTCTGATTTCACTGAAGCAATTTTCTTCTTAATATGTAAAGTTTCTTTTAATATGCCTTTACTGGGATTTCTATGAAAGAAATCAGGAGTAATGAAAGGCAACTTCCAGTCAACAATTCTCGTGCAAATAGGTTCCTCTGATTAGTAATTTTTATTTATAAACCGGTTTTTAATATTTTTGAAGGAAAAGAGTATTGTCCTCTGGAAGATTTTTTTATTTTATAGATATTATTTATAATAATTTTGTAATGCTATTTTGTTATATTGTTTGTTCTTTTTAAATTATTAAGATATATATGGTTTAATAAAAGAGATTAATAGGAAATTTTCAATACTTTAGGTTTAAAAGACTGGGAAGAAATGTTTTTAGATCATTTATTTAAAAGGTCTTAAAGTTACTGATTTAAAAAATAAAAAAAATGGATAATGTAATAAATATTATAAAAACTATATATCAAAAATAACAAATTCTTTTATCCCATCGCTATAAATTAATTTTATTTTAATTATATTCATGTCATTATTTAATAGGCATAAATAAATTTAAAAAAATATTTAATTTTTTGAAATGTTTAACATTTAAGAAATTTAAAATTCAAATCTATCTTTTTGATAATATTCATTTATATTTTCCCAGATGGGCAAGCCAACCAAGAACAACAACAACTATTGTACATTCCACGTTTGAAAACAATTAGTCTACATGGGTGTTAAAAATTACGATAATTATATGTAATCAATGCTGTATTATATTGCGTGAACATCAAGTAATAGTCATGCTCCATTTAAAAATTAACGTGATTTTGGTGCAGCACTAATTTTGGAGAAGCCATTAGTATCGGTCAATGTTTAAAATAATGATTCTCAGCCATTGCTACATTACTCTATCTGTATAATTTTAGGTTTGATGTTGTCTGTAAGAATTATTATTAATTTTTTCTTTTAATTGAGAAAACAATTTCTCTTTTAGTTTCTTAATAGAAAATTAATTAGTTTTTGAGAATTAGAAAAAGTTTATTGGTATAAGCACATTTCATAAGTATATTCATTTAAGAATTTATAAATATTGAAAGTCAATATAATATTACAAAAATATTTATCAAGATATTATAACTCTTATATTACAATAATATAAATTTACAACAATTTTACTTAACCATTTAAAATAAACAACATCTTTCTTTCTCTCTATATATAATCCCTCTAAATGTGAAGTATTTATGCAAAAATTTAATACAAAATATCCTAAAGTGTTTTAGGAATTATTCAAGGAAAAATAAATATCTTCAGCTATCTAATTAATGCAAGTTGTCCTTGCTTTTATTGATTTTATTGTTTGTTGTCTTTGATCTTTTGCTTTTATTGATTTTGTTGTTTGTTGTCTTTGATCTTTTGCTTTTATTGATTTTGTTGTTTAGTGTCTTTGATCTTACAATTACATTGATTTGTTTCGGCTCATTGCTCAACGAAAAGTTGTCTTTGAGGCTATTTCGGTGCCTTTATTACCATCTTCTTGAATATTTAATTTATATGCTTAACTGGCAATAAGTAGGCTTGTTAATGAATAAAAGAGATTTTCCAAAAACTCTTATGAAACTTTCTTGTAGAATTATGCACTCATTAGGGCATTAGGTTATTGGCTTGTTCCTTTGCCACTTCTCTGATTTTCTTATCATAATATTCTTGTTTCATCAATCTGTCATTAATAACCAATGGATTTGGAAGGCCCTTCTACCTCAAAACATCAAACTTCATCATGAATCTGGTTATGAAAATTTCCATGCTCTGACACTTTTCTTCAAGTTGAACCATTAAGTTTCTCTTAGAAAACACCTTTCTAAATTCTAGGATTGTTTATGTCGTGTCACTAATTCTAATTTCTTCCAATTCTGCTTATTTTTGGAATTAAGAAACTTTATGATTTCATTAGCCTCTTCTGGCTTCTTACCAAGTCCTTCCTTGATTTTTTGAATGGCTTCACCTGCTGATTTGATGAGATCTTTCTCCTCATAAATGACTTGAATGGATGGCCAAATATCATTTTGACAGATTCAATTATATTGGCTCACAACTACTGCTTGGCTTGTGCCATTGGTTCTTTCAATGCCAGTTTGTTTTCTAACTTCTGCAATTTCTCATTCAATCTATTTGTCTTTTGTACTTCATTCTTGTGCACAATCTGTACTAGTTTTTTCTCATCCTCCAGACTTTTCAACTGTTCTTTAAGTCTATTTATTTCATTTGTCTGGATGGACATTTCTAGCATTGTTTTTACTAGTTTACCTACTTCATCACTAAGTTGTGCTGCTGATGTAGATGAATTTGTAGTTGAAGTAGTTGTTGATGTAACAGGAAGTGCTATAGCTATTGGAATTGATGGAGCCAATGATTCTACTAATGTAGAAGGAACAGTTCTAGTGACTGTAGGAATAACAATGACAGGTACTGCTTCTGAGCTAGCTTTTTTCTCCCATACTAACTTATCCATTTCATTTTCCATTTCTTTTAATTGGGAAGTTAACTAAAGAATGAGGTTCATCATCTCATCTTTTTGGCTTGCATCCTATAATACTTCTTTGGCCTGTGGATATTCATTAGGAGGCATTTGAGTTGTTTTTTTAATGCAAAAATGTCTGCATTCTTTTTATTTATGATTTATTCTGTAGCTTTGACATTCTTGGGATCATATCCTACTTAAATAACCAAATTTTCTAGAGATTTGATTATGTTATCTTTAACCTGTGAGGATGCCTTTTCTAACTTTAGCTGATCTCTAATGTTTTCAAGAGTGTTTTGCAGCTTCTGTACACTCATGGATTTGTTTTTCATGGTACGATACAATATTTCACTAGCTTTCTTGTGAAATTCTATCTGGTCTATAGGATGAAGATCTTTTGCTTGAATTTCATATGATGTTTTCTTATAATCTATTGATGATTTGGGATGCTTCACTGTGGGATGTAAGAAATTCATCTGCATCTTCCTAGTCTTGTAGTCAAATGCAAAAAGCAATCTATTTTGGTCACTGGGTGACTGCTTCCTGTATTGGGTATATGTATCAACCTTTAATGCCTCATTCCTGATCTTGATCTCTTTATACTTCTACATGATATCTTGTTTTTTTTCTGTTGGTTTACTAGATGAAGACACTTCAACACTATGTTTCTTCTGAATAATATAAGTGTTAGATGTTGAAGGCTGGTGAGTTTCTTCTGAAACTGGTGGAGGAGCATTATCTTTGACCACTGTATTTGTATCAATGATCTTAATAGTTTCCACTTGTTCAATTATAGGAATTAATTTGGGCTTATTCCTATACATCAGTTTGAATTTTGTTTCAGTTGTAGTTTCAACTAAGTATGATCCTTCTTCTCTGACTCTTTTAGAGTTCCTATCCTGTGAGGCTGGACTCTTCAAGATGGAACTAGTATCATCTTGCTTCTCTACATCTTTCAAAGTGTTCTCCAACCATTCAGACTGATTGGAGTACTTCTTAATGTCTGGCTTAGATTCATGTACATAAGGAGTTAATTTACATTTGACTCTTAACTTGCTTATAACTCTTAAAGGATCATAATACCATTGGAAACTTTGATTGAACTTAAATTCCTGCAAATATTTTTCTGTTTGTAGACCCGCACTTCTATTGTTGCAAATAAAAAGACCAATATGATTCTTTATCTTAAATTGTGTCTTCTTTTTAGCTGACAAGAAATTTACTTCATCAGAGTGAAGGATCTTCCTGATAATTCAAGTGCAAATAACCTCATTGGGAGGTATTTGGGCAGCTTATATGGAAAGAGATTAGATCCATATAACCTAATATCTGTGTGGTTCTGTTAAAGGTACCACTCTTGTGTCCTACTATGTTCTGATAACTGCAGGACCTTTTTAATCTCATCTTAAGTCTTGGTTAAATGTTGTTGTTTAGCATGTTGACAATAGGATGGATGAATGAGTCAATGAAGTCTGTATATGTGAACTTTGTGAAACCTTTCCTTATTAAGGAAGTTCAAAAAATAATTGATTGTGGATTACCTTCAATATCCAGTTTCTGAACGTTGATAGCAAATATTTTAGGTTGAAAACATAGAAACATGTGAAATAGAACTGATGAATACTTGAAGACACCTTCTTCAGGAATTTTAACAAGCTTCTCATGAATTGTATCAACAAGGTATTTGGAAAAATTGAATATGGTAGCAGGAGGCTGACCAGGGGAAAAAAAGATAGAAACCCTAGGACTAAAGCATCAACATGCTCATTAGTGAAATAACCCAGAATAAAAGACATCAAGCTAATAATATGCCTTGTTCTCTCAGAGAATATAGTTGTTGGATAAGGAGGTTGGTTTTGATAGTCTCTACTAATGAGGGAATGAATGTTTAGAATATCTGGAACCTCTTCGGGAAGTCCAGCTTCAGATATAACTCAGTAAGGATCTCAATGGAGAGTGGGGTTTCATCAGGCCTGGGCTAGATTTGCAGCATCTGATTTATTGATTCAGGTGTGATGGTGAACAATATTTATTTTCCAAGGGTTATAATGGCTCTTTGATCAAGGAAATAACAAGTTTAACAAAGTCTAATAACCTCTGGACACTGGAATGTCTATGAGACAATATATTTGGGAAAATTAGACTCCCAAAGGAAAACCTCATCAGCTTGTTCAATTGACTTATCATAACTCTAGAAATGGAGCTCAAGAAGGTTAAACGCAGTGACACGGTCACTAATTTTAAAGTATTTTTCTACTAAGGGAGTGTGTTTCACATCCATAACTGGAGGTTTCAGGGGATTTATCGTTACGATTATTTGAGAAAACATTTGTTTTGTTAATTTTAATCACTGATTACTCTCTTATCTTAGAAAAAAGTCTCAGGCCCTTAGGAGCACCTCTGAAAGATTGTTACAGTCTGCAGGAGGGTTTGGGATGAAACAATGGCTTTTCCTTTGGTCTACAATGCTTCAATTGATCAAATAATTACTCTCTGTGATAAAAAAAAGTATCACGACCTCAGGAGTTTTGTGAAAATATGACTAGGGTTTGCAGAAAAAGGTTTGGGAAGCAACAAGGGTTTTCCTTTAGTCTGCAAAGCTCCTAGATTGGTTCAATTACTTGTTACTTTCTTTTAGATTAAATACAAGCCTTTGCACTCAGGAATACCTTGATAAAATGAATATTTTGGTTTGCAGAATGAGTTTTGGAAGCAACAGAGGTTTTCTCGCAGTGAAATATACTTCAAAATGGTCTTTATAGGGCTTTGGACTAGTTTTGCAATGATTGTGAGAGTGAAAGGCTTCAATTTTGGTTGAATTAGCTTGATAACAGGTCGGCATTAGTTCTTTGGTTGGAAAATAAGTCGGCAGAACAGTATTTGCACTAATCTCTAACTGAAATGGTGAAAAGGCTCAAAATGGCGGTCTTATGTTATTTAACCAATAAGTTGTTAACTTTAATGTGCGAGGTCAAATTCAAATGACAGAGTGGTATTGCTAATGGGTGGAAAACAGGCTTGTGGTTTTCGCATCGGGAAACGGTGGTAAGCGGTATTATTTTAGAGGATGCGATACAATCAAATGTTGCCACGTAACAGGGAGTGAGGCTGTGAAAAAAAAAATCTTTTCGTAAGGTCTCGAAGTTGTTAAAGTTTGGGCTTTCAGGAATGTGATAAAAGATATTGGCCATCGGATCTGATCTATCATAATCGAACGGTTGGGAAAATGGGAAGGATGAATCAGGGACTTAACAAGCCATGGGACCCGGGATAATGTTATGCGATGCGTTTAATGTGATATAAGCAATGAATTAATTTATATGGGGTTGGGACTTTATAATAGTGGGGTTTAGTTAGACATATGAATGAGTTTAACTATATATTTTAGATGGTTTTAAATGTAATATTTCGGGAGTTAATATAATAATGGTTAACAAAGTATAGGCATGAGTTTAATATATGTATGCAGGGATTAATACATATGGGGGTTAATAATATATAGTGAAATGTTAATAAGTGCGGGATTTTAAAATACACTAAGCATAGTGTTAGAACTAATATCGGGAAGGATTTATAAAGGTGGGACCAAATATATTAATTTAACTTTAGACTTAGGATAAGTGTATTTTAGAGGGTATTTTGAAAAAGGGAATTAGTAAAGGGATTTTTACTTTTCCAAAGATAATATGCTTTTTTAGCTAGGAAAAGGGTTTTTGTAAGGGAAAAAGAGTGAAGTAGGGGGAAAGGGTTAAAATGAAGGGGAATGGGTATTTTTACAAGAGAGATGAGTTTAGAAGGGAGTTAGTAATATGAAATGACCAATTTATGCTATCCATGCCTTGTGAAAACTATTACTGCCTACCCATCATCTACCCTAAAAAAATTTCTTCATTTCTTTGGGTGCATTTGAGCTTACAAACCCTTTTTATTTTTCTTTTAACATCAAACTATTTAATTCTAACCTTATTACTTCCAATGTCTCAGATTAAATTGTTGAACTCATTTGTTATTCTCTACATAACTACTGATTTGCCAATATTGAACAATTTGGCTAGATCTTTATTCTCTATCTATCAGCATGAAATTTAAAGCATGAATGTAATCAAGATTAAGCTCTTTGACTATCATGGATTGTGGCATTTTTGGCAAGCTGCATACAATCTTATTTTCAAAGTAAAGTAAAAAGTAGTGGCATTTGAATTTACATCACTTTCATGATCCATTTTTATCTTTTTTTTGTTGGGGTTCATTTTTTATATTCTTTTTTGATCTTTTTCTTTTTAGTCCCTTGAATTTTCTTTTAGGAATTTTACTCTCTTTACTTTTTTTTTTATTATGGGAATTTTTTTTTGCAGAAAAAACAGTATGTACATATTACAAGACTAATCATAGTCAATTCAAAATTATGAATCCTATTATTATATTACCCTGACACTAAGGATCAATGAGAACATATTTATGTTTATGGGTTTCCACAAATGACTTGAATTTATTCCCTTTTGACTCTAGTTGAATGCAACTAAGTAGTAATTTTTCTTTCATGATGATCTCAAGTTTGGGCTTCCTCAGAGGTTGTGCAGTCTCACTCATCGTACATCCTAGACCATCTCTTTCTAGGACTTGAGCAACTTACAACTTCATCTCGCTCACCTAATAAATCTATCTCCTAAGTCCCTTTATGGTTTCTATTATTACAAAATAAATACATCATCTAGGATCACATTAAGACTCTTCCATTCAAACAATTCCTTTAGTTTCAAGACGAAAGTAATATAAGCTTTCTTGCCTCTATTTTTTCTATACGAGCCTTGTTCCACTAAATTAAAATCCCTCAATGACCCCAATAATAGTGTAAAAACCATTTACCATGTCAAGTAGGCTTGATAACCTCGTCCCTAGGAACACTGAATAACCAATGAGTTAACGAAGGAAGACAATACCATGTGTGATTCCCTAAAAATATCCTAACTGAAAAAATCATTTTAACAATATTGAAATTAAGTGAGAAGATAGTGTGATACCCGAGTATATTAATTCCATTGTACCATTACACAAATGAATTAACATGTGGAGAATTTGAGACATGCAATTTAAATTTTTCTAAATAACAACATGGGAAAGGGAGAGAAAATATACTCAAAAGCCTCTATAATCCCCCTTCTACTCTAAACATTCTTGCCCATAATATAACTCCTTGATTCCCTTAGTGTTTTCTAAATGATTGAGTTTACATGGGGCTTGAAAAAATGAAATAGTTTTAAATTACTTAATTAAAACTTGAGATCTACTAATAATTCTTAAAGGGGATTATCTTTTGGAGATGGTTATGAGTACATATGGTTAATGCCAATGTACGAGTCCCTTATAACTAAAACTCAACTTACTCCTCTAATCTTGACTATTCAAAATATTTAATATAACGTCAATCTCTTTGTTTCATTGTTCAAAGGAAACCTTAATAATACACTCGTGAGTGCACACCACATCATCTAATACCAAAGTTACAATAACCATTCAACGTAAATGTTAACAATGTAAGTCTTTTGTTTTTTTTATTCTTTGATAAATGAGAAGGAAATTCACAGAATAATTTTTTTAAGGGTGATTTTGGAATGCAATTCAAAAATGAGTTTAAACCGTGAGGAAACATTTCATTTGGATTAACAAAGCCTCCAATGTTAATAAACTAGCTTCAAACCCTAGTGACCATAAAAGCATTGGAAGAATGGACTAAACTATGAGAAAAACCTTGTAAATAAGCTAAGCATAAAAGCCTAACGAGCATTAAATCCATAATCGAATCTAATAAACAAGCATAAAACCCAAACAAGCATAAAACCATGCAACAAAATTGAATAAATATTTGAAAGAGACATGTTTAAGTTTGTAATGGAAGAAATTCAAATATGAGCGGATGGAGTCCGTCATGGGGGTAGTTGAAATTAATATATAAAAGTCTTTTAGCATGGGGTTTGAGCGATAGCAATGGAAAGGAGAAGAGGTGAGTTTTGATAGCAGTTCTAGGGCACTCTCTATATTGGAGGATCGTGTAGGCCAAACCCTAGTCGTGCTTTGTTCAGGACGACCGAGACGATAGAGTTGTGGAGGAGTTGTACGTTTATCTTGGCTTCTTCCCAAACACCAGCAATGGCGACCATTACAAAGTGCCATTCGTATTCACTATGCATTATGGCGCGACATCAGCCACATCCCTGCCAAAATTAACGAAATAACTTTTAAATTATTAAAATTATATTGTTTAATTTTACGAAAAGATTCCATTTAAATTCGAAAAATGCCATAAATTCTTTTAAATCCAAAATAGCTATTTATTAAACTTATTTTTGGAAAAAATCGCGTTCGGATTAAATTTATTTTTATTAAATTACATCATTTAAAATTCAATTTTGTTAACTATAATCTGTCTTAAGGAGAATTTATAAAAATATTTACTTACCTTATTTTTCTCAATGCTTACAAACACATAATATAAACTAAAATGATTTGTCTTAAATTCAATTAAAATATAATTTCTCAAAATATTCATTTACATATTTTTTTTCTAATTACATAAAAAGATATTTTAAAATGGAAGAAATTCATTAAAAAAACATTCATGTATATTTAAAAAACATTTTTAAATAAAAATAATCCATGAAAAATATTTACATAATCTTTTAAACACATAAAAAAAATATTTTACAATAGAGAAAAATCGTTAAAAAAATCTTTAAAAGGAAAAAAGTTATTTGGATTACAATTCCCCGTGTTTTTTTCTTTTTTTTTAAGTCACATTTGTGCCTCCAAAACCCTACTGCAAAGTACACTACGATTAAACGACCATTTAAGACGTTACTGTGTGACCTAGTAATGTCACACGGAATTTGCTTCTGAACAATGATTTAATATAATATAATACCTAAGAAAGATGCCTTGGTTATGTTATTTGAAAGTGAATAGAGACCCATCATCTTCCTTATATCTGTACATAGCTTTCGAACTGGTGCATAAGATTCAAGTAACCGACATTCAATGGTGTCCATAATGTATTTCTTCTTATGGTAACCATCGCAGCTCTACTCCACAACATAATTCTTTGCAGACTCTCGATCACCACAGGTCTGCAAAATCTCTCACTCTGCACGATTACTTCGGTCGACAAATACATTGTAAAACCCTAGGCGACACGTCAGAATTATCTTGGGAATAGATACACTCCAATTTAAAGCTTGCAAACTGTGAAGCCAATTATCGAACTCTATTGCAGTACCTCTTCAACGAGGGTCTGCGCACATTCCACATAACCTTCACCTACACAACCCACAGTCAATGTTATGAAATAAAACAATTCCACTTGAATCCGCTGATAAAATATTAATTGTTATATGGGAAAAATGATAACTGAAAGAACACAATTCCACTTGAATGCGCTGATAATATAGAAATTATTGTATGGGAAAAAAGAGCACAGGACCTGTTACATGGTGGATAAGGTGCTCAAAATGTCCAATGAAGCCATGCGCGAGAGAGCATGTTGAAGACCAACGATTAGGGCTTTGTAATGAGAGCATGTAGAAGACCAGCGATTAGGGCTTTGTAATGAGCACCATTGCTGGTTAGTCTGAAGCAATCATTAACATATTCAAGCATTGGTTTCGTTATCTATGATGGGTTATGGATAAATATAGTGCTTACCTCGGCTTCTCCACCCTGACCAGAAATATAGCTCATTATAAGGCCCTGATTCTTGAAATGTTAATTTTAACTGCAAGAATGTACATCTGCAGCAGAGGTTGTGCAGAAGCAATTTATTGCTCTGCAACAACCACTTTCTACTTTGATTTCGTGGTTTAAACACGGTACCACACGCTTTATATTTTGATGAATTGTTGTTTCGGGCTTTAAAGCCCTTACAGTCCTAACAAGGTTGACCATTTTTTGTTAACACGACAACCAAAGTTTTGTTGTACGCGAAAATTTTCAAAACGTTTGAATTGAGCCATCATAGCAATGGTCCCACCTGCCAACACACCAGCATGTGGGCCAATAAGAATTTTTCACGTAAGTCTGGTGCCTACGTCAGCACAGCCAAAACTGGACCCAAAGCAGTTATAAACCCAATTTCATAAATTTTCGCATAACGTTTTGCCGCAACGTCACTATCAACTTTTGTTACACAAATTTTCTATAAATCCAGTTCATAAAAGGTTTTAATTCCAGGCAGGTCCCAGTGCTGGCCATTCAAATGGTGTTTGCGTAACTTTTGGGCCTTGATGATGTAAGGCAAAGTGTTACGCAAATCTTGATTGAAGTTTAGTTTAATTGTTTTGAAGTCTGGGTTCATTATAAGTTTTATGAGGCGGTGTTTGTATTAAGGTTCAAACTTTATTATTATTATTACATTGCTATATTTTTTTTTAACGTCGCGCGACCAAAGTCTTTTGACTTTTGGTTATGTAATATTTTTCATACGAATATGAATATATATTATAAACTATATATTTGATAATATATATATATATTTCTATATATATATATATATATATATATTTACAAGCTTGGTATGATATATGGGACTCTATTTTTGTGACCTATAGGTCGAAGAGGTCGAAGTCTATTTTTAGACTGCCTCTCCTAAAAATAGGGAAGTCAAATATTATTTACCCTTAATAATATTTAGACTATAAACTTCAGCTTACTCTCTTGGAGCACTTCAGTTCGAGCCTTAGAAGTGGCTCATGAATCTGACAGAGGAATTACGCTATTCCCAAGGGTTTGATGGCATCATGCATGGTTGACTCCAGTTAGGACTTCAGTGGCAGAAGTTTGGTGGAGTTAATGAGACAGCTAGTGGAGTTGTGTTCTGTTTATTTTAGTTGAACTAGTTGAGATTAGTTTAACTAGCTAATCAATTAGTTATGAGTGGAGTGAATTAAATATTATTAAATTCATTAATTAGTAACTCATTATTCAACTCAAGAACACATCAGTTCACTACAGTGCATGATCAGTTCAGTGGAGACCAGTGAAAGAGGTAGATGAAAGGGTGGAGTTAGCTATCAGTGGCGACATCGGTTGTGCATGAGATTTGCACCACACTTGGAGGATTTGTCCATGACAATTGCGCAGTCAAGCCAAGGAGATTCGAACCTTGGATCTCTATATAGACAGGCCTGGATTGCGCAATAGAGGCAAGGCAATTGGCGGTGAGTTTTGAACCAGTAACCTATTCAAAACTGAGCTAGTTTATGTGTAACTTCATGAGAAAGTACTGAGTACTTGTGAGGAGTATTGTACTGAGTTTGTTACATGATTTCTCCATTATAATATACACAATAGCTGCGGGGTTTTCAGCTATAAGCTTTCCCCATACATACTGTGTTAATGTGTATGATGATTTGATATGTTATCGCTTGATTTTATTTCCGCATGTTTGATGATCTGAGTGGAAGAGATTATGTGTTGCATATAAATTCGAATTGTATGTGATCAGGATAGTCTCGGTGGATAATTAATAATTATTTAGCAAATTTCTACATGGTATCGGAGTTATTGAAGCAGAGATTGATCATCACAGTGATTACAAACTTATTTCGGTAGACAGAGTCTGCATGCGGGCCAGGTAGCCTCCGGATTCATATTTCTTTGGAAAGTGAAAGGTCTGGTAAATGCCCCTTGCAGTCGATCTATGTGCTAGAAATAATTTGTTCTCACAGATCTAGAGCAGTTGAGCTTTGAGGTGGAATTCGAAATTTTGCAGCAGTTTTGTTTTCTTGGTGCCGGTGTTGAAAATGTCTTTCAACGGTTTGCGACTCGAATATGCTCTTGAAGGCAATTCAAATTATGTTGCATGGAAGGATCGCATGGAGGCAGTATTAGAAGATAATGGTCTGAAGGAGTTCGTAGATACGGATGTCCAAAAGCCCACTGATCCTGCTGAAGTCGAAGCATGGCAAAAGAAGATGGCGAAATGTCAAAGGATCCTGTTGGAGGGCGTCAAGGATCATATTGTATCCAGCCTGCATGGAAAGGCTTCTCCATATTTAATGTGGAAAGCTTTGACGGATCTATTCCAGAGTAAGAGCGACCAAAGGAAGCTGGCGCTCAAAGATAAGCTCAGGAACATCAATATGGAGAAAGGCGACAGTATCGCCAAGTACCTCACGAAGTTCACTTAGTTCAGAGATGAGCTGGGAAGTGTGGGGGTGACTGTCGAAGACGAGGACATGGTCGACCTGGCTCTCCTTGGTCTTCTGAAGGCTTGGCACTCATATCAAGATAGTGTCAATGGTCGGGAGAAGCTGCCGGGATGGGAGCGCCTTTGGACGGATCTCATGCAGGAGGAGGTAAGGAGGACTACTCGAGATGGATCTTCATCAAAGGGAGCTGATGAAGAAAATTGCGCTTTGGTGGCCAAAGCAAAGAAGGGGAAGGGTAAGAAAACCTCTCATTCTGGTGCAAAGGGAAAGAAGTAGGATATGGCGAAAGTGAAGTGTTTTCACTTCCATGATCAAGGACATTATGCTACCAATTGTCCAAAGAAGAAGAAGAACAAGCAAGCGTGAAGATCTGCAGATGGAGAAGCTTTGGCTTCACAGTTCAAGCTTGAATTTTCACTGATCGCATGCTTGGTTTCAAGTGTGATGGGATCGGTATGGTTCTTGGATAGCGGTGCGTCATTTCATATGACGGGAGATTGGGATTTGTTCTCAGATCTGGAGGACAAAGATTTGGGTGTGCACATCGAGATGGGCGATGATGGTAGATACAGTGCGACTGGTATCGGTACCATATCCTTTCAGAGGGAGTCTGGTAAACCCTTTGTACTAAAGGATGTCATGCATGTACCTGGATTGAAGAAGAACTTGATCTCTATGGCGATGTTGGAGGATAAGGGGTATGATGTGGTCTTCAGCGAAGGAAAAGCCTTCCTGCGCAGTAAGACTACTGGAGAGACCCGGAAGATAGGGGTTCGAACCGAGAACCTTTATCAGTTGCAGGTAGATGGCTGCGCAGCAATGGCATGCAAGGCAGGAGAAGTGGTGAGCCGGGATGATGAGGGCGAACTGTGGCACAGAAGATTGGGCCACCTTCACCATGGAGCTTTGAAGATTCTGCAGCAGATTTCTATTGGGCTTCCTAAGGGCACCCTTGCGCAGTCAGATCAGTGCAAGGGGTGTACTTTAGGGAAGTATGTGAAAGCCACCTTTCACGAGAAGGATAGTCGCGCCACGACGATCCTTGAGAGAGTTCACACAGACGTGTGTGGTCCTTTCTCTGTTGCTTCGACAGCAAAGCACAGGTATTATGTGATCTTTGTTGATGATTTCTCTCCAAAGTGCTG
The DNA here is from genome assembly GCA_034641835.2 of Pinus albicaulis. NCBI lineage: Eukaryota > Viridiplantae > Streptophyta > Pinopsida > Pinales > Pinaceae > Pinus > Pinus albicaulis. Next base: position 1,364,285,226 of record CM076580.1, read on the forward strand.
GATCTTCTTCATGTCGAAGAAGAGCGATACATTCGCGAAGTTCTGTGAGTTTAAAGCACTGGTCGAGAAGGAGTCGGGGAAGAAGGTGATTGCTCCAAGGAGTGATAATGGTGGTGAATTCATCTCGGCTAAATTCAAGGAGTTCTGCAACGCAGAAGGGATTCGGAGAGAGCTCATCGCACCCCATAACCCACAGCAGAACGGGGTGGCTGAGCGGAAGAACAGAACGATCGTGGGTGCTGCACGGGCGATGTTGCATGATCAGGGCCTACCCCTTCACTTGTGGGCTGAGGCATGCAATACAGCAGTATATGTGCAGAACCGTTGTCCTCACAAGGTTCTTGGCATGAGTACACCGGAGGAGGCTTATTCTGGCAAGAGGCCTGATATTTCCCATTTGCGGATTTTTGGTTCTCCTGTCTACATGCATGTGACGAAGGATGCGAGAAGAAAGCTGGATCCAACTGCTGAGGTTGGAATATTTGTGGGGTACACTGATACACCTCATAACTATCGAGTGTATGTGCCAGACAGTCGCAAGACTGTTGTGCGACGAGATATAAAATTTCAGGAGGAGAAAGCCATGCAGTGTTCGCTTGAGAGGGAGCTACACTTGCATGTAGATGAGGAGCTGTTAGTTCCTAAGGAGGAGCTTCCGGATGTGGATCAGCCACAAGAGGAGGTTCAGGAGGTGGAAGAAACCACCCAGGCAGCGCCAACCATCAGAGGGCGCATGCGCACTACAGAAGCTGAGCGACTAGCTCGGGATGCAGAGAAGGTTGTAGGACCACCTACAGCACAGCGCAGACAGAGACAGTCACCGGATCGGTACACTGGATACATGGCTCTTGTGAGTCAATGTGTTGTGCCGGAGCCATCCTCTTTTGAGGAAGCTGTGGAGGAACCCGCATGGGTTGATGCCATGATCGAAGAATATGATTCGATCGTCAGGAACAGTGCATGGGAGATTGTCCCAAGACCGGTGGGGAAATCAGTGGTGGGTTCATGATGGATCTACAAAGTGAAGCAGGCGGCTGACGGGAGTGTGGAGAAGTACAAGGCAAGATTTGTCGCCCGTGGCTTTTCACAGATCGAGGGGATTGACTATGAGGATACCTTTTCACCTGTCGCAAGGTACTCTTCCATACGGACGATCCTTGCTCTCTCAGCGCAGATGGGGTGGCACATTCATCAGATGGATGTGAAGACTGCGTTCCTCAACGGATTCATTGAGGAGGAGGTGTACATAGAGCAGCCTGAAGGTTTTGAGATCTTCAGCAGTGAGTCACATGTGTGCCGACTCAAGAGAGCACTGTACGGGCTGAAGCAAGCACCTCGTGCTTGGTACACTCGGATAGATAGCTACTTCACCGGGCTTGGATTCTCCAAGAGTGAGGTGGATCCAAACCTGTACCAGATTGTGGTGGAGGGGAAGCTGTTGATCATCGTACTGTATGTAGATGATCTGATTTTGACTGGCGATGAGCAGTTGATGCTTTCATGCAAGGAGGATCTTGCACGAGAGTTTGAGATGAAGGACCTGGGCATCCTTCATTATTTCCTGGGATTGGAGATTTGGCAGCGCAGCGGAGGACTATTTGTTTCTCAGGGCAAGTATGCCCGGGAGATTCTGGAGAGGTTCAACATGCAAGGCTGCAAGCCTGTTGACACTCCTCTTCCTGGTTGTTGGAGGAAGGAGGATGCTACTTCAGCGGAGGTAGTGGATGCCACTGTCTATCGACAGTTGGTGGGGTCGCTTATGTATCTGGTCAATACACGACCCGATATATGCTATGTAGTTAACCAGCTTTCGCAAGCTATGGTTAAGCCTACCAAGCTCTTTTGGAAGGCAGGCAAGCATGTATTGCGCTATATCAGAGGCACATCGAGATATGGTCTATGGTACAGACAGGAGGATGGAGCGAAGCTTTCTCGCTTCACTGATGCAGATTGGGCAGGGAGTCCAACGGACCGGAAGAGCACTTCTGGAGGAGTTTTCAACATTGGGTCGACAGCAGTTTCTTGGTACAGCAGGAAACAGAGATCCGTGGCACTCAGTTCAGCAGAGGCCAAGTACATGGCAGCTAGCTTGGCTGCATGCGAGGCTATTTGGATGAGGAAGATCCTCGCAGGATTGTTCAGGTTGCATTTGGAGCCTACAGTGATCTACTGTGATAACCAGAGTTGCATTAAACTCTCGGCTAATCCAATATTTCATGATAGGTCCAAACACATCGAAATCAGGTACCATCATATCAGAGATTGTGTTCAGCGGAGAATCATGATGCTTTCATATGTTCCCACGGAGGATCAGGATGCCGACATCCTGACGAAGGCGCTCACCAGGAGCAAGTTCGAATTCCATAGAGGCAGGATAGGGGTTGCAGATAATCCATATCTTGCTGAGAGGGAGTGTTGAAAATGCATCAAGATGATGGAGCTTAGTGAAATGAAGTCGCCTTCACTAAGTGGGCCCGCAGGCAAATTCTGGCGCAAAGTCTATTTTTAGACTATGTCTATTTTTAGACATATGGAGCATGGTCCGGGGATTCCAGTATGAGATTCTTGGAGCATTGGTCATGTTGGTAAAAATATATGGGACTCTATTTTTGTGACCTATAGGTTGAAGAGGTCGAAGTCTATTTTTAGACTGCCTCTCCTAAAAATAGGGAAGTCAAATATTATTTACCCTTAATAATATTTAGACTATAAACTTGAGTTTACTCTCTTGGAGCACTTCAATTCGAGCCTTGGAAGTGGCTCATGCATCTGACAGAGGAATTACGCTATTCCCAAGGGTTTGATGGCATCATGCATGGTTGACTTCAGTTAGGACTTCAGTGGCAGAAGTTTGGTGGAGTTAATGAGACAGCTAGTGGAGTTGTGTTCTGTTTATTTTAGTGAACTAGTTGAGATTAGTTTAACTAGCTAATCAATTAGTTATGAGTGGAGTGAATTAAATATTATTTAATTCATTAATTAGTAACTCATTATTCAACTCAAGAACACATCAGTTCACTACGGTGCATGATCAGTTCAGTGGAGACCAGTGAAAGAGGTAGATGAAAGGGTGGAGTTAGCTATCAGTGGCGACATCAGTTGTGCATGAGATTTGCACCACACTTGGAGGAATTGCCCATGATGATTGTGCTATCAAGCCAAGGAGATTCAAACCTTGGATCTCTATATAGACAGGCCTGGATTGCGCAATAGAGGCAAGGCAATTGGCGGTGAGTTTTGAACCAGTAACCTGTTCAAAACTGAGCTAGATTGTGTGTAACTTCATGAGAAAGTACTGAGTACTTGTGAGGAGTATTGTAATGAGTTTGTTACATGATTTATCCATTATAATATACACAATAGCTACGTGGTTTTCAGCTATAAGCTTTCCCCATACATACTGTGTTAATGTGTATGATGATTTGATGTGTTATCGCTTGATTTTATTTCCGCATGTTTGATGATCTGAGTGGAAGAGATTATGTGTTGCATATAAATTCGAATTGTATGTGATCAAGATAGTCTCGGTGGATAATTAATCATTATTCAGCAAATTTCTACACGCTTTATATTTTGATGAATTGTTGTTTCGGGCTTTAAAGCCCTTACAGTCCTAACAGGGTTGACCATTTTTTGTTAACACGGCAACCAAAGTTTTTTTGTACGCGACAATTTTCAAAACGTTTGAATTGAGCCATCACAGCAATGGTCCCACCTGCCAACACACCAGCACGTGGGCCAATAAGAATTTTTCACGTAAGTCTGGTGCCTACGTCAGCACAACCAAAACTGGACCTGAAGCAGTTATAAACCCAATTTCATAAATTTTCGCATAACGTTTTGCCGCGATGTCACTATCAACTTTTGTTACGTGAATTTTCTATAAATTCCAGTTCATAAAAGGTTTTAATTCCAGGCAGGTCCCAGTGCTGGCCATTCAAATGGCGTTCGCGCAACTTTTGGGCCTTGATGATGTAAGGCAAAGTGTAACGCAAATTTTGATTGAAGTTTAGTTTAATTGTTTTGAAGTCTGGGTTCATTGTAAGTTTTATGAGGCAGTGTTTGTATTAAGGTTCAGTATTTATTATTATTACATTGCTATATTTTTTTTAAACGTCGCGCGGCAAAAGTCTTTTGACTTTTGGCTATGTAATATTTTTCATACGGATATGAATATATATTATAAACTATATATTTGATAATATATAAATATTTCTATAGTTTTGTTTTTTCATATTGTGCCATATAAATGTAAAAGCCCGAAGGCTTATGAGTGTGTTAGACAGTAGTGTGAGAGTATTGCTGTGTGTATTGAGCTCGAAGGCAAAACATAGTGAATTTGTAAAAGCACTGTATGTGCAAACTGTGAGAGACAAAGAGTGTATTTTGAAGCACTGCATGTGTAGCAGTCATTAACACTCATTTTGTAAATCCCTCTGCTAGAGGAAGAATCCATTTTATTTTGTAATAATTTTCTTTCATTTTAATGAAATAGAAAAGTTTGCCATCTCTGTCCAGTATTCAGAAAATTTTATATTGAAACTCTGTGTTGTAGAGGAGAATCTCTATTCTCCTTGTTTGTTCGGGAATAAATCAGAAATTCCAACATGGTATCAGAGCTAGTCCAGGCTCTTTGAAGGTGCCAAATAAGCTGAAGGAAGGATTCTTTTGTTGCAGCAGTTTCTCCAGCAGTGTGAAGGCTCAGCTAAAATCCAAGGTATTTCTCAAAACAGATTTTGTGTTATTGTTTGAAGACAATGGGTTTATTTAAAAAAAGCAGTCAAGTTATTTGAATATATTTCAGTGTGCTAGCCATGGCAGGAGCCAGCACAAGCATGAGTATTGGAAATACTCAGCTCCCACAGTTCAATGGGAAGAACTATGATTATTGGGAAATCACCATGAGATCGTTGTTTGCCTCTCAAGACTTATGGGAGATTGTTGAAGATGGTTTTGAAGAACCAGCAGATGAAAATGCCTTTAATGCATTGACACAAGCAGAGAAGGATTTGTTGAGGAGAAATAGGAAGAAGGATTCAAAAGCTCTCTTCTATCTCTATCAAGCAGTACATGAGAGTGTGTTTCCAAGGATAGCAGCAGCTAAGAGCTCCAATGATGCACGAGATACTCTCAAGACAACCTATCAAGGTATGGAGAAGGTGAAGAAAACAAAACTACAATTGCTAAGGAGAAATTTTGAAACTCTCTGCATGAAAGAGTCTAATAACATAGACTCATTCTTCACACATGCAATTGGGATGGTCACATAGATAAGATCTCATGGAGAAACACTTGAAGAAGGAAGGATAGTGGAGAAAGTTTTGAGGAGCTTACCCTCAAGGTTTGATGTTATAGTCACAACCATTGAAGAGACAAAGGATCTCTCAGATTTTTCAGTTGATGAGCTTCATGCATCACTGATGACACATGAAAAAAAATTGGGTAGAAATGAAAAATCATCTTTAGAGGATGCCTTGAAGACCCAAATTTCCTTTGGAAGAAGAAGAGGTCAAGGAAGAGTAAACAACAGAGGAAAAGGTAGAGAAAGAAGCCAAAATAGAGGATGAAGAAACAACCCTACAAATACTCAAGGAAGGGGCAGCAATCAAAATCAGACCCAAGGCCAAGGCAGCAGCCAGCATGGTGGACAAAATCAAGCACATGGAAAAAGTTATGATAAATCCTAAGTCCAATGTCATTACTGCAAGAAGTATGGCGATTATGCCAATGGATGTAGGAAGAAGCAGAATGACATGGGTAATAGACCCAGTGCTAATTTTACCACAAAAAATATCAGCTAAGATAAATTGTTTTTAGCATGTAATATGGCCGAGGAAAAGAGTGAAGATTTTTGGTTTCTAGATTCATGATGTAGTAACCATATGATTGGAAACATTGCCATGTTTTCCATGTTAGATGAAAATGTGAAGTCTCAAGTCACATTGGGGATAGACAGTAAGGTATCTGTCACAGGAAAAGGCATACTAAATGTCTTGACAAAGAAAGGAGAAAAGAAGAGCATATCTGATGTATATTATGTACCTGGTATGAAATGTAATTTGTTAAGCATTGAGCAGCTCATTCAAAAGGGCTACAATGTTTTCTTTGAAGATGATGTATGCACCATCATGGATAAACCACCAAGAAAGAAATGTATTGCTGAAGTGAAGATGACAAGGAACAGAACATTCCCTCTCAAGATAAGAGTAGATTTGAAAAAAGAAGAAGAAATGGCAGCAGTGACACAAGAGACATTCCAAAGAGAAGCAAAGGATGAAAGCTGGTTATGGCATTTGAGATTTGGACATCTCAACTTTGGAGGTATTAATTTGTTACATAGGAAAGGGATGGTAAGAGGATTACCATTGATTGAGAAACCGGACAGCCTATGTGAAGGCTGTATCTTGGGTAAACAACATAGAGAAATTTTTCCATCAAGAAAAGGCATGAGGGCAAAGGCCCCCTTAGAAATTTTCCATTCAAATTTATGTGGACCAATGCAAACACCATCACTTGCAAGCAGCCATTATGTGCTGACTTTTATTAATTATTACACAAGAAAAACATGGGTTTATTTCTTGAAATACAAAAGTGAAGTGTTTGAAAATTTCTGCAATTTTAAGGCACTTGTTGAGAACCAAAGTGGGCAGCATATGAAGTTCTTAAGGACTGATAAAGGAGGTGAGTATATATCAAAATAATTTCTTCTTTTTTGCAGAGAAAATGGCATACACAAGCAATTTACAACAAGGTATAAACCGCAACAAAATAGAGTTGCTGAAAGAAACAATAGAACAATCATGAATATGGTAAGGAGTATGCTGAAAGAAAAACATTTGCCAAATGAATATTGGGATAAGCTATACATTGTGCAGCATACATCTTGAATAGATGCCCAACCAAAGCAGTAATGAATAGAGTTCCGGAAGAAGCATGGAGTGGGATAAAATAAGGTGTCGTCCACATGAAAGTTTTTTATTGTGTGGCTTATGCACACATTCCAGATCAGCTAAGAAAGAAGTTGGACAATAAGGGGGAGAAGTGTATTTTTATTCGATACAGTGAGGAATCCAAAGCTTATAGGTTGTATAACCCATCCACCAAGAAATTTATTATCAGCAGAGATGTTCAGTTTATTGAAGAAGTAGCTTGGGATGGAAGCATTGAGAAAACAGTCAATGTAAAGAGCTATTTGTCTCATGATGAAAATGAGGATGAGATGGCTGAAATACATCCATCACTAGCATCACTACCTCCACCAACACAAGGACAACAAGGGACACCACCAGCAGGAGTAAGAACACCCTTGAAAAGAAATGAGAGTGCTTCTCCAAGCACACCACAGGAAGCAGATTTGAGTGCTTCTTCAAGCACATGTACACCAAATGACAAAGGAACAAGATTCATAAATCTGAGTGAGATCTGTGAGTAAGAGGCAGCAAATGAAGGTATGAACCTTTTATTTTCTTTATATTGTCATGTTGATGATCCTATTCATTTTGAAGAAGCTATAAAAGATAAGAAATGGATAGATGTTATGGATGAAGAAATTAATGCCATAGAGAGAAATAAGACATGGGAACTAGTTGAACTCCCAAAAGGTAAAGAAGTCATTGGAATAAAATGGGTCTACAAGACCAAAAGAAATTCTGAAGGTAATATTGAAAGATGCAAGGCCAAACTTTTTATCAAAAGATATAAGCAGTAACATGGAAGAGATTATGAAGAAAATTTTGCATCGATTGCAAGAATGGAAATAGTGAGAGTAGTGTTGTCCATATTAGCACAAAACAAATGGAAGGTTTACCAAATGGATGTAAAATCAACATTCCTAAATGGAGTATTGATGGAAGAGTTTTATGTTGAACAACCTCTAGGGTATGAGAAAAAGGGCCAAGAGCACAAAGTTTGTAGATTGAAGAAAGCTTTTTGTGGGCTGAAACAAGCACCATGAGCATGGTATAGTAGGATAGATTCTTATCTACTGGAAAATGGGTTTGAAAAATGTGAAGGAGATCCCACATTGTACATCAAGGAAAAAGATGGTAAGATGCTGATTGTTGTTTTATATGTTGATGATGTGATCTTTACAGGTAATGATGATTACCTCATTGAAAATTTCAAAACAGTCATGAAAGATGAATTTGAGATGACTGATATGGGATTGCTGAAATACTTCTTAGGAATAGAAGTAGAGAAAAATGAAAATAAAATTTGTATCTCTCAACCTAAATATGTGAATGAAGTTTTGGAAAGATTTAACATGCAGGATTGCAAGGAAGCAATTACTCCCATAGTAATGGAATTGAAACTCATTAAAGAAGACAGCAGCAAGGATTTTGATCCTAGTTTGTACAAGAGCATAGTTGGCAGCCTTTTGTATTTGACTGCAACTAGACCTGATATTATGCATGTTGTTAGTTTAATCTCCAGATTTATGGAAAAGCCAAAGGAGGCACATCGGAAAGCAGCCAAAAGAATTCTAAGGTATGTGAAAGGAACTAAAAGGTATAGAATTTTATATACTACTTTAGAAAATTCTGAATTGATTGGATATACTGACAGTGATTGGGCTGGAAGTATTGACGACTGGAAAAGTACATCTGGTTATGTTTTTTAGATGGGTTAAGGAGCTATTTCACGAGCTTATAAAAAACAACCTATTGTAACATTGTCTACAGCAGAGGCAGAGTATGTGGCAGCTACAGCAGTAGCATGTCAAGCAGTATGGATGAGAAGAATGTTGAGGAGTTTATGTCAAGAACAGGTAAATGGCACAGTGATTTATTGTGAGAATAGCTCAGCTATAGCATTGTCAAAGAATTTTGTGTTTCACAAAAGAACAAAACACATAGATGCCAAGTTTCACTACATCAGAGAGCAAGTGAACAATGGAGAAATAATTTTGAAACATTGCAGAACTCAGGAGCAGTTTGTTGATATACTGACAAAGCCATTAGGGCAGAAAAGTTTGAATATTTGAGGAAATGCATGGGTATCACAGATAACCAAACAATTGAACTTAAGGGGGAGTGTTGAAATGTTAATTTCAACTGCAGGAATGTACATCTACAGTAGAGGTTGTGCAGAAGAAATTTACTGCCTTGCAACAACCACTTTCTACTTTGATTTCGTGGTTTAACCATGGTACCACATGCTTTATATTTTGATGAATTGTTGTTTTAGGCTTTAAATCCGTTACAATCCTAACAGGGTTGAAATTTTTTTCTTAACACGACAACCAAAGTTTTGTTGTACGCGCCAATTTTTAAACATTTGAATTGAGCCATCATAGCAATGGTCCCATCTGCCAACACACCAGCACGTGGACCAATACGAATTTTTCGAGTAAGTTTGGTGCCTACGTCAACACAACCAAAACCGGACCCGAAGCAGTTATAAACCCAATTTCATAAATTTTCACATAACATTTTTCCGTGACGTCACTATCAACTTTTGTTACGCGAATTTTCTATAAATTCTGGTTCATAAAAGGTTTGAATTTCGGGCGAGTCCCAGTGCTGGCCAATCAAATGGCATTCGCGCAACTTTTGGACCTTGATGACGTAAGGCAAAGTGTAACGTGAATTTTGATTGAAGTTTAATTTAATTGTTTTGAAGTCCGGGTTCATTATAAGTTTTATGCAGTGGTGATAGTATTAAGGTTTAGACTTTATTATTATTACATTACTATATTTTTTTTAAACGCCGTGCAACCAAAGTCTTTTGACTTTTGGCTATGTAATATTTTTCATACGGATATGAATATATATTATAAACTATATATTTTATAATATATATATTTCTATATTTTTGTTTTTTCATATCATGCCATATAAATGTAAAAGCCCTAAGGCTTATGAGTGTGTTAGACAGCATTGTGAGAGTATTGTTGTGTGTATTGAGCCCGAAGGTAAAACATAGTGAAATTATAAAAGCACTGTATGTGCCAACTGTGAGAGACAGAGAGTGTATTTTGAAGCACTGCATGTGTAGCAGTCATTCACACTCATTTTTTAAATCCCTCTGCTAAAGGAAGAATTCGGTTTGTTTTGTAATAGTTTTCTTTCATTTTAATGAAATAGAAAAGTTTTTCATCTCTGTCCAGCATTCAGAAAATTTTATATTGAAACTCTGTGTTGTAGAGGACAATCTCTATTCTCCCTGTTTGTTCTGGAATAAATCAGAAATTCCAACACTGATCACAGTTTTTTTACAGAAGGTTGTCATCTCCGACCATAAAGCATGTTTAAGCCTTACTGCAATCAATCGGGGTTTTATAAATGGTATTGCTGTTCATTACAAGTCTTTGATGTTGATGGCAGGTCTGCAAATATGCAAAGTCTGCGAGAGAATACATTCTGAAGAAGAGATGCATGGGTTACCATACCATACATTTGGCATTGCTTCCCAAACACCTGTATATGCGGCTGTTCAAAAACTTGCTCTTCGTATAGGCGGCGAAAAAATGGATGGGCAATATTCAAGACAGGTTCACCAATCAGAAATATTAACTTATTGGGAAAAGAGGAAGAAACACATTTCTCTCTTAGCAATATTTAAAATTTAAAAGAAGGAAACATCAAAAATCTAGTAAAGATGGAAACATGTTGTAGAACACATTTCTTTCTTGGCAATATTTAAAAGAAGGAAACATCAAAAATCTAGTAAAGATGGAAACCTTTTATAATTGTTTTATCTAATAATGTAATTGATTTTCTCTAATATAATTTGTAATTATTAAAATAAAATAATATTTACATGGTTTATAAAATGTTTATCTCTCTAATAATAAAATGGTTGTACTGTTTTCCAGAACATCTGTTTTAGAGAATATTCTCTACTTTCTGAATTTTTTAAATATGAATGGGTTTGCATTGCAGCTTGCATGATCACAAGTCTTTGGCGGGTCTGTTTTCCGTATCGAAAGCCAGGGTTCACAGGCCAATGATGACATTTTTTTTTTTTTGGTTAATTTTCGCTTTGCTTCCAGCGATGATGGAGCATGCGCTATTTCTTTGGTTTTTTTCAATCTGCTCGACTTGTAAGTAAGTTTCCTGTCAATTTTCTTTTAATTTTACTCGAGTTCACAGAAAGAATTTATTTTAATGTGTAAACTTTCTTTTAATAGACCTTTACGAGAGTTCTCCTAAAGAAATCAGGAGTAATGAATGGCAACTTCCATTCAACAATTCTCTATTTGTTAGTGCAAATAGGTTCCTCTAATGACTAATTTTAATTTATAAACTGGTTTTAAATATTTTTTGATGGGAAAGAGTATCATCCTATGGTAGATTTTTTTATTTTATAGTTTTTATTTATAATAATTTTCTAATCGTATTTTATCATATTGTTTGTTCTTTTTAAATGTATTAAGATATATATGATTTAATAGAAAATATTAATATAAAATTTTCAACCTTTTATTTTATGTTTAAAACGTAAGAGAGAAGTGTTTCAAGATTATTTATTTAAAATGTCTCAAGGTTATTGATTTAAAAATAGAAAAAAGTAATGTGACAAATATTTTAAAACTATATATCAAAAAGTATGAAATTATTTTATCTCATCAACAACACATTACACAATAAATTAATTTTTATCTTAATTTTATTATTTCATATTCATAAATAAATTTAAAATCTTAATTTTTTTTTAAATATTTATTATTTTAAAATTTTAAAATTCAAATCTATATTTTTGATAATATTTAAATATATTTTCGGTGGATTGGGGAACCAACCAAGAATGTTTGGAAGAGGTGCCTGAGCAGAAATCTGACCGGCAAACCCTGGATTAGAACACTGAGACAACTTTTTCTCCATGGTTTATTTTCTTATTCTCTCTATTATCAAAACTCAGTAGGAGGATGATGGCTTCATCTTTCTGTTAACCTCGAGCACTCGATGATGGCTTCATCTTTTTGTTAACCTGAAGCACTCTGCAAGTGGTCTACAAGTGGTTTTTTTGTTGAAAATATTAAAGTCATCTACGTGCCTTTGAGTAGAAGAAAAGAGTACACAAAGGCACAGCAGCAGAGATTGAGTGCACAACACTCTGTATTAAGGAGCATGGAGAAATCCGTAAGGAGATGAATTAATTGTTATGGGCACAGCCACAACAGCAGAGGAGAATTAATTTTGATACGGGAAAATTCATTTTTGTAGAGGAATGAAGATCCTCATAGATCTGAACTATGGAGGAGCAGAATTCATCAAGACAGTCATTTCGGGCTTTAAAGCCCTCAACAACCAAAAATGGAGAAATTGAATTAAAACAGGCGGAAGTCCTTTTTTGTTTTTGACTTGGCAGATAAGTGGTCCCCACCACTTAATCGCTAATCGCAATAGCAGATTTCTTTTGGTTCAGTGTCTGGTTGATATGGAGTTCTGCAATGCGATGCGATCCAATCGCAATCGCAAATCGCAATAATCAAATGTTTTGTGTATGTGTAGTGTTTCGCAAGTGGAACGTTTAATACATCAAAACATACATATAAGTCGCCCCCACCAACAGCGAAGGCCCGTGGATCCACTTGACCACGTGGCGAATACTTAATGGAATCGCAAGTCGTGAATCGCAAAGGTTCAATCGGAGGTTTGTTGTTTGGTCGCGCGTTTGTTTGAAGCGCGGACCCGACGCCATTATATGGAAAATCTAATATTGGGCCATCGCGTCCGTGTTACAATCGCATGTTACGTTAGATGTTTGCGATGCGATCCAATCGCAGTCGCAACATCGCAGAGTGCTCAATCACAATTTTGTTTGTCAAAGCTGATCCACCGATCGCCGATTGCCGACTACGATGTGGTCCCCACTTGTACGTCGTGCATTTGATTTTTAAAGTTCTGCAAAGGTTTTTATGTAATGTTTTTTTTTATGCGTAGCATATAAAAGCCAAAAGGCCTGCGAACCTGTGTATCATTGCATTGTCATTTTTTTTGGTTTCGCACAGCAGCGCGGAAGAGAAGAAAAGAACACAGCAGTGTTGATCTTTTAAGAGACAGAGTATTGTTTTGGAAAGACAGAGAGTTGTTCTGTAGCACTGCGTCTGTAGCAGTCAATATTGTGTATCCCTCTGCTTTGAGCAAGACTTTTGTAGTAGTTTTTTTTAAGTCCTGTTAATGAAATAGAATAAGAAAGAATTTTATGCCATCTCTGTCTGCAAGCAATTTCTGTTTTAACTTCTCTGTGATGTAGAGGGGAGTTTATTCTCTCCATCACTGTCTGTTTGAAATTTTCCCAAAATTCCAACATGGTATCAGAGCTAGTTCAGGCTCTTTGAATGTTTCAAAGAAGCTGAAGAAGAAGAAGACTTGTTGCAGCGTTTTCTCCAGCAGTGTGAAAGCCCAACAGAAGTCAAATTTCAGGTATTTCTCAAAGAAAACAGAGTTGGTGTTTTTTGTTTAAAAGAGTTTGATTCTTTCATAGAAGGAAAGACAGTTTATTTAAGTTCAGTGTTCAGTTTAACTGCAATGGCTGGACCAAGTACAGGAATGAACATTAGAAATGTTCAGCTTCCACAGTTTAATGGAAAGAACTATAATTATTGGGCCATTACCATGAAAGCCCTGTTTGTCTCACAAGACTTATGGGAACTTGTAGAAGATGGTTTTCTTGAACCAGCTGATGAGCAGGATTTTAATGCCTTGACTCAAGCAGAGAAGGACATATTGAAGAGAAATAGGAAGAAAGATGCTAAATCTCTCTTCTTATTGTATCAAGCTGTGAATGAGAGTGTGTTTCCAAGGATAGCAGCAGCTAAGAAATCCAAGGAGGCATGGGAAACTCTGAAAGTAGCCTATCAAGGTATGGAGAAGGTTAAGACAACAAAACTTCAATTGCTGAGGAGAGATTTTGAAACTCTTTGCATGAAAGAGTTAGATAATGTAGACACATTTTTTACACATGTGATTGGGATTGTAAATCAGATAAGATCCCATGGAGAAACTCTTGAAGAAAGAAGGATTGTGGAGAAACTTTTGAGAAGCTTACCCTCAAAGTTTGATGTTATTGTAACCACTATAGAAGAGACCAAAGATATCTCAAGGTTCACAGTGGATGAACTACATGCCTCACTGATGACTCATGAACAGAGATTTAGCAGAGATGAACACTCATCTCTTGAGCACGCCTTCAAGACCCAAATGCCTTCAGAAAGAGGAAGAGGTCAAGGAAAAGGAAGAGGAAGAGGCAGAAGCCAGAACAGAGGTGGAAGGAACAACCCTTCACATTCACATTGAAGGAGCAACAGTCAGAGTCAAAGCCATGGCCAATGCAACAGCCAGCAAGGTGGACATCAACACCAACATGCTCATGGACAAAGGTATGACAAATCCAATGTCCAGGGTCATTATTGCAATAAATATGGGCACTATGCCAATGAATGTAGAAAGAATAAAAATTACATGAAAAATAAGCAGAATGCTAATGTAGCAAAAGAAGAAAAGAACCCAAGTAATGTGCTGTTAGCTGGTAATGTAGCACAAGATAGAGAAGATAATGCTTGGTTCTTAGATTCTGGATGTAGTAATCATATGACTGGGAATAAAGCAATGTTTGCCAATCTAGATGAAGAAGTAAAATCTGAAGTGACCACAGGGACTGATACTAAGATATCTGTCAAAGGAAAAGGCAGAGTTAGTATTCGAGCAAGAAATGGGGAGCAGAAATTTGTTCCTGATGTGTATTATGTTCTAGGTCTGAAATGTAATCTTTTGAGCATTGGGCAGCTCATAAATAAAGGTTACAATGTAGTATTCAAAGATGATGTGTGCACAATAAAAGATATTCCTCCAAGCAAGAAAATTATTGCTGAAATACAAATGACCAGCAATAGAATGTTTTCGCTCAAGCTCAATATTGACTTGAAGCAAAAAGGAAAGAGTATAGCAGCTGTAACACAAGAAGCCTTTCAGAAGGAAGCTAAAGATGAAAATTGGTTATGGCACTTGATATTTGGACATCTCAATTTCGGAGGATTAAATTTGCTGCACAGAAAAGGAATGGTAAAGGGTTTTCCATTGATTGAGAAGCCTGACAGCCTATGTGAAGGCTGCATCTTGGGAAAGCAACAGAGAGAAAATTTTCCATCAGGGAAAAGCATAAGGGCGAAAGCACCCTTAGAAATCATTCATTCATATTTATGTGGGCCGATGCAAACATCATCAGTTTCAGGCAGCAATTACATGCTGACCTTCATAGATGATTTCACAAGAAAAGTGTGGGTTTATTTTCTGAAATATAAGAGTGAAGTCTTTCAGAAATTTTGCTACTTTAAAGCTCTGGTAGAGAAATAGAGTGGGCAGTATATAAAAGTTCTCAGAACCGACAGAGGAGGAGAATATATATCAAAGGAGTTTCTGCGTTTTTGCAGAGAGAACAACATACACAAGCAGTTTACCACAAGGTACACACCGCAACAGACTGGAGTTGCTGAAAGGAAGAATCGAACCATAATGGAAATGGTGAGAAGTATGTTGAAGGAAAAGCACTTGCCGAATGAATATTGGGAAGAAGCAGCAAACTGTGCTGTGTATATTTTGAATAGATGCCCCACAAAAGCAGTGATGAACAAAGTTCCAGAAGAAGCGTGGAGTGGCAGAAAACAGGGAGTCACCCACATGAGAGTTTTTGGATGTGTGGCATATGTACACATTCCAGACAAGTTGAGAAAGAAGTTGGATAGTAAGGGGGAGAAGTGCATTTTCCTTGGATACTGCGAAGATTCCAAAGGATACAGATTGTATAACCCATCCACAAAGAATTTTGTGATAAGAAGAGATGTGCAATTCATTGAAAAGGAAGCATGGGATGGAAGCATTGAGAAAACAGTCAATGTCAAAAAATGTTTGTGTCTTGATGAAGATGAAGGAGATGTAGCTGAAATTAACAACTCATCGGTAGCACAACCTCCACCAACACAAGGACAACAAGGGACACCTCAAGCAGCACCGAGAACACCCTTGAGAGGAAGCAGGAGTGCATCTCCAAGCACACCACATGGAGTAGAAATGAGTGCTTCATCAAGCACGTCTACACCAAGTGAACGAGGAACAAGGTTCAGAAGCCTTAGAGAAATTTATGAGCAAGGAGAAGCAAATGAATGTATGAATTTCCTATTAGAGTTGTATTGTCAAGTTGATGATCCTATTCATTTTGAATATGCTATTAAAGATAGAAAATGGATAGAAGCTATGGATGAAGAAATTAATTCCATAGAGAAGAACAAAACATGGGAGTTGGTTGATCTTCTAGAAGGAAAAGAAGTCATTGGAGTTAAATGGGTCTATAAGACCAAGAGCAATGCTGAAGGAAAAATAGAAATACATAAGGCCATACTTGTTGTCAAAGGATATAAGCAGAAGCAAGGGATCGACTATGAAGAAATCTTGCACCAGTTGCAAGAATGGAAATAGTGAGAGCAGTGTTTTCCATAGCAGCACAAAACAAATGGAAAGTATATCAGATGGATGTAAAATCTACATTTTTAAATGGAGTTTTTATGGAAGAGATATATGTGGAACAACCTCTCGGATATGAGAAGAAATGCTAAGAGCATAAGGTCTGCAAATTGAAGAAAGCTCTTTATGGGCTGAAGCAAGCTCCAAGAGCATGGTATAGTAGAATAGATTCCTATCTACTGGAAAATGGATTTGAAAAATGTGAGGGAGAACCCACCCTCTACATCAAAGAAAAAGATGGTAAGATGCTCATTGTTATTTTATATGTTGATGATTTAATTTTTACGGGTAATGATGATTACCTTGTTGAAAATTTTAAAACAGTCATGAAGGATGAATTTCAAATGACTGACATGGGTTTGTTGAGATAATTCTTGGGAATAGAAGTAGAGAAAGGTGAAAAATGGATTTTTATATCTCAAGCAAAGTATGTGAATCAAGTTTTAGAAAGATTTAATATGCAGGAGTGCAAAGCTGTAATTACTCCCACAGTACTGGGATTGAAGCTGAGTAAGGATGATAGCCGCAAGGATTTTGATCCAAGTTTGTATAAAAGCATAGTTGGCAGCCTCATGTATTTGACTGCAACTAGGCTGGATATTATGCATGCCGTTAGTTTAATTTCCAGATTTATGGAGAAGCCAAAAGAAGCACATTGGCAAGCAGCAAAGAGAATTCTGAGGTATGTGAAAGGAACTAAAAGATTTGGTATTTTTTATACAGCTTCAGAAAATTCAGAATTAGTTGGATACACTGATAGTGATTGGGCTGGAAGTGTAGATGATCGGAAGAGCACTTCCGGTTATGTTTTCCATATGGGTTCAGGAGCCATTTCATGCGCTTCTAAGAAACAACCGATTGTAGCATTATCTATAGCAGAGACAGAGTATGTGGCAGCTACAGCAGCAGCGTGTCAAGCAGTTTGGATGAGAAGAATGTTGAGAAGTCTATGTCAAGAACAGGTGAAAGGAACTGTGATTTATTGTGACAATAGCTCAGCTATTGCATTGTCAAAGAACTCAGTATTTCATAAGAGAACAAAGCACATAGACACAAAATTTCATTATATCAGAGAATTGGTGAATAATGGAGAAATTGTTTTACAACATTGTAAAACAGAGGAGCAATATGCAGACATTCTAACTAAACCATTGGGACAAAAGACATTTGAATTTTTAAGGAAATGTTTGGGTATTATTGATAACCCAACAGCTGACTTTAAGGGGGAGTGTTGAAAATATTAAAGTCATATGCGTGCATTTGAGCAGAAGAAAAGAGTACACAAAGGCAGCAGCAACAGAGATTGAGTGCACAACACTCTGTATTGAAGAGCATGGAGAAATCCGTAAGGAGATGAATTAATTGTTATGGGCCGCAGCCACAATAGTAGAGGAGAATTAATTTTGATATGGGTGAAGTCATTTTTGCAGAGGAATGAATATCCTCGTAGATCTGAACTACGGAGGAGTAGAATTCATCAAGACAGTCATTTCGGGCTTTAAAGCCCTAAACAACCAAAAATGGAGAAATTGAATTAAAACAGGCGGAAGTCATTTTTTGTTTTTGACTTGGTGGATAAGTGGTCCCCACCACTTAATCGCTAATCGCAATTGCAGATTTCTTTTGGTGCAGTGTCTGGTTGATATGGAGTTCTGCAATGCGATGCAATCCAATCGCAATCGCAAATCACAATAATCAAATGTTTTGTGTATGTGTAGTGTTCCACAAGCGGAACGTTTAATACATCAAAACATACATATAAGTCGCCCCCACCAACAGCAAAGGCCCGTGGGTCCACTTGACCACGTGGCGAAGACTTAATGGAATCACAAGTCATGAATCGCAAAGGTTCAATCAGAGGTTTGTTGTTTGGTCGCGCGTTTGTTTGAAGCGCAGACCCGACGCCATTTATATGGCAAATCTAATATCGGGCCATCGCGTCTGTGTTACAATCGCATGTTACGTTGGATGTTTGCGATGCGATCCAATCGTAATCACAACATCGCAATTTTGTTTGTCAAAGTTGATCCGCTGATCGTCGATTGCCGACTGCGATGTGGTCCCCACTCGTACGTTGTGCATTTGATTTTTAAAGTTCCACAAAGGTTTTTATGTAATGTTTTTTTTTTATGCGCAGCATATTAAACCCAAAAGGCCTGCGAACCTATGTATCATTGCATTGTCATTTGTTTTGGTTTCGCATAGCAGCACGGAAGAGAACAAAAGAACACAACAGTGTTGATCTTTTAAGAGACAGAGTATTGTTTTGGAAAGACAGAGAGTTTTTTTGTAGCACTGCGTCTATAGCAGTCAATATTGTGTATCCCTATGCTTTGAGGAAGACTTTTGTAGTAGTTTTTTTTAAGTCCTGTTAATGAAATAGAAGAAGAAAGAATTTTATGCCATCTCTGTCTGCAAGCAATTTCTGTTTTAACTTCTCTGTGTTGTAGAGGGGATTTTATTCTCTCCATCACTGTCTGTTTGGAATTTTCCCAAGATTCCAACATTTTTTGCTCATACTTTTAAAAATTATGATAAATATAAGTAATCAATGTTGTACTATATTGGGTGAACATGAAGTAATAGTCATGTTCCATTTAAAAATGAACATGATTTCACTAATTCTGGAGAAGCTATAAGTATTGGTGTATGTTTCATTTAACAATTACCATGATTTCACTAGAAAATAATGAATCTCAGCCATTGCTACATTACTATATTTGTATTTAAAAAATTTCATTATCTAATTTCAGGCTCAGGTAAGAGTTACCATATTTGTATTTAAAAATTTTCATTATGTAATTTCCGAATTTAAGAATTACCAGTATTCATATTTTTTATTGAGATAACATTGAGCATTCAGTAATATGGGATTTTTTTTAGAGAAAATTAATTAGTTTTTGAGGATTAAGGTGAGGTTGTTGGTATAAGGTATAAGGTTAGCTTAGAGGTATATTCACTTAAAAGTTGATAAATGTTTAAAGACAATATAAAATTATAACAATATGTATCAATGTATTATAACTCATCATGTCGCAAGAAAAAATAAATTTTGTCATCCCAAGTGAAGACAAGAATAATGTCTATATTTCCCTCTTAATTTAGGGAGGACATACCCATTATGTTGAAGGAATGTACCTATTTATATAAAATAAATGTACCCAATATCCCTCTTAAATAGGGTCTTGACCTAGGTCCCTTTTGACCAGGTACTTGCTTCCAACAACTCATAAGGTGGAGATCATGGGCCAACTAGCTACTAATAGAACTCCTTCCTTCGATGTCATGATTTTCTTCTTTGTCATGGGGTCTACATCCATTGGGACTTCTTTGTGTGGCATATACCATCCATCACTTTCAACCTTGAGCCATGTCATCATTCCTTTTGTTGGAAACTGACCCATTAGTCCATAGTTGGCCTTCCTTCATGCCATGTTTCCTTTTTCATGCTATTCTTCCTTAAGGATCTTTCATCCTACTACATGGTCATCAGTGGTGGAGTAAATTCATAAATATTCCCTTTGGTAGCCTTGCATAAGCCCATCGATATATTTTTTCATACACAAGAAATGAACACTTAATCAAAATTAACTTTGTGATGGTATTTCATCATGACATATTCTAGTTTTTGCATCAACATCCTTCAAACATATTGAGACATATCCAAAATATATCTGTTGTTAAGGGTCTCCTTTTTCATACTTCCATCAAAGCCTTCATATATTTCCCAGAGATATCATAGTAAAAAATTTCAGTGCTCAATGTTGATTGCCTTCATAGTTTCATATTCCATGATCTCTCCCTTCACACATTTTCTTCCAATAAATTTTGATCATAGTACTTCCAATTATTGTTAGCCACCTTATATTTTAGATGAGGACTCATTATGTTAACGTCATCTAGTAAATGTGCGACCCATGCATTCCTGCATATTTTCAATGGAGGAAATCCTTTTCTTTTTTTCATGCTCTCGAGTTAGATAATTCATCCATGTTACCTGCAACTATATGACATGACTTCAATTAATTCAATACAAGCATACATACCTCATCTTTCTTCTAGGTCATCTTCCTTCAAGAGCTTCCATGACTGAAAGAACTTCAATCCCTTGACCTGCATGTTGACATCATACCATCCTTTCATAAATTCCTCCACGTTGTAATTCTTCTTGAAATTGATCCATCATTTCAGATGTCCTCATAAAGTATGAGGCTATCAATTCTTCTTTTAACATATTCAACTTGTAGAGTTCTTACCTTAATGAGATAACTTCTCCTACAGTGATTACATAATACAACTCTTTTTCATATATGTATTTTGAAGTTTTGAGTTTAGATACATAATGAATGAGGGGATCCTTGATGGATTCTATGAGAATCCTTTGAGCCCTAACTTCCCGCTTAATGAAATTTGCAATTTCTTGAGCATATTATTTTACTAGTTTGGTGATAGATCTTTTTAAATGATCCATGACCTCAATTTCAATGATATTAGATCTTTCTGCTTCTTCCATGCAATATGGTTTGAAGCCCCAACCAATTTTTTGTTTTCCTTGCAAAAATGCATTTTGACAAAATTAGATGTGGACATATAGTTACTTGTTAAGATGATTATTCTGCTTGTTTATTCCTTGAATTTGATAATGATATAGGTGATATAAACCTTCTCCTTTATGAAGAAATATTTCTTCAAGAATGATCCTTGACCCCTAAAGGAGGGGGATGACTTAGTTGACAATGACTTCTTGATGGTGTCCTTCAATGAGAAGAACCTAGCTTCAATGAGAGGAAATTTCCTTCTAACCCATTTTGAAGATGATGGCAATGCCCATTTATCTAGATTTTCTTGGATTAATAGTATTCAAGTAACTTCAACTCAAATATTTGAGATGACATGAATCCCAGGAATGCTTCTATTTGGTGTATACTTCTTCTTCAATCTAGGGTTTTAATGCTTGGTTGTAGATATTGACTTTACTTTGATATCCTTTGATTTGATTTGATTCCTTCCTTGATATTTGATATTTGAGTGCCCCTTGATAAGATGTCCTTCAATTGAGATTGTCACCTTAGCTCTGATTCCATGTTGAGAAATCTAGGGCATCAAGATTAGGTGATTTATCTTCATTATTTAACTGCTGGTGAATGATTTTTACTTGTTAGATTAGGATATTGTTTGACTTATATTATTATGGTGTTCTTATTCATCAAATACCTATCAATGCATAAACCATAAAGAAACAAGAGACAGAGAATGTAGGCGATCAGAAAGGGCCAAAACCTA
This sequence comes from Pinus albicaulis, assembly GCA_034641835.2. Taxonomy (NCBI): domain Eukaryota; kingdom Viridiplantae; phylum Streptophyta; class Pinopsida; order Pinales; family Pinaceae; genus Pinus; species Pinus albicaulis. The sequence continues at coordinate 1,364,306,972 of CM076580.1, forward strand.
TCCCACTTGAGAGGGAAACTTGAAAAATTTCTTCTTCCTATAGAGACTTCAATTGATGAATACCAATACGAAGACCCTTGACATATTTCCCTCTCCAAGGCTAAGGCACAAGTTCTCATTCACTCCTTCCCTTTCGTGACGAAGTTAACACTTGGTCCAACTGCTTACCTTCCTTTGTACCTCAGTTATAGCTCAGATTTTGACTTCCTTTCTCACTTCTTCATAACTAAAACTTCTGGAATTCCTTCAAAAAACCTAACACATATGAAGTATCAACTTTGGAACCTTGATTCCCTTCACTTTAGGTGGATCATGCTTACTTACCAATTCGTCTTGATATCTTCCTTGTTCTTCACCCAAAATACTTTCTTACTGTGATTGTAATATTTTAGCCTTCTTCCTGCAATAAGTAGGGATACAATATCACACATGTGGAGTTTACTTGGTCAAAAATAATCCCAAAACATTTCAAAATACTTCGCTCTTCCTTCCCTTCTCCTAGTTGGTTATAAGGATTCTCGTTGATGAACTTTGCACTACTTTCTAGCTCAGAACTTGGCTGAAGAAATTTCTCTAAAATGAGGGTGAGATGCCCTATTTATAGTGGTTTTATGATCAAATAAGCCAACATGAGTTGAGGGTGAGTTGACATGTCCTTTGGTGCAATTTCATTATTATATTTTGAATCTGACTTGAAGGAGACAATTTTTCTTGGTGTTGGAGGGATTTCTTACTCATTTAATGGCTCATAAAAGAATGTAACATGCCCAAGAAGGGTCTTCCATACATGAAATTGAATTAATAGACTTATATGACTTGATCACACAACCTAATGGCTCATGATGGGAGTCATTACTAAAAATAAAATTCCTTTCTCATGAAATCCATGAGACAAGCATTACAATATTAATTTTATTTTCCTTGTTTAAATCAACTACACAAAATCATAATTACACGTGTCATTATGAAAATTGAAGCTAGTTACACTTTTCAACCAATCCCAAGTGTATCAATGGTGAGGAATGTCAGGCCAAGAGGCCATAGTCCCCCCCCCAAAAGAAAAAGAACACTCACAGGAAAGGAGATATACACTAAAGTGAAGATTCCATCTCTATTTTTGATAAAAATGAGAAAAGAGGAAACAACACGATGTTACTATAACTTCAGTGGAGAGCCAACCACCAAACCTCATGACTTTCCACTGCAAATTTTCTTTGAGAACCATCAAACTAGGTTATTCGGAAACATTCAATACCTTGCATGCAAGTTCATTAGCAGACTAAGTTGTTAGGAAATCCCATGTTAAAAGTATGGGGGAGGGTCGTAGCCATGCCTCATTCATCAATTACATGAGGTGACGACAAGGGTACCATCACCCCCTCACCGCTCTAACATGTATATCCACCCCATGTGGGAAATCCCAAACACAATCATTAATATATGTATATGTGAAATAAAAAAAAATGGTATGATATATTAAATACCATGTGAAATTTGATTTATTAGTTGAACATAAGTCTTCAATTGCGAAGGAAGAAACCCTAGGTATTTCGGCTTAGGCTTGAAGGCATTCCGCTCAGATTCTTTGCATCTACAGGAAATTTTGCCGAAAGTTGTGCTCTTGGGCATGGGAACCCACCCCCCCCCCCCTTGGACATATCTATTGTTGTAGACAAGGATTTTTTGAACAAGTACGATTTCAAGCTCACCAAAGTGATATTGTTAGAGCCAAAGCATGCTCCAAAGTATCAAGAACTTGTTGATAAATAAAATTTTGAGTACATTATAGAAGCAGGGACGCTAGATCAGATTATTTTTTCGAAGCCCGTTACACCTGCAAAATCACATGCAACGAGGATTGACGCTGAGGAAGGAAAACTTGATCATGAAATTAGAGATTTTTTAGAATTAGATATGCGAAATTGGAAACTCAAGTATTGGGGTTTGAGCAAGAAGAGAATTATTGATATCAAGAAGATCTGGTGGGGAAACTTTCTAAATACTTAAGCCCTCATTATTCCTTGGACTGATAGTGAATTCAAAAGTGTGGATCTATGAATAGATACAATATTTTATGTTGGATATGGTCATGTTACCTTGAGCAAAAGCTGAAGAGCTTCTCAAAAATTTGTTTTCCCACTTTTCCATTTTGATCTAGGTCTTGTGGTCATGATCTGGTGGATCTGTTGGAAATATGATGAAGAGCATGTGCCTAAAATTGAATGATTGATCATCAACATCTTGCGATTCCATACTAGGCATGATGAGACTGAATGGTGGACTTTGCAACCTAAGAGAGCCAAGGCTTTGCCACATTTGGGCCTTGATCATAGTCGAAGACTTTTTATATTTGAGGAATATGGGTCACAAAACACAGATTCTCTTCTTGTCATAAATATGGAGGACCTCTTTAGGTCAATATATATCATGGAGTTTTTTTCATTTATGTGGGATTTTGGGAACTATATGGAGTCAAATTTTGGTGCTTTGGATGACGGGGAGGCTCTCAAGTCCTTTCTCTACCATTATTTGGTAAACCTCCCTTGGATTCCCAATCTTCCCTTGAATTTACGAATCAAGACCAATAAGAGGATGGATCCTGGATGTCAATCCACAAATCTTATTGAAGAAGCTCCGCTCCAAATTTTTATTAAAACATTGAGAGAGATATCTGTGTGTATGATGGTCTAGATCTAGGATCGGGTGCAAACTCTTAAGTAAAATATTCAAGAACATATGGATATTCTAGAAAGACTCTAAAATATGAATTAGGCATGGAAATCATTGCAAAAGGATTATAAGTTGCAGGACTATAGCCTTGTACATGATTCAACCATCATCCTTACTGTGAGACTTCTTGAACGTTGTCCAGGATCTAGTTCCAAAGGTCATGTCTCCTTCAAGGATGCACTGAAATGGAAGACTAATCCACAAAAAATAGAGATCAACCCACCAATCTTCTTGTTCCCTATATTGTGGAGCAAATGAACAAGGCATCGGCTTTGACATTCAACCTGCTTGAGGTTAACGGGCTCTACTCTGATTTCCACGCAAGAGTAGTTGTATGCATATTTAATTTATTTTGGCCCAAACTAGAGACATTACATCAATGGATTTCCTCTACTTGGATGAAAATTTGTGATATCCACCTATGTTCTATGGGATTTTTTATTGTAAAACTTGACACAAAAAAATATATGGAGTATGCATTAAACAAGGCACCATGTTTTTGGGGCAATGAAGGTCTATTAATGATACCATGCTTCCTAGGATTTGATGCAAATACTATGGTGGTCTCCAAAATTCCAGTGTGGGTCAAGTTACATAATCTACCCCTGCATTTTTGGTATCACAAAGTATTAAAAGGGATAGGGAATTATTTGGGGAAGTTCCTCAAGGTAGATGCAGACAGAGTCTCCAAAAGAATTTTCAGATTTTCCAGACTCTTTGTAGAGGTATACCTTAGTAAAAAGCTACCTTGAATGCATTATTATGATTCATAATGATTTACAGTGGTCCCAACCTATTGTCTACGCGAATACAGATTTTGTTGTTGTAATTGTCTACAAACTATCCATCTTCAAAACATGTGCCCTCAAGCAAAAAAATACCCTAAAATAAAAAAGAGACAAGCTCAATAGAAAAAGGTTGGCAGTTTTCATAATCCCAAGAAGTAGAAGTAGAGGATGCAGAAACCCCATAAAATACCTCAAACATTAGTGACCAGAACTCCTAGGATGCGACATAGAAGATCAAGGTCACGCAAAATTATTCATTACTTCCAATGCTTTTAGTTCAGCAACATCAAATTAAGAAGCAATTGGAATGAATCGAATTCATGCTTCAAATATTTCAGATTTAAATAAAGAACTCCCTATAAATGTAAAGGAGGGTCAACTGAATCTTGTATCTTCCACTCCAAACTCTAGTGGTTGGGAGAAGGTGGAAAAAAAAAATGTATAAAAGAGTAGATTAGTGTTATCTTTCTCGTGAGTGATTATTTATCTTGGATATAAGGATTTGATATTTTATGCATATTCTTTTAGCATCTACAAAATGTAAATTTCTTAATTATGAATAAAATGGTGATTTTTCCTTGGAAAAAATCTGAAATACCATGTGCTCGACTAGACCTCCTCAAAACTTACTTTGATTGTTTAAAGCACTTATTCAAAATATTATTGAATTTTTGACGGCTTTGCATTTCAAGTATGATTTTAATGGTTTTTTTTCTATTAAGTATATATTCAAATATGGATAAGGATGACATGAACAACATACTAAATGGTTGATAGGAAATAAGTTAATGCCATTAACACATATAAAAACATATTATTACTAGTTAAAAATAGTGAGGAATCTATATGTTATATACCTTTACAAAGGTGAATATGTGAACCTGAAGAAAGAGAAATGAATTATTTGCCTCAAATTTTTTCGAAGTGTATCATTTTTCTCTTCAAATTTGTCATTAAGCCATGCATTTACAATTAATCTTGCAAATAACTTGTCAATATCATTACAATTTAGACATGCAAGCCATGAAAAATTATTTCAGAGTTTTGAAAATGAATATCATTAAGACAAATTGAGGGTATATAAAACATTATGGGTGTAGAACACATTAAGTATGGATAATAGATGATAATACATAGATTATAGATTCAATATTGCTTGTAAAACTTGAATTTATGTAGGGATTCATAAAGATAAGGAGTCCAATCTTCTCAAGGAACGTTCTTTAAGTGATAATCAAAATGGTGGATAACCAATATAGTGGTATGATTATGTTTGAAGTATTTAATGTTGTGGAAGGTTATTCCATGTCTCTCCAATAAGATTTTGAAATAAGTGATATGTAAAAATGGTAGATACACCAATATGGTGGTAGGATTATACATGTGTGAGATATGTGATAGATTTAATGTGGAATAAGGGAACAAATTATCAACAAATAAATGAAAGTTAGAAAACTTTGAGATTAATTCAATGTTTAAATGTCAAAGGTCAAGGTGTTGGTGCCAAATACTTCAATATCTTCAAAATGATTTACATTCACCTTCATTTAATATTATTAATTTTTTTAACAAAAAAAGTAATATTTATTTAAAAGGATTTATGGTAGTTCAGCTATACAATGAAATATACATAGCATAAAAAAATGTTATGTACCCAAAATATCTTCAAAATGTACCCAAACTTCAAGATGGTAATTCAAAAATTGTGAAAATTTTATTGTCCTATGCCTACTAAACAATAATGATAGAAAAATTGATTTATCAAAGAAAAGACTCTAAACACATGAAAATTACTGAAAATTACATACATGTAGGTCCACATGGGGCTTCTACCATGACATCAACTTGATATTTTGTTTTCATAACAAGGAATTTGCGCATTCTCAGTTGGAACCAACACATTGATTTCTTTATAAGCAATATTTGGTAAAAACATGATAGGGGCATTGAGCCATTGGAAAATTCTCATGCATTCTAGAATGTACTGAATGAAAAGAGTCCGTAGAGAAATTTGGGAAATGTGTAGAACACTATATAGGCTTTAAGGAAAAATGAATAGAGTTAACCATTTTGTTTACCAAAGTGTGCAATGATTCTAGCTTAGGATCTATGAGAACATATTCATGTTTATGGGTTTCCATAAATGACTTGAATTTCTTCCCTTTTGACTCTAATTGAATGAAACTAAGTTACAATTTCTATTTTATGATGATCTCAAGCTTGGGCTCCCTCAGAAGTTGTGCACTTACTCACCTTACATCCTAGACCATTTATATTTAGGACTTGAACATCTTCCACCTTCATCTCCCTTAGCTAATGCATCTAGCTCCCAAGTCCCTTTATGGTTTCTATTATTACCAAAAAAATACATCTAGGATAACATTAACGCCCTTCCATTGTAACAATTCCTTCAGTTTCAAGAAAAAAGTTATCTAAATTTTCTTTCCTCTATTTTTCTATACGATCCTTATCCTAATGAATGAAAATCCCTCAATGATCCCAACAGTAGCGTGCAAGGCACTTCCAATGTCAAGCAGGCTTGATAACCTTGTCCCTAGAGGCACTATATAATCTATGAGTTAAAGAAGGAAGATAATACCATGTGTGATTCCTTAAAAATACCCTAACTGAATAAATCAATTCAACAATATTGAAATTAAATGAGAAGAGATTGGAGGCCCAAGTATATTAATTCCATTGTGCCCTTACAAAAATGAATTAACATGTGGATAATTTGACACACACCCTTCAATAGCCTCATCAAACAGTTCTACAGTCTCCACACAGGCTCAACACGTAACCATTAGCACCATCCATCAACTACCACATGTCAGCGTTCCTCCCTTCTTCCATTTTCTGTAGCAGTGGAACATGAAACACAACAACACAGAATCATTTTTAAATTTTCAAAAGATCATTTTGCATGTATGCAGCGAATGCAACCGCTCTCCTCACCAGGAAGCGCAGTTCACATAGATGATTATCTACCTCCAGACATCCACGCCAACAGACACGCTTTTATACAACGAATAGTAAAAGAAAAATGAACACCTGCCATGCGACCTAGTTGGAGATCATATCCCAAAGGCCGTTGTTTGCCAGAATCGCCTGCGCAGTAGATTCACACTTGCCCTTACAGAACTAAGATCACAGCTCCAAACTCCAAACTTTACCATTGAAAATTTTTATGCAGATCACCTCACAACATGCAACCGCAACGATCATCCATAGATCCTCATATCCCTACATAGCACAGGTTCACTTAGCTTTGATCTAAAACTCTGATACCATGTTAAAAAATAGATTATATTAACTATAAACTAAATGGATCTTATAAATTTATGTAGATGTTCTATGCTTGATGCAACTTTACTTCTATCAACAACAATCACATGAATTTACAAGTAAAATGCAGATAGAACATACCAGTGATCCTTTAGAAGAAAAGTCAGAAACAGATAAAGGTGATGGTGCGTTACGGTGGTCAACAGGATGCTTCAACCAACAAAGAATTCACGGTAAACCAACACAGCATGTGTCACAATAGTCCTCAAAATAGTCACACAGTCAACTTCAGAAAGGTCAACTCCGCTCAGAAAAGTCAATGTAGGGCAACAACACTAAAAGTCAACGCAGTGAAACTTTTGGTCAACCTTTGACCTCGATGTCTGTGCCAAAGATTACAGCCTCCTTAGATCGAAGTCTCCTCCAAAATTCAGCCCAATCAGACCATGCGTTGACCAAAGTCAATGCTGGTCAAACTTCCCAAAAAAACCTTAACTGCAGATTCTTGGCTGCAGTGAATTTTTTCCTTCTTGCTGCGGTAAACTTCAACCTTCTTGTTGTGGTAAACTTCGATCTTCTTTCTCGTGTGTGAGATGAGCCTGCTTCTCAAATGCTTGTATAAGAGGAGGAGATGTGTGATGAGATGAGTGGAAAAATGCTCCAACGTTGACCCTATAAATACCAATCATGAGAGGTGTGTGACACATCTGCTGGGGGTAAAAACCTTAAGGCTGACCTGCACTTAAATTTATTATAAATAATAAATTCAAAATAAATGTTCTGCTCATCGGATTAAAATCAATTTTAGATCGATTTTACACCTCTCTGAAAGAGGAATCCAATACAAATATTGGAATCTTCATCTGAGCATCACAAGATGGAGTTTGGACCTAGTTGTCCAAATTTAACACTCCCTCTCAACTAGGGAGAACTCCATCCACTAGTGCAATCAAACATCGTGCGTCATCCCGCAGTAACTTGCTTTGCTGGCCTCTTTATTTCAGAACAGAAGTGGGTCAGTCACAAAGACATCATCCCCCGGCTGACAAATTCAGCCCAGAGGTCCAAAACCTCTATCGGACTCACAAAGAGTCTCCAACCAACCCGAAGTTGGTTCATCTGACCCGAAGTCAGGCGGAGGTCCGAGACCTCACTAGACTTGATCCCAGATCAAGTGGTTGGACCGTGCCATCCTAGATAGAGAGTACGACAATCTCTGATGCGTCCATTAGTCTTTGCTACTAGTCTCTAGCTTTTCCCACCTCATTGGCCAAATGAGAGGTACTTCCCATGAGCCCTGAACTCAATGGGTAGGATGCATACGGGGCACAGATAATGAGAGGTGAACCAACTCAAACATCATAACGGTGGGGTAGAAGCACTACAAGGTTCGGCAAGCCTAGCCCCATGAGTGCTTATAGCTCCGAGAAGCTATCCCCAAAGCCCCCCAGAGCTCCCAGAGCTCATCATCCAACAGGACCCACATCATAGGGTTGTTCCACGATACCAAGACTCTCACGAAAGGTTAGGAACTTGACCTTCCCCAGGGGCTTAGTGAGAATATCCGCGACCTGCTCATCAGTTCCTATATGATCGAGCCTTACGGCGCCTCGCTATACCATATCCCGGATAAAGTGGTACCTGATATCAATATGCTTGGATCGGTCGTGGAACACAGGATTCTCAGTCATACGAATCCCACTCTGGTTATCACAAAGTATCACAGTGGTATCTAGCACATGTCCAAACAGCTCACTAAAGAGCTTTCGCAACCAAAATGCTTCACAACAGGCCATACTTGCTGCAATGTATTCGGCCTCAGCGGTGCTCAAAGCCACCGACTTCTGCTTCCTGCTCATCCATGAGATCGAAGCAGAACCAAGATTGAAGCAGCATCCCGATGTGCTCTTACGATCCACCACACTGCTAGCCCAATCGGCATCAGTATATCCAAGGAGTGTCATGCTCCCGACAGTGTATCTCAGCCCATGGTTTATCGTGCCTCGAAGGTATCTCAGAAGATTCCTGGCACCAACCCAGTGAAAGTGATGAGGCTCAACCATCTGTTGACTCAAAGTGTTCACTGCAAAACATATATCTAGACAGGTGTTCACTAAGAACATTAAGGCCCCTACGAGTTGATGATACTCAGTAGGATTTGACAATACGGACCTAGCAGCGCTGCCACTCAACTTCTTGAAGTTGAGTTCCATTGGCGTTGACACGGACTTGCAGTCCACCATACCTAATCTTTCCATAAGCTTCACAATGTATTTTCCTTAAGAAATGAAAATCTCGCCAGGTCTCTGCCAGACCTCCAGGCCTAGGAAATAGTGCATCAGTCCTAGGTCCTTCATCTCGAATTCAATAGGGAGCTCCCTCTTGCATTGATGAATGAGAGGGTCAGCACTTATAAGGAAGAGGTCGTCCACATATAGCACCAGAATGAGAGGCTTCCCCTGGACAACCTTGAAGTAAAGGTTCGGATCAACATTACTTTGAGTGAAGCCCAGCTTCATCAAGTAGTTATCTATCCTCTCGTACCAAGCTCTGGGTGATTGCTTCAACCCATAAAGGGCTTTCTTCAACCTGCAGAGATGGGTATCGTGATCTTGGACTTCAAACCTCAGAGGTTGTTCTACATACACCTCTTCCTTTATTGCACCATGCAGAAAAGCGGTCTTGACATCCATCTAATGAAGACTCCGTCCTTACGTAGCAGCAAGGGCTATGATTGATGGAATGGTGGTATATCATGCCATAGGTGCAAATATGTCATCATAGTCTATTCCTTCCTTTTGATAGAAGCCACGGGCAACAAATCTTGCCTTGAACTTTTCAGCACTTCCATCAGATCCATGCTTGATCTTGTAGAGCCATTTCACGGTGACAACTGATTTGTCCTTCGGTCTTGGAACCACATCCCAGACATCATTCTTCATTATGGACTCATATTCTTCGTGCATAGCATCCTTCTAGACTTGCTGCTTTATGGCTTTCTCAAAAGATCCAAGTTCAGATTGTACAATAGTACTCATGGTAGCCAGATACCCTTGGTATCTACACGGCTTCTTGCTTTCTCGGAATGTCCCCCTCAGGGTAGCATGTCCCTCAGTATCTTCAAGAGTGTCCCTGAGCCATGATGGTCTCTTTCTCAGTGAAGGAGATGGATCGATTGGGTCCATTGGTCCTTCAGCATCAACCATTGTCTCATCATGCGGTTCTTCTTGATTTCCAGGCCTTGCTTCATGATTTTCCTCAGATCTCGAAAGATCTACTACTTTCTTCAGGGAAGCATCTTCGTCAAAAGTGACATCATGCCATATCTCTACTTCCCTTTGACTAGGTACATAGATTCTATAGGCCTTAGAAGTTTCGTTGTAGCCCACAAATATTCCTTTCTTCCCATAAGCATCCAGCTTACTTCTCTTTTCTTTTGGCACATGAAAATAAACAGGACAACCAAAAACTCTAAAATGTGAGACATCAGGTTTCTTACCAGTGAAAACCTCTTCGGGAGTTTTGGAGTCCAAAGAGCAATGAGGGCATCGGTTTTGAATGTATACAGCAGTATTCACAGCTTCTCCCCACAGAAACTTTGGTAGACCCTGGTCACATAGCATGGCATGGGCAGCTTCCACAATGGTCCTGTTCTTTCGTTCAGCAACACCATTCTGCTCAGGAGTATAGATAGTAGTGGTGTCCCTCTTAATTTCAGCTTCTCTGCAAAAATCTTTGAACTCATTTGACTCATATTCAGTGCCATTGTCGGTCCTCAAAATCTTGATCTTATTCCCTGTCATATTTTCCACCAAGGCTTTGAAGGTACGGAACCACATGAAAGCCTCATCCTTCTTCTTCAAGAAGTATATCCAGGTTTTGCGGGAGAAGCCATTAGTGAATGTCATATAGTAAGAACATCCTCCCACAAATTTCATGGGTAGCATACCAGATAGATCAGAATGGACTAGTTGCAAAATATCAGATGTCTTTGTGACACTTGAGGGGAAAGGTCCCCTTGTGTGCTTTCCTTCTTCACAACCCTTAAATACACCTTCATGATTATTTCCAAATTCGGGCATCCCTGTCACCACCTTCCTTGCCTCGGGAAGGGCCTTGTAATGAAGGTGTCCAAACCTCCAGTGCCACAGTTCAGTTTGTCAGATAGTATCACATGTCATAGCTCCCAGTGGACTTCCTTCAACCTGGTAGAGCGTTCCAACTCTAAAACCAATCACAATAGCTTCCTTGAGATTCTTCTTCCACGTGCATACCTTTCCATTAGTGAATTCCACATTGAAACCTTTGTCTTCCATGGCTGATATAGACACAAGGTTCTTCTTCAATTTTGGTACATAGAGTACATCTTGCAAATGTAGGACTTGTCCTTGAGACAAGAGGAGGGTCACAGTCCATGTCCCTTTCACGGGATATGTGGCATTATCTCCAAGGATAATTTCCAAATTAGTATCCTTCTCAACCATGTCAGAAAGTGCTTCCTTGAACCCAGTGATGTGTCTTGAGGCACCATTATCTATCAACCAAACATCCATAGTGCCGGGGATGCAACAGAGAGGGCAGATACAAGAATGTATTCATTTATTTTATCAACAACATTTGACTCCTCGTACCTGGAGTTTCTAGACATTTTGAAAGGTTGATTGTTTCCGCCAGAGGGAGCCTTCCTCTTTCCTTTGGAACTGTTGTTTCTTTGATTTCCATTCCTTCGGTTGTTGTTGTCATCACTATCGGGAGAATCCTTCTTGAAAGGACATTCTCTAGCATGATGACCTGGCCTATGACAAGTGAAACACTTGCCATTCTTTCCTTAGGCCTCTACTCTTCCTTTGTTCTTTGAACCACCAGAGTTATTCTTTCTAGAATAAGCAGCGTAGACAGCATTTCTGTCATTTTCGTATTCCTTCATTCTTGTCTCTTCTTTCATGCATCTTGACAGTAGCTCGTCAAAGTTAGGAATTGTATTATTATTGAGAATGGTTGTGTTTAATACTTGCCACTCATATGGGAGCCCTCCAAGTGTGGTGAGTACCATCTCACGATCAGCTATTGTCTCCCCAATAGCCAGTAGATTGTTCCTTATCTTGGTCAGTTTTAGAAAGTATGTTTGGACAGACTCATCCCTTCCTTTCTTCAGATTCTTCAATTTATTCTTGAAGAATATCACCTGGTTTGCATTGTTTACTTTGAACATTTGTATCAGCTTATCATACATCTCTTTGGATGTGCCTAGCTGAGATATGTAGGCAACCAAAATTTTATGTATGGATTTCCTGATCATTAGCTTTGCTTTGATCTCCCCCTTCTTATACTTGGTTTTGGAAGCAGCAGTAGCAGTGGATGGAGGTTCTTTTATCTTACCCAGTACATAGTCCATGAGATCATGGTCTTCCAATTTGAGATCTAATATCATCTTCCAAGCATGGAAGTCATCCCTTCTAGTTAGCTTGTCATCGTCCTTGAAGCCATAACTTGTGGAACCCATTTTTCTCTTTTGGTGATTACTATAAGTTAGGGCTTCTCTTCACCTTAGCTCAGATACCATATAAATTTATGTAGATGTTCTATGCTTGATGCAACTTTACTTTTATCAACAACAATCACATGAATTTACGAGTAAAATTCAGATAGAACATACTAGTGATCCTTTAGAAGACAAGTCAGAAATAGATAAAGGTGCTGCTGCGTTACAGCGGTCAACAGTATGCTTTAACCAACAAAGACTTCACGGTCAACCAACCCAGCATGTATCACAACAGTCCTCAAAACAGTCACACGGTCAACTCAGAAGTCAACCTCAGAAAGGTCAATGCTGCTCAGAAAAGTCAATGCAGGGCAACATCACTAAAAGTCAACACAACTCAACTTCTGGTCAACCTTTGACCTCGATTTCTGTGCCAAAGAGTACAACCTCCTTAGATTGAAGTCTCCTCCAAAATTCAGCCCAATCAGACCATACGTTGACCAAAGTCAACGCTAGTCAAACTTCCCCAGAAACCTTAACTGCAGAGTTTTGGCTGCAGTGAATTTCGTCCTTGTTGCTGCGGTAAACTTCGACCTTCTTGCGGTGGTAAACTTCGATCTTCTTTCCCACGTGTGAGATGAGCGTGCTTCTCAGATGCTCATATAAGAAGAGGAGATGTGTGATGATATGAGTGGAAAAATGCTCCAACGTTGACCCTATAAATACCAATCATGAGAGGTGTGTGACACATCTGCTGGGGGTAAAAACCTTAAGGCTGACCTGCACTTAAATTTATTATAAATAATAAATTCAAAATAAATGTTCTGCTCATCAGATTAAAATCAATTTTAGATCGATTTTACACCTCTCTGAAAGAGGAATCCAATACAAATATTAGAATCTTCATCTGAGCATCACAAGATGGAGTTTAGACCTAGCTTTCCAAATTTAACAGCTCTCCAGGTGAGAACCTGGAGAGTGTACACACACTCATACAAGCACTGACTATTGAGTCAGATGAGTCTCAAATATATAGACTTTCACACTAAAGGGATGGTTTCAACCACTCCCTAGATATTAGGATACACGAGGTCTAAGATTAGATTCTCAAACCTATCCTGATCATAACAACAATCTAAGTTTAGGTTTCTCCATTACTTCGAACATTTTAACCTAAAAATATGGCTATTAGAGCTAGATTTCTAATTTTGAGATCACATTTTATCATCATTTTACTAACTATTTTAGGAGAGAACCATTTTAGACATATGGTGGGTGCAACTTGAGCTAATAATCCAATGAATCTTACAAATGAGACTGAATGGCCTAAGTAAACATCAATCAGTATTTGAAATTCCCTTTAGCTTACCATCTTCATGTGGTGATCATGACCAAGGCATCCCCTTGGTTTTAGGTGTCATTCATCCATCTTAACTTCAGATTTATTAAGCGCTGAGAGGGATTAACCCTTTCGAGGTGCAAACAAGTTTTACACTCAAAAAAGAGGTTTAGATGTTTAATAGATCCAGAGTTAAAATAGTTCTAAATTAATTAATCATAAGTGAGAATAACACCAGCCTAGATCCATCTTAACTCTGGATCTATCAAGGGCCAAGAGGGATCAAATCTCTCAAGGTGCAAACCTCTTTTTTTAGTGCAAAACTTGAGGAAAGGTTTGCACCTAGAGAGATTTTATCCCTCTCGGCGCTTGATAGATCCAGAGTTAAGATGGATCTAGGCTGGTTTTAGTCATGTGTTGCCAAGGGAAATTTATCGAAGATTTGATTAATTTTATCAATTTTATGTAAATATATAAAATATTAATATAATCATTTTAAATGTGATAAATATTTCTGAGATTAACTTGGTCATTTTAATTTTAAATTTTCTTAGTTACCTCAGTTTGTTGAGATGATAAATATTGTTAATATCTTTAATGATGAAAAATGATGAAATAAATTTTTTTGAATGCAAAGTGACAATAAAAATGTTGAAAGATAGAAAATGTGAATAATAAGAATGTACTCATATTACAAATAGTGTTCATTGTGATCAATCTTAAACTATTTTGTTCTACTATTCTTATTGTCACCTTTATTATTTTTGTCATCTTTTCATATTGATTATATGAAAAAGAAAACTTATTGTCACCTTTGTTATTTTTGTCATCTTTTCTTATTGATTATATGAAAAAGAAAATTTAAATCATAGATAATTTAAATATTTAGCTCGAGTTGTTGTAGTAAACAATATACCTTGTCTCTCTTGCTCTCCAATATTAATAGGTCAAATTACTATAAGACAAAAATCAATGTGCATTCTGAATACCATTTTGTGCTTACACTAAAATCAATGCTCAATGCATTTAATGCAAACAATCAAATAAGATTAGAAAATAACCTCCACACTGAAATCAATGCATTTAGTGAAAACAATCAAATAAGATTAGGAATCATGTACATTGAAATCAATGCATCTAGTGCAAGCAATCAAATATAATTATAAATCAACATCTACATTGAAATCAACACATCGAGTGCAAGCAATCAAATAGTATTAGAAATCACCACCTATACTGAAATCAATGCATCTAGTGCAAGTAATCAAATATCATTAGAAAAAAATATCTACACTAAAATCCATGAATCTAGTGCAAACAATCAAATAGGAGTAGAAATTACCATCTCCACTTAAATCAATCCATCTAGTGCAAAAAATATTCTTCCCTCTCTCCACCCTCCATCCATATCTATATCCCCCTCCATCTCTTCTTTTTTGTCTCTCTACCTAACACCCCTAAACACACATGTTCTCACACTCCATATCTATCAATCTCTTTGTCGCTCTCTCCCTCTGCCCATATCTCTCTTTCCTCCTTCTGTACTCTCTCCTTCTCTTTCAAGCTTTCTTATCTCTCTCTCTCTCTCTCTCTCTCTCTCTCTCTCCACCTTTATCTCTCTCTGTATTTCTTCTTACCTCACTCTCTCTTTCCCTCCCTCTCTCTACTCTCTCACATCCCCTCTCTTCCTGTCGCTCTTTCCATTTCTGTCCCATCTCTCTCTCTCTCTCTCTCTCTTCACCCACCATATGCTTCACCTAAATAAAATGTATTTTTTGAGTGTTCTTAAATATAAAGAAGATTATGGAGTAAATATGAAAACAAGTTCCATTTACTTACCATATCTCTAGTTTATTTATATTTTTATTTATTTACCATAACTCTATTATTTACTATGGTATTTGGCCCATAGGCTTGTTATATAATTAGATTTTTATTTATAATCATATTTAATATATTTTTATTTATTTACGTTACCTCTTTATACCTCTTTTATATTTATTTATTTACCATACCTCTTTATACCTATTTTATATTTATTTATTTATCATATCTCTTTATACCTTTTTCTATTTATTTATTTACCATACTTATTTTATAAATATGGTATTTGGCCAATGGTATTTAGCCCATGGTATCAATATTAATTTGTCTCATGGTATTCGTCCCATAGACTTCATCTAAATAAAACCTGGCTTTTTTATCTTTATTTTAAATATAAAAAGGTTTATGGAGTAAATATAAAAAGATTTTATTTATTTACCATACCTCTTTATACCTATTTTATATTTATTTATTTATCATATCTCTTTATACCTTTTTCTCTTTATTTATTTACCATACTTATTTTATAAATATGGTATTTGGCCAATGGTATTTAGCCCATGGTATTCGTCCCATAGACTTCATCTAAATAAAACCTCGCTTTTTTATTTTTATTTTAAATATAAAAATATTTGTGGAGTAAATATAAAAAGATTTTTTTATTTGTTTACCTTACATCTAGTTTATATATATTTTTATTTATTTACCATAGCTTTGGAGTAAGTATAAAAATAGGTTTTATTTATTTACCATACCTTTGGTTTATTTAGATTTTTATTTATTCAAATTTTGAAATATTGCAATTTTGATGGGGAAATATTTATATCTTTAAAGATTTTAATTTATCCATACAACATGCGTTTTCTTCTTAAAGATCCATTTTACAAATATTTAATTAAACGAAATATTAAAATATTTTGGATTTTGATTGTTTGTATTGAATTAATTCTTTTCCTTTGATTTAGGAAATGGTATTGACTTTAGCAAAGAGTAAAGATGTTTAAAATTTTACTTAATTTGAAAATTCAATGTGGTAATTTTTTTTTGTTAAAGGTAAATTTATGATCCATTCAAATTCCAGTATATAATAAAGCAATTATTAAATGAGTGAGATAATTTACTATCTATTCAAATTATATAAATAATACATAGTTGTATTTTAATAATTAATCTCAGTCTATTAATGAGTTAAAAATAGTATATATAATCTAAATATTAAAGTGATATAAAATTAAAAATTAGATTAATGCTTTGGTCGACATTAACAAAAATAAAATTTATTATTTTCTTAAAAATACCACATACTTGACATCAAAATCATACTGGACATAGATTACGCCTCTAGGCAATTAAGATATACAAACTTATTATATTCATGATAGCAAGTCTTTGGTGAGTACATTAAGGCTTCACTTCAGACCAGAAGTCTTTGGTGAGTCAATTTGCCGTATCGTACCCTAGGGTTTCAGACGCCAATGATGCCGTTTTTCTATTTGGTTATTTTTCGCTTGGAACATGCGCTATTTCTTTGGATTTTCAACTACTCGACATTTTATGTAAGTTTCCTTCTAATCTGTAAACATGCACTATTTCTTTGGTTTTTCAAGCTACTCAACATTTTAAGTAAGTTTTCTTCTATTCTATAAATTTTCTTTTAATTTTACTCTGATTTCGCTGAAAGATTTGCTTTTAATACGTAAACTTTTTTTAATATGTATTGTCCTCTCGAAGATTTTTTATTTTATAGATATTCTTTATAACTAGCACAACCACATTAGTAAAAACTAATTTGGTTGATATACACCGATAGGCGTATATAAAATAGATTTACAACCACATTTACCAATGTGGTTGATATACGCGGATAGGCCTATATCCACTACCCATCACATTAATTTATATATCAATAAATAAATATTATATATAATAAATTTATTATATTAACTTGAAAAATATATATTATATATTAATAAGAATAATAATATATTAAATATATAAATTATGATTAAAATCACAAAAAATATTTTATATATATTAATAATATTATAAAAAGATTAATAATATATATTAAAAATATTTATTAATATATTAAAAATATTAACTATATACATACTATAAATTAACTTGAAATATATATAATATATATTAATATAAAAAAATATTAATAATATATAATAATTTAATATACCATATATGGCTATATTTTGAATAAAGCAAAAGAACTAATAATATATTAATAATATATATTATATCATAGTTGATTATATTATTAATAATATTATAATATTACTAATGATCATTATTAATAAATACTAGAATATTTATTTCTAATGATTATTAGTAACATTATAATCTAATATTTCTTAATAATAATTATTAGTAATATTATAATATTATTTATATTACTAAATAAATATTAAAATATTATAATATTATGAATATTTATTATTAATAATAAATATTAATAATATTATAATATAACTAATAATCATTATTAATAAATATTTGAATATTTATTTATAATATATAATATTAATAATATTATAATATTACTAATAATCATTATTAATAAATATTTGAATATTTATTTATAATTATAATTAGTAATATTATAATATTGTTAATATTACTAAATAAATATTAAAATATTATAATACTATTAATATATATTATTAATAATATATATTAATAATATTATAATATTAGAAATAATCATTATTAATAAATATTTGAATATTTATTACTAATGAATATTAGTAATTTTATAATATTATTAATATATACAAAAATATATTATATATATTTTTTATATTATAATAAGTATTAATAATATATATTAAAAATATTTATTAATATATTATTAATATTAACTATATACATACTATAAATTATCTTGAAATATATATAATATATAAAAATAATATTTATTAATATAAAAATAATAAAAATAATATTTAATATTTTAATATTTATTTATATATTAATATCATAGATGGTTATATTATTAATAAACCGGAAAAACTAATAATATATTAATAATATTATAATAATATTTATTATATATTAATAATATTATTATAATATTATAATATTACTAATAATCATTATTAAACTCAAGAGAGTAATAAACCATATGAAACAAAATTTAAAAACAAAAAACCTAAGAGATTAATAAACCCTAACAATTAATATTTTAAAGTGAAGATATTAATAAACCCAAGGGATAATTAATAATACAAACCCAATGTCATCATAAACCAAAGGTTTAAATATTATAAACCATAGGAATTGGTGAACCCAAGGGATAAATATTATAAACATAAGGGATAAAAAATAAAAACACGAGATTAATAAACCAAAAGAACTAATCAACCCAAGGGTTTAATATTATAAAGCAAAGGAATCAGCGAACCCAACGAATAAATATCATAAACCTAACGGATGAATATTATAAACAATAAAGATTAATAAACGCTAAGAATTAATATTTTAAACTGAAAAATCTAAGAAATCAACAAACCCTGAGAAATAGTATTTTAAACTCAAGAGAGTAATAAACCGAATGTGTGATTAACATTATAAACCCAAGAGTTTAATACTATAAACCAAATCAATTGGTGAACCCAAGGGAAAACCATTATCCAAAAAATTATAAACCAAACGAATTGGTGAACCCAAGGGAATTGATTTAAACATTGAGACAATTGTTGTCACAATGCGACGTTGGACCAACTGTGACCAAGGTTGGCCATTGGTGACTTTCCTATTGAGGCAATCTTTGTCAGAATGTGACATTTGATCATGGATGACATTGATCAAGTATTCATATTATAAACCAAAAGAACTAACAAACCCAAGGGTTTAATATTATAAACCAAAGGAATTGGTGAACCCAAGGGACAACCATCAGCCAACAAATTATAAACCAAAAGAAATTGGTGAACCCAATGGAATTGATTTAAACATTGAGAGAATTTTTGTCACAATGCGACGTTGGACCAACTATGAGTAGGGTTGGCCATGGGTGACTTTCATATTGAGACAATATTTGTCAGAATGTCACATTTGATCATGGATGACATTGATCAATTATTCATATTATAAACCAAAAGAACTAATAAACCCAAGGGTTTAATATTATAAACCAAAGGAATTGGTGAACCCAAGGGACAACCACTACCCAACAAATTATAAACCAAAAGGAATTGGTGAACCCAAGGGAATTGATTTAAACATTGAGACAATTGTTGTCACAATGCGACGTTGGACCAACTATGACCATGGTTGGCCATGGGTGATTTTCATAATGAGACAATGTTTCTCATAATGTGTCATTTGATCACATAAACCTTGTGAACGTCGCATTAACCCTTGTCCAAGTGTGTGAACCCATAAAGAACTAATAAACCCAAGGGTTTAATATTATAAACCAAAGGAATTGGTGAACCCAAGGGAATTGATTTAAACATTGAGACAATTGTTGTCGCAATGCGACATTGGGCCAACTAATAAACCCAAGGGTTTAATATTATAAACCAAAGGAATTGGTGAACCCAAGGGAATTGATTTAAACATTGAGACAATTTTTGTCACAATGCAACGTTCGACCAACTATGACCATGGTTGGCCATGAGTGATTTTCATATTGAGACAATATTTGTCAGAATGTGACATTTGATCATGGATGACATTGATCGATTATTCATATTATAAACCAAAAGAACTAATAAACCCAAGGGTTTAATATTATAAACCAAAGGAATTGGTGAACCCAAGGGGATTGATTTAAACATTGAGACAATTGTTCTCACAATGTGACATTTGATCATGGATGACATTGATCGATTATTCATATTATAAACCAAAAGAACTAATAAACCCAAGGGTTTAATATTATAAACCAAAGGAATTGGTGAACCCAAGGGAATTTATTTAAACATTGAGACAATTGTTGTCACAATGCGACGTTGGACCAACTATGACCATGGTTGGCCATGGGTGATTTTCATATTGAGACAATGTTTGTCACAATGTGACATTTGATCATGGATGACATTGATCGATTATTCATATTATAAACCAAAAAAACTAAAAAACCCAAGGGTTTAATATTATAAACCAAAGGAATTGGTGAACCCAAGGGACAACCATTACCCAACAAATTATAAACCAAAAGGAATTGGTGAACCCAAGGGAATTGATTTAAACATTGAGACAATTGTTGTCACAATGCAACGTTGGACCAACTATGACCATGGTTGGCCATGGGTGATTTTCATATTGAGACAATATTTGTCAGAATGTGACATTTGATCGTGGATGACATTAATCGATTATTCATATTATAAACCAAAAGAACTAATAAACCCAAGGGTTTAATATTATAAACCAAAGGAATTGGTGAACCCAAGGGAATTGATTTAAACATTGAGACAATTGTTGTCGCAATGCGACGTTGGGCCAACTAATAAACCAAATGGTTTAATATTATAAACCAAAGGAATTAGTGAACCCAAGGGAATTGATTTAAACATTGAGACAATTTTTGTCACAATGTGACGTTCGCATTAACCCTTGTCCAAGTGTGTGAACCCAAAAACCTTGTGAACGTCGCATTAACCCTTGTCCAAGTGTGTGAACCCATAAAGAACTAATAAATACAAGGGTTTAATATTATAAACCAAAGGAATTGGTGAACCCAAGGGAATTGATTTAAACATTGAGACAATTGTTGTCGCAATGCGACGTTGGGCCAACTAATAAACCCAAGGGTTTAATATTATAAACCAAAGGAATTGGTGAACCCAAGGGAATTGATTTAAACATTGAGACAATTGTTGTCACAATGCGACGCTCGACCAACTATGACCATGGTTGGCCATGGGTGATTTTCATATTGAGACAATGTTTGTGAGAATGTGACATTTGATCATGAATGACATTGATCGATTATTTATATTATAAACCAAAAGAACTAATAAACACAAGGGTTTAATATTATAAACCAAAGGAATTGATGAACCCAAGGGAATTGATTTAAACATTGAGACAATTGTTGTCACAATGCGCATTTGATCATGGATGACATTGATCGATTATTCATATTATAAACTAAAAGAACTAATAAACCCAAGGGTTTAATATTATAAACCAAAGGAATTGGTGAACCCAAGGGGATTGATTTAAACATTGAGACAATTGTTCTCACAATGCGACATTTGATCATGGATGACATTGATCGATTATTCATATTATAAACCAAAAGAACTAATAAACCCAAGCGTTTAATATTATAAACCAAAGGAATTGGTGAACCCACGGGGATTGATTTAAACCAAAGGAATTGGTGAACCCAAGGGAAAACCATTACCCAACAAATTATAAACCAAAGGAATTAGTGAACCGAAGGGAATTGATTTAAACATTGAGACAATTGTTGTCACAATGCAATGTTTGACCAACTATGACCATGCTTGGCCATGGGTGATTTTCATATTGAGCCAATGTTTGTTAGAATGTGACATTTTATCATGGATGACATTGATCGATTATTTATATTATAAACCAAAAGAACTAATAAACCCAAGGGTTTAATATTATAAACCAAAGGAGTTGGTGAACCCAAGGGAAAACCATTACCCAAC
This sequence comes from Pinus albicaulis, assembly GCA_034641835.2. Taxonomy (NCBI): domain Eukaryota; kingdom Viridiplantae; phylum Streptophyta; class Pinopsida; order Pinales; family Pinaceae; genus Pinus; species Pinus albicaulis. The sequence continues at coordinate 1,364,329,064 of CM076580.1, forward strand.
AAATTATAAACCAAAGGAATCGGTGAACCCAAGGAAATTCATTTAAACATTGAGACAATTGTTGTCACAATGCGACGTTGGACAAAGTATGACCATGGTTGGCCATGGCTGATTTCATATTCAGACAATTTGATGATGGATGACATTGATCGATTATTCATATTATAAACCAAAAGAACTAATAAACCCAAGGGTTTAATATTATAAACCAAAGGAATTGGTGAACCCAAGGGAATTGATTTAAACATTGAGACAATTGTTGTCGCAATGCGACATTGGGCCAACTAATAAACCAAAGGGTTTAATATTATAAACCAAAGGAATTAGTGAACCCAAGGGAATTTATTTAAACATTGAGACAATTGTTGTCACAATGCGATGTTCGCATTAACCCTTGTCCAAGTCTGTGAACCCAAAAACCTTGTGAATGTCGCATTAACCCTTTTCCAAGTGTGTGAACCCATTAAGAAGTAATAAACACAAGGGTTTAATATTATAAACCAAAGGAATTGGTGAACCCAAGGGGATTGATTTAAACCAAAGGAATTGGTGAACCCAAGGGAAAACCATTACTCGACAAATTATAAACCAAAGGAATTGGTGAACCCAAGGGAATTGATTTAAACATTGAGACAATTGTTGTCACAATGTGACGTTGGACCGATGACATTGATTGATTGTTCATATTATAAACCAAAAGAATTGGTGAACCGAAGGCAAAACCATTACCCAACAAATTATAAACCGCAAGTGATCAATCTACCTTACTGATTGTTAATATTATAAACCGACGTTGGACCAACTATGACCATGGATGGCCATGGGTGATTTTCATATTGAGACAATATTTGTCAGAATGTGACATTTGATCATGGATGACATTGATCGACTATGGCTAATGCTAATTAACAATGGTTTCCCATGGTTGATTTTCATATTGAGTCAGTGTTTTTCATAATGTGAAATTGGACCATGCATTAGTATTAAAGTCTAGGACTAATATTTAAAACCCAATATTTGGGGAACCTAAGGGAAAAATATTAAGAACATAAGAGATCAAAAAGGCCAAGGGATACCTATAAAAAACAAAAAAATTAGTAAAGGCTAGGAATAAATATTTTAAATACAAATGAATGGAAAACTCACATGATTAATAAAGAGATTAATAAATCTTAGGAATCAATATTTTAAAAATATTGTTTATCACTAATGATGTTAATACTATTTATATTAATAGTGTTAATTTTGATATCAATAGTAATATCATTTGTAATATTAATCATCATATTTTTAGAGTGAATATAATTAAAAAAAGAATATTAATAAAAAACATATTATTGTTATTATTTAAATGTTATTAATAATTTTAATAAACGTTAATCATGTTTGAAACTTATTGTTATTAATACAATTATGAAAATTAATGTAATTAATCATATTAATATTAATATTAATATCATTTATCAATATTAATGTTAATAGGATTTATATTAACAATATTAATGTAATTAATCACATTAATAATATTAATAAAATGTTATTAATATTATTATTATAATTTAAATGTTATCAATAATTTTAATAAACCTTAATCATGTTTGAAACTTATAGTTATTAATACAATTATGAACATTAATGTAATTAATTGTTAATATAACGAATATTAATAAATTAAAATAATAATAATAAATAATATTGTAAATTAAAATTTGTTACATTATTTTTAATACTAAATGTTGGTAATATTATTTATTAATATTAATATTAATAATATAAAAAATAATATTCTTATTCTTATTCAAATTAATTAATATTAATAATAAAACTTATTTATTTATTAATATTAGTATATTCCTACATATTAATTATTTAATATCAAATACTAATACAAATTATTATTAGAGTAATAAATATATAACAAAGTATAATAATAGTTAATATATTATTATTATTAACTTTAATATTAATATTGATAATATTAATTAATACTAATATCAATAACATTTAATTAATATTAAGAGTGACAATAATATTAATATTTGTTAGTAGTGGGTAACATTAATTTTAATATTAATATCAAAATATATTATTTTCCTTTGTAAATTTTTAATAATATTATGATTAATAATTTTAATTATTAAATAATGTTGATTATAGCTCAAAAAAATAAAATAAAATAAAAATTGCACTCCTAAGTTTGTGAAAAGTATAGGTAAACTTACAAAACCTCTATAAATCAAATTTCCATTATTCTATTTATTCCAAAGATAGTTGCTACTAATCAAATATCCATGAAATTTGTACAAGTCAATATCTAATATCTAGATATTAGATTGATTCCTTATCTATTTTTTTTAGTTTTGAAATCAATATTTAATGGTGTTTGGAATTGATTAAATTTATTTGATATTACTCATTGAACTTTCTACATATTATATATATCGTTTATAAATAAAATATAATTTTAAAATAAAAATAAAAAATTATATATGAAAAATAAAAAGTCATTAATTTATTTTTTTCTCATAAAAAATTAAATAATTTAAAATTTTATGTATTTAAAATAAAAATAGAAAAAAATATTTAAATAAACCTAAATGTATTTAAAAAAAAAAACAAATATACCTTCTTATTTTTTATATTATATTTTTATTTATATAGAGATCTTTATTAATATTTTCATTTTTTTAAGTGTAGATATTAAATTTATTAGAATCTCAAATTTATTAGAATCATTGAGAGTAAAAAAAACAAATAAAAAAACACATTATATTAACAAATTAAAATTATCCTATAATTAATTTGATTATTTCATTTTTTTATATTTAATTAAACTACAATATCAAAAATAAATATAAAATATGAAAATAAATTTGAATAAATTACAATTGTGTGAATATTAAAATTAATAAATTGAAACACCATAATAGTAAATCAAAATGATTTTAGTAATATATTTTTATTATTTATTTTAATATTTATATTATTTATTTTAATGCTTGTTAATGTCCTTTATTACGTTGTCCAAATATGCAACTTTTGTGAGAGAAACACACTTACCCTTATGTGGTTAGCAAATCTATATATGTAGGTGTATTTTTTTTTTTGTCAAATTTGTTAATCACATGAAATTTGCCAAGGTTTTTATTGGGTAGCAAATCTATATATCATGATTGCAAACCACTGCAGTGATCGTAGAGCACTATCATGATTGCAAGAATCCATATTATCTAATATTCATCAGTGTTGTCTAACTATTAGACATTTTGGAGTTTTGTCAAACCTTGCCTTGTGCTATTTACAATGGTTTTTTGACTGTATATATAAATTCAGCATCCTGTAAAACCCCTGGGACACTTGGATTGTGGAGAGTTCACAACTAAAACTTGTAATGCCAACAAATCCTTGCCAAATCCTGGGCAAATTAGACCAGAAAATAGACTGGAAAAACCTCCAAAAACATCTAACAGATAAACTACGCCTTATTAATCGGCCTAACCAGCATCTTTTTGACAATGAAAACAAAAGCAAGGAGATATCATTTTCCCCTTTTGCACGTCATCAGCCAAAAAAAAATGGGCCCATTACATGTTGCATGAGTACATTCGGGTAGTGTACAGGTATGTCTACACTAAGGTTGAAAGCATTTGCATTACGCGTACGGAGGGCAGGTACATCATTTTTCCTTCGTAAAGGAGGTCATCGGGATGTGGGTTTGATGAGTATAGTTATGGCTTATGGGGAAAGGAATGTACCCATGCAACTACGCATTGAGCCAACTTTGACTCAAAAACCGTCACGATATGTTTCAAGGATGTTCCAAAGCTAGGGATTAAGAAAAGTTTCTGAAGGCTTTTTACCTTCTTGGAGCTAGCATGGCCATAATTATTTTTATTGAAGTAGATATTTATTTATCGCTTGGCCCAAATGACTGGAATAATACAGCATTTCCAGCCCACACTGGCTGCAAATCAGATGGCCAGTAAAGCATAGTTACCAAAAACAGCACGGCAGCATACATTTCTCCGGGAAAATGCCAAGAAACAGAAATTATTTTTTGGGTGTTTTTCTGCCCAGAGCAACATTCGAAAAAATAAAATTATATTTTTTTCAAGAAAAACAAAACAAAATAATGAACACCTAAATATTATGAATTGAATGTAATTTGATTTAAAACAATAATACATACTTTGGCCTCTTGGACATTAAAATAACCTTTTTTCTGCATATAGTAAAATACTTTGAAGTCTTGAAGGAATTTAGATTCACTAAATTATCTCTTATATGTATAATACGCATAGTGAAAGGGGGCTGTTTCTTATCCCAAAATCCTCTGGTCCCTGTTTATCCTTCCATTGTCATTTCCTGTTTCATTTCCCATTCTTTGTTTCTGGTATGTGAAATACCCACCTAATTAGATATAGTACCCATGCATGCAGCACGAGCCGGATAATATAGATGCTAATGCTGGAACTACACGCCTTGGATGATACAGTATCAGTGAATGCTCCAGAACAGCAGGCAAGAATAGGAGATGTCCTAGTTACAACTAATGTCATCTACTTAATAATATTTTGATTTTGATAAGGTGAAGCTCCGAGATCGACCATAACTCCATCGTCACTGTAGCTTGGGAGGTCTGCAGGGGCTACTTAGAAATTTGTGATCATTGCAGTCCATCGACATACAATTTCACTCATAGAAATCTGGCCATTCTCCAACATCAGGCATGAATTGAAGTTGGCATATGAACTTACCGTATGCCCATATTGGGTAGGGATGAACAGCTCAGTTTGAAAGAATTTCAATCAACAAACAAATTAATTTACAAATTAAAAAATAAAACCCTCCTGCAGTTACAAATGCACAAAAGATCTCCATATTTTGATTATTCCCAAAACCCCGGTGAATTGTGCATTAATCCTTATGAACAATTCATGCATTTCAAACTCCACAAGGCTACGCAAATGAAATCCCAAACCGATGCCAACCCTGAAGCTCACTGTTAAAGAACAATTTCTCCAATTAAAACAAAAAAAGCATAAAAATTTGAAAACCAATAACATCTACCTTTCGTAGGGAGAATCCAGGCGACCTATTCACCTCCTGTTGTGAGGCCGCGTAATCGGCATCGTCTGCCAAATCGTGCATCTCCATTTTGGGTCCAGGGCTTTTCTCCATCACAAATTCTTCAGAAAAATTAAACCATCCAACATAATTCAAATAAATTTAACAGATTCAGACCAACCCAATTCTCTATTTTCGATCACCGATATGGACACAGAAATCTTCAGATCCGATTCTAAAATTGTTTTAAGAAACTGTGAAATCTAGTTCTCCTGTGGCTGTCGAATAATGGAGTTGAAAAATAAAACTTAAATGCTATCACCTCCATTATCAGCAATGGAAATTCTCAATCTCAGTCAGGAGCAACCAATAGAGCATTAATATCGACCAACGTTGATCAGTTCCCAAAGAAGCCAAGCAACAGAAACAAAGAATGCAAATCGACATTGGTTTCACCGCATATCACACACCTTGCATAACCGTTCCACACGCGGGTTAATGTTTCAGTTTCACAATTTTCTCCACGTTGCCAACAACTCACCACATGTGCAGTTGTTCCACTCCACCATTAACCGCTTTGAAACCACCACGGCGCCACATATCCGTTTCCATCGCCACATGTCTACGAAGAGACAAGCAGTCTTGTAATGAGCAACGTGCCGCCCATCAACGTGGTGGTTATAGGATGGGAGGATTTCTTAATTTGATAGGTGGCGGTCAGCAAATGGCACAGTAATTTTTTAATCCAAATTTGTAAAAAATTAATTTAAGTACGGTTTAAACACGTGATTTAGATATGCAAGGAAGTTAGTGGGGTAGATTTCATCCATCGATTTAGTGGCGACGACCAGAATATACTGGCATCTTCCAATCCTGACTATCAGATCAAAAAAATTAATTAGCCTAATCACAAAACATGCTCCTTCCGATAGGGGGTTACGCCTATCGGCGTAATAATTTGTATTAATACAAATTATTTTAAAATAACAATTCGCTTAAAAAATGTAAATCACTTTTCATTCTAAAATTTATTTTATTTTCAAAACTCAAAAATATAATCTAAAACTCAACTGCGTCAAGTAAGTGACTAATTTCTCATGATTTTTTAATAGTCTTAATCATCACTTCTAGGGCATGCATCAGGTAACCAGAACTTCCCTCCAGGTCACCCATCCGAGAAATCCTCTTGCTCAAACATGCTTAACTGTTGAGTTTTTCCCCACAATCAAGCCCACTTAGCTTGCTACCTCGTTTACAAAATCTTAGCAATTGTTGTGCCTCATGAACCATTCACGTAGAGCTCCCTTTACTCTTTGTATTTAAGTATGAGGGATTTGAGCAGTGCATTATATTAGATATCATTTTTTTTGGGATTAAACTACGTTAAGTAAGTCATTCATCTATGACTATTTTCATTAGAGGTAGTCCAAACACACTAATTTCTCATGATTTTTTGAATAGTCCACTTAGCACTCATTCAAAAATGATGAGAAATTAGTTAGTTACGACTACCTCTCATTGAAATGGTCATAGATAAATGACCTACTTAACGCACTTGAATCCGAAAAAAAAAATGATATCTAATATAATGCAGGGCGCAAATCCCTCATACTTAAATTCAAAGAGTAAAGGGAGCTCTACTTGAATGGTTCATGAGGCACAATACTTGCTAAGGTTTTGCAAATGGGGTAGCAAGCTAAGTGGGCTTGATTGTAGGAAAAAACTCCACAGTTAAGCGCGCTTGAGCGAGACGAGTTTCGGGATGGGTGACCTCTTGGGAAGTCTTGGTTACCGGGTCCAAGCCCTGGAAGTGATGATTGACACTAACTGATTCATTTCACTAGTTTCAATCCTGCTTCTTCACCCCTGTGAGCATGACCCAATGCATAGCATAGTCTTAAGTGAATGACTTACATAACGTAGTTGAATCCCTAAAAAAAAAATGATATCTAATATAATGCACTGCGCAAAATGATATACTTGAATGGTTCATGAGGCACAATACTTGCTAAATTTTTGGAAATGGGGTAGCAAGCTAAGTGGACTTGATTGTGGTGAAAAACTCCACAGTTAAATGCACTTGAGCCAGAGGGGTTCTGGGATGCGTGACATACTGGGAAGTCTTGGTTATCGGGTGCAAGCTATGGAAGTGATGATTGACGCTAAGTTGATTCATTTCACTTGTTTCAATCTCACTTCTTCAAAAATTATGAGAAATTAGTGAGTTTCAACTACCTCTCATGGAAATGGTCATAGATGAATGACTTACTTAATGCAGTTGAATCCCAAAAAAAAAATGACATCTAATATAAATGATATCTAATATAATGCACTACGCAAAATCCCTCATACTTGAATTAATACATATTTAAAAATTAAATATTAAAAACTTATATAATGTTTCTCTGTCATATAAAAAAATTAATTTGATGACTTCACAACTCAAATTCATTCTTTCTAAACCCTTGATGGCAACAATCAAATTGAAAAACAAAAAATAAACAAGTTTCTGCACTTGCGATCCTGCCGCCATTTATTTTGAATTCAGAGCACACTGCTCCACTCATTTCATGTGGATATGAACAAATTCGAACCAGATTATTTTTTTAAGAAAGGAAAAAAACATTGTTTATATTAAGAAGATAAACAATACATAGTCATATGCATGTGTCCACTGGAATCAGCCCAGATCCTAGGATTCAAACCCATCGACATAGAAATAATATTTACATAGATCAGTCGAGCATCATTCTATAGAGAATCATGAGATCAATATAGATATAATAATTTACATGTTTCCTTGCAGTAGCATCATCCAAAAAACGGAGGAAAATATAGCATCAACCAATGTCCCCATGAAAATTCTATATAAGAGCATAGATGAGATTCAAAAACTATACAATCGATGCATCCAAAAATGTGACATCCAGGCAATATGAACAACAGTTTGAGGCTCATGAGCCATAGCTTGAAACCTATGGAAGGATAGATAAGAATCAGGATCACTTGATTAGAACACCGGCTCGCTTACATAGACCCAGGCTCACGTTGTAGAAAAAACATATACGAGTATCAGAAATTCCTACGATTTTTAAAGATAAAAAGGAGGCTTGCTTGATGGGAAGACTGACTCACTTGCAAAGACACTAGATCGCCTGCAGAAATTACATATACCAAAAACCCAACCTTCGACATACCTCCCGCACACTTGATAGCATATGAAAATTCCATGTGAGGTCATGAGTAAAACCATTCAGACAAACCCGCAACAAAAACTATAGTGATCATGCCAGAGGTACATCAAAATTCTGAAGCACATGAGCACCACGGAAATGAGAAATATGGATACTGCCAAAGGAAGCAGTGAGGCCCTTCTTTGAGAGGAAATCTGTAGGAGTGTTGTTTTCTCTATATATATAGCTTCATATGCACGTCATTGAGCTTGATCAAGGGATTTTTTATACGACCAATCCAGACTTGCAAACCTTTTCGATGAAAGATAGACTTCCCTGTAATCTCATCTATGATTATCTTAACATCACCATAGATATTCACTAATTACAACCCTAAATTAAAAGCCACCCATAGCCCGCTCCACAAGGCAAGAAGTTCCGCTATATTGTTGGAGCCCCTCCCACCATTCTAATATATATGATACCATTCCAAATTCTCAAGCTTAATACAGTCCCCACAACCACAACATCCCCCCTATTGAGCCCCATCAAAGTAAACCACTGGAAAGGAAATTGGGTGTGGTCGAATGCGCAGGGACATATCCTTTGTAAATGATACAACAGGTGGTTGGGTAGCAATCCATGCCATAATGGCCCCATGGATTTGGGCAATGATTGTAGACCTTCCATAAAAAATAAGATGATTTCGAGCTTGCAAAACCTCCCAAAACAAATAGAAGGGCAGAGATTTATATTTACCTTTGGAAAAATAGAAGGGCAGAGATTTATATTTACCTTTGGTTGCTCCCCAAGCCTTGAGAGTATTGATGATATTATCAAGACTCCGCTCCGAATCACTGAGATAGTGAGAGAACAGGGACCATATCTCAAGTGTAAACGTACAAGAGAAAAACAGGTGGGAAGTTGATTCTTCATGGGCATGACAAAAGGTACACCATCCACCGGTGAGTACCTCGTTTGTTAATTTTGTCCCATGTCAAAATTCTGCCCTTCCATACTAACCATCCAAACAATACTATCTTGTGTGGAGTTTTCCAACTCCAATACGACTGGAAGGGGGAGGGAGTCTTGTCTCCAATTTGATTGCAAATAATATGAAAATATACTTCTTTCACCACCAGCCCATGCGCAATCATATTCCCATCCCAAACTATCTGGTTACCCTCTTACTGAGGGCATAACCCACCCGCCTGTAACCTAGCCACATAACGCTGCCAGGAGCTAGCATCCATATGAGATAGCCCCAACTGAGAAGTCGACTTCCATATCGGGGATCCATGTTGCCAGCAAACAATCATCTGAGAAAGGTAAAAAATGCCTCTATGAGACAAACTATGTATGAGTCTATCCTCGAGCAGTTGTCCATCACTGAGGCCCAAGACTCTATCACAACTCGAATTTATAATTTGACCATTTCCAAAACTCCAGATCAATCGATCTGCAAACAACAACACTAATTTCTTGAAGCTCTTCCATATATGGGATTCATTTTTCGATTTGCTAATAAATTCCCTGTAAAATTGCAATAGAGGATCATCGACAACGTATTTGATTCGGATAATTTCAGACCAAATGCCTAGTTCTTTTAATGCTCTCCATAGGGATTTAATTAGAAGCGCATTAAAAAAGGAACGAACATTCAAGAGCCCCCAGCCCCCAAACTCCTTCGGAATCGAAATTCTCTTCAGTGTACACATATGATACCTCTTTGTCTTAGAAGCTCCGGTCCATAAAAAATGAGAGATTGCAGCATTGATTAGAGCAACCGTATACTCAAGAAAATAAAATAGATGAGGTCAATAAACCACTAACTGCAATAATACTGCTTCTACGAGAATGGATCTCCCCCCTAATGACAAGCATATATGAGTCCATTTAAGAATTTTGTCTTGAAACTTGACAATGGACAATAAGCCATTTCCAGTCCATTGTCTTATAACCACAAGGCTTCAACTTAAAACCTAGATATGATATACCTTCCGATAGGTGCTTGGTCTGTACCCTGAGAAACTCACCAATGAAATTGATCTCATTTATGTCACCATGATCATAAATCAGGAAAGATTTTCCTTTGTTAGTATGTAGTCCAGAGGCAACACCAAAACGAAGGAGGATATAATGAAAATAAAACCATTGGTTTCTTAGGAGTCTGCCAAAAACAAGTAAGTCAACTACAAACAAAGAGTGAGAAATACTAAGAGATGGGGAGAAAGATAAACCCTGAAAGTAACCATCTTGGTTAGCCATCTTTAATATAGTGTTGAATCCATCCATAATGAGTATGAAATTTAAGGGTGATAGAGCACACCCTCTCTAGACCCCGACCTGGCACAAAAAATTCAAAAGGAATCCCATGAAGAAATGCAGGCCATGATCCACCTTATGTTTTGCACTGTGATACCAACCCTTAAGAGAACTAGTCTAATAAAAAACCAGTCCACATAGTCATAAGCCTTATATAGATAAACTTTCATAATAAGCACATTCATTTTGCATGAATGGACAAAATGTAATACTTCTTCTGCAGATGGTACGACATCATGAATGGACCAACCTTGTAGGAAACCAAATTATTCCACAGAAATGGATCTAGACAGAACCCCTTTAATTCTTATATAAGCAATGATTTTAGATTATATCTTGTATATGACATTACCTACTCAAGGCAATGTACCTAAAATCAGAAAAAGACTTGGGCGCAAATGATTTAGAAATAAGTGCTATAAAGATAGAATTCATATCGCGAGGAATGAATCCTGATAGCGTTGCCTTCTCAATAACTGATTGCAATTCATCTTCCATCAACAATTAACTACTTATTCCATAAACCGAACCAAATATTTACTGAATTGTAAAATTATCGTATTTTTTTTTCTCAAATTCGAGCTAATTTGGTAACTATGCCTAATTCCATCACTCCGAATGTCTGAATATATCTAATATCTAGCTAATGGTGTATGTCACAGCATAGTATATACAATATTATTATAATTATTATGTATATATCAGTACAACATATAGAGTATTTATGACGCAGTCACCGGATATATATATATACACACACACGGGTCAAACCAGCTGAAAATTTACAATGAGTACACAAAACGACACAGACTTATTCGTTTAAAAATAGAAACACAGGTACAATTGGTACACAAATACAGATCAAAGGAGAATTAACCATAGAAAACTTTTGCAAACTCTCGGAAGAAAAATACATTAACTCATGTGATACATATGCAGAACAGTAGTAGAGAAACGCCGATTTTGGTACCAGAAATGGATGAAATGAAACAGTGGACGTTTAGCTCTCCGGGCTGCGCTTCACCCTACAAGTATCTGGGCATCTGGACTTCTTTGGTAGGGTCATAGTAACCCACTCCATGAGCTGCAATATTTATTCTGAGAAAATGCGTGTTAAGTAGTGCATGGGCTTGGGAATATACCACCAGCATATGCTGAAGCATCCTTAATTACAAAAAAAAAAGCATCCAACTTTCCATCTGTCTAAACACTCAATTAAAAATAGCTTATACTTTAAAATATAATTTGTTTTCAATCGAAGTGGCCACCATCAATGTGCTTTCAAACCACACACTATCATAACATCGACAACGTCGTAAGCGTTTGGACTACACGCCAGACAATTAGCATCGTCGAACAAACATTAAAGATAATATCCTCAATCTTTTGGCTGGACAGCGATTACAATATAAGATTACAATCGGATATGTCGTTCGTCTTTTGGCTGGACAGCGACGTCCACATCTCGCGTAGTAGAATTGCAGCTATATATCGACTTTAATTTTGCAAGCAACCCATCAGACATGATTGTCCTTTGGCTTTTACCAGGAGGTTGATAATAGCGCACCTATTAGATACGGCATCTCTCCTGCTCAAAGAGAAATAGGGTATATACAGCAGCATATCCCAAAGCGTTCATCGGCTTTAACTTATTTTAAATACAACAGGTGGACCCTGCAAGCGTGCACGCCCATTGCTTAAAAAAGATAAAGACAATCATCCCATTAATAGATGTCGGCGTCAGTGCTTTCTATGATTTACACTACATAAAATAGATTTAAACTACATAAAGACGCTTCTAGGAAAAGTGTTGGTTGACAACCAAGATGTTCACGATAATGTCTTCCACACAATAGATGAATTGAAGTTGTTTTTGATAGACCTAGATTGTCATCCTGTTCACCTGGAAATTGGGATCAGACCTAGAGTGTCATCTTGCTCATCTGAAAATTGGGGAGGATGTCAACCATCCTGAGCAAGGCCCGGGTTCAAATCCAACTGGCTGCCACTATAAACCTGGGCTAGGTGCAACAGCCTGCAAGCCGCACACAATAGCAATTAACTTATGCCTCAACAAGAGCCCAGACGTCCACTATCACGACTACATAAAGGGGGGTTTTAAGACAATTTCTGGGTAAATTGTCTTAATTTGACACAAAAGAAAACTTGTGTATTGTCTTAAATATTGTCTTTAAGCGGGTGTCTTAAATTAAATCGTCTTAAAATTAAATTGTCTTAAAATATTGTCTCTATAAAGACAATAAATAACACAAGCATTTTTGTCTCTCCAAAGACAATTTCATTTATTGTCTCTCCAAAGACAATAGTTGGAATTAAAGACATATTGTCTTTATGGAGACAATGTTTTTAATCCTATCTATTGTCTCTCTAGAGACAATATAAAACAATGAATCCAGAAAAATATCTCACCATTAAAAATAAATCAATATGAAATATTTAATTAAAAAAATATACAATATCATTGAATATTTCATGTTAAGGTACAGTGGAATCGAACCACTAACCTCCTGCATAGCAGGCACTCTTCCATTGAGCTAGCACCTTTTAAAGAATTATGTGAGGAGTTATGGCAGTCCTTGAAATTGTATAATAGGCATTGATTTTAAAAAAATGTTCAACACATAATGGCATAATCATTGTAAAATATATAATCATGCAAGCCCCTATTTCTAACTTAATAAAAAATAAACTCAATGGAGTTAGCTCACTGTGACACCCTTGTAGCTTGACTTGCACAAAAAGCTAATAATAAACAATAATTTACAAACAAATTAATCTAGTCATACAAAGAAAATTAACTATAATCATCACAAGAAATACAACCACCACCCAAAGAGCCACCAGCTTGCTAGTAGGCACTGATCAACATGTATGATCTACAGCCAGCTTCAAATTTCAGACCTTCATAGTCTTGAGGCCGTTCCCCTGCACCCTTAGCCCATCTGTCCGATCAAATATAATCCACTGAAGTTTAGCGGAATTTTTAGCCCAGCATTCGGGACCATCAGGAGCAAGCACATCTGTCCGATCAAATATAATCCACTGAAGTTTAGTGGAATTTTTAGCCCAGCATTCGGGACCATCAAGAGCAAGCACAACGCCATCCACCTTGAATTCAATGAATGTGTCAGTGAGCTTTTAACAGTTCAATCACAATAAATAAGAAAATTAGTGCAGCATATTAAGATGTTACATTGGTTTTCACCTGAAACGTCATGCCATCATTGTAAGGCACATTGAACTCAATAGACTGAATCATGAAAGAGTAACTTGCAGGGACAAAGAAAACTGCTGATTCCACTTCGCAAGCAGCCTTCCATGCTAGTAGAAATGCCTGCACAGAAATATAGATAAGAACATGAGATTTAATTTGCATTGCTTATATAAAATGAATTCTAATTTTATGAAATCCTCAGAGACATGGAATTGCAGGGATGCCAATTGAAATGCCAATACATAAATTGGTCAATGGTACCAAAACCAAGCTACCATATATTGTGACATTTTGAAATTACTTTTAGGATTCTAATCTTTCTCACAATATTCAGAGATTTGTTAACGTTACATGCATAAATTTCATGCAATTAAATCCTACAACAAGAAGCTTAGGCTACAGAGCCTAAGGAATTGAGATAAAAAAGTAATAGCTCCTTATACCTAAGTATCATCTGACACTCCATCTCCTCTCGCACCATAAGATTGCACGTTAAATGTAGAATTACAATTGTTTGATGAATAATTTTGGGATCCTTGAGGAGCAAAGGCATTCCCCTCATCTCCATTCTTACTATAATTCTTGTGAAAATGGAATCTAGCATGAACACCTTTAAATGCAGCTGAAATCAAATAAATAAAACTAACAACTAGCAAGATAAATCCACGAGAATGCCTTGGGCAAACTAGAGCTTCCATTTCTATAGCTTGTCTTATCTTTTTTTTCAATATTATGCAGAGGGCAGCAATAACTAATTGCCTAACTGACTTCAATAGTTTGTGAGCTCAATTGATGGGTCTATTTTAAAGGTTTAGGAGTTCTATCTAGATTATTCCTGTGGCTGGACCGGGACCATAACCGTCTTAATTATTTAATCTTTCAATTTCCAAACCCACTAAGAGTTCCGGCGCCCGTGCGCTTGTCATTGATAAGAAGTGGCGTGTCTTAGTTGTGAGCGATGATGGGATGATTCAATACAATTCACATACTGGGGATTGATAGGTAGGGCTCAGCAGGATTATCACCACATAGCAATCGGCAAGGGAATGAAGAATGGATAGTTGGTGTGATTTGATCACCCGACCAGTTGTTGGTGATTGGTTCTAAACAGTTTCCAGGACATGTGAGTTCACGAGAAAAGGAAAGAGGAAATGATATATTAATATTATAGCCAGGGCCAGATCCATTCTGTTAATGCTCACACTGTTATTATGCAATATTTCCTACATATACCACAAATTCTCTTTTTTCTGAGAGAGCAAACAAGCCATATGGATCTGACGCGAGAGATTTAAATAGCAATTTTTGGAAAGCACAACTTTCTGACCTATGTTGTAGCGATAGTGCTTCGAAATCATAAAATTCCCTTCTCTGAGACCTCAAAATTTTATGGATGGTTACCACCATATATAAAAATAGATGCAAAACAAGGGAAGCTGCAGCGCAGCAAGTCCCTGCCCTGAGGGAAGCGACCCCTAAATTTGTAACTCCATAGAGCCCAATTTCTCAGCCAAACAGAGCATGGCATAATTGACAGTGCAGGGCTGCGATTGAAATCAACACTGCTGTTGCTTCTGCTCATTACCATTGGCGTATCAATGCAGACTGATAGATGTTAGGAGAAGGACTACAAGCATTACCTTTGACACTGCTAATAGGTTCGATTGACAAGAAGCATTGGTGGAATACAAATAGCTACTACTGCAAGTCTCCTTTACTGCCTGCAGCAACATAAAGTATGTAGAAGTTCTATATCGAACAGCTGATGAAACACCAACTAATTTATATTCTCTAAACTCGTAAAATAATATCATATTAGACTAGGATTCAAATGGCATCCTTGGAACTACCATACATGTATGTATGAATAATACAAATATTGTGCCTATGATTCCATAGTATGTTATTTTACTGTTGCAGAGTACACACCTGGTATAATTCATTTGAATTAGTCCCTTTCCATGTGCAAAAGGCACCCGTGAATTGTCAAATGCTTCATCTGTCTTTCCATTTCCAACCAGATAACCCTGAAAAACTAGCCATGCAAGAAGTCAGACCATGAGACCATCTAGTAAAATACGTAACGTTGTTACTGGTCCTCAACATATTTTGGAGAGGCCTGAATGAAAGTTATGAGTTTCAATTATATTAGCAAATATTTTTTACCTTAAGGTTCAAAGTTGGTTTAATACCAGCTTCATTTCCTGTCATAGCCAAGAAAGAGACGTTGCAAGGATCAAACATCAAAGTATCAATCTCAAAACAAATTGTATAAAGAATAATAGAAAGTCTGGAACCTATGTTTTCCTGAAATGCAACCTCAAATCAACTTATAGTAACTTCTGCTGCCATCAAGAAATTCCAGCCTATTTCAAAAACAGAGGAATGAAACAAAAACTTGCATCGTGTGTGCTCTACCGTTTGCTATTGCATTTACCACCAGTGAAATAATAATACCATAATAAGATTCCCCTCCGACATAAAGTGGATTAGACAGAAACTTAGGAAATGCTTCAAACCACTGCATCCAAGATTATAAACTGTATTGAGATTCACCTTTTGGAAAATGCAATTTATTGTACTCAAAAGTTAAAAGGGAAACAACCAGAATAACTCACAACGTGGAGCTCCTCTATTGCAAGGAAAGGTCCGTTGGAGGCAACTTAATCCTCTCATGGAAGGGCTGGAATAAAGAAATTGTAGATGATAATCAGTTCGAATGATTATTCACTATTATTATAGCCTAAAACAAACACCTCTTTATATTAAAAAATATACAAATCAGATAAAAATTCAATCTATCAGTACACAGATTTTAGACTAATGCCTAGTTGCCTGAATAAATATTAGATCGATGACTTTGTGTTGTCAACTAAAGTCTAGCTCTTTTCCCTGATGAAGAAATAAATAATAGTTTCTGTGCGAATTCCATATTTTTCCTTTTCTTACTCTTTAATAAATAAAATAAAATATGAGATAGAAAGAGAGCATGCTACCTATTATCAGTTTCATTTGTTGTAAAGTAATTTCCCACCAAATTCTTGCACGTCATGATATCACATTATAATAAATAGTAAAGTTGACAAAAAGAAACTTGTCGATTAGCACTCCTTACAAGAGATGTTGACATTACTGGTACAGAAGGACACTGCTAAGCATAACAGATGGAAATAAAGATAAGTGGTGATACACAGAGAGGGAGAAGAAAGAAGAGTGGACAGAGCTATATCAAATTTCTTTCGGTCATTTTGAAAAATCAGCTGATGAATTTCTATCAGAAATTACTGCTCTTTGCATACACTTTCAAATTCCTGTCTCCAAGCCATGTTGGAAGAGCTCCTGAAAAATGGTTGTAAGATGGATCTCTGCACACACAGGAAACCAGCACTCCAGTAAGGCAGGATTGTTAAAAAATTGGAGATTCCATAAATAATAATGTATATATTCTAAAATATATACATACGAGAGTGTTATTATTCCTAAAGATAAATCATAATATACTTTAATGTTAGTCATTTGCACTTAAATGTTAGTCCTTTAGCCATCGCTATTTTAACAAAGTCATTAGAGCTTTATGTTAGTTGTTTGTACTTTATGTTAGTTCTTGGGGTTTTATGATATCTCATGGTTGGTGGGACATTTATTGCCACAATTCACTTTAAAAATAGTTATATTAAAGATAGTTCATGCATGTCAAACCACCTATGAAGAGAGGAAATTTTAAACATGCCATGAATATCAAAGAGGCTATGATGTTGAGATGTTTTATTGTGAGCAGACTTGAGAGACCAACTCTTTGGCCACGATACTGTAGCATGAACAATCTGAGCCCAAGTTGGCATCCATACCTTCTCAAGAAGGTTTTCTTTTATTTATATACTCTTCAAGAGTTCCTTTACAGGATGATATCCTTAACTTTTCCCACTACACATTTTTTGCCTAGTTTCTAGAATAGGTGTTGCACTACTCTAAATTGTTGCTGAAAAACATTTTATAATAAAAAATTGTACTAATCCATTGCTTTAATTGCATGTAATTACATATTATTTTATGTTGTATTCAAAACCTTTTCCAATTATTTATTGAGGCAGCATGTTGTTACTAGAGCCTTTTAAGCTCTTGTTGGCTCTTGAGTCTTAGGTTGCCCATTGAATAGAAATTGTTTATTTTGCAATTTTTTCCTTCTCTATCAGTAGTGATCAAGTTAGGATCATAACAGTGGTATAAGAGGAATTTCTTGGCCTCTTGGAAAAACACCAACAATCACTTCAATTTTAACCATTCATAATAACTGAAAATAAAATAAAATAAAATTTTCATTAACAATGAAGGAATCCATAAGAAAACCCTTGGATGGGTAACACACAGTATAGAAGAAACAAATAAAACCATATGTTTGTTCAATGTGGCTATGGAAAGAAGGAAATGAGAAGAAGAGAGCAGTCATGAAAGTCATTGAAGACTCCAAAATCAGAGAAGAGAGGTTGGCCATCATGTTCATGACTGGAACCCTCTTGTAAATAATTTTAACAAATAAGCGGAAAATCATACATATCAAGGAAATAAAGAAAACCAGAAGGGTAACTATATTAACTAAAGGTCATTTAAGAGGGTCCCCATTCCTAAGTTTGATGGTATTAGTGAAGATATTTAACTAAGGACTTGGATAGGCAAGCTCTCCCATCTTTCTAGACTGAACCATATGGAATTAGTGAAGATATTGAGCTAAGGACTTGGATAGGCAAGCTCTCCCATATTTCGTGTAATCTGTAGCTGTATCGGAGTAAGAAAAACCAGTCCCAACTGAAGAATCAAGAAAAATAATGTTGGAGACCTACATGTGCAAAACTATTCATGGTTAATCCATTATAATGTAAGTTTCTATACATTCAATGGCATCCAAGTTAAGTCAAAGTTGGATGACAAACGATTTAACAATGGCACATTCCAAAGTGATAAAAGCAACAGAACAGAAAAGTTGATAACAGAGATGCTATATCAATTGCATAATGTGACAGGCCTTAAGAAAATCTAGTATGCTCACTTGACGAATATTGAAAGAGTAAAAAAACAATTAGTGTCCTAATTGAAAATATTTCATTAAAACCTTATTAGCAGAGCCACGAGACTTGAACGCCAACCTTAGTCCAAGAATGTGGATTGGGGATGAGTGTGGGAAAATTCCCAGAATTTTTATTGAGATCATAACTCAGTGGACCTGCAATAGGACAAAAGCATTGTACAAATTTAAATAAGTACAATAAAGGAGATAAGCATGAGATATCTATCATTTTCCTCTACAAATTTAAAATAGCCCCTCGCCCTACCTAGCCTTGCAAGTTTGGCAGGCAGATAAGATCAGATCTATATCTGACAATTAACTTTGAAGTTGTCTACTCAGCATACAAAATAGCTCGGATGGCAGTTTTTTGTTGGAATTCAGTAAAATAAAATTCAAAAAATCAGGTATTTGGAGTGCTTGAATTGTATTTTGATAGTGGAAATGGATTTAGCACTATCAAAAACCCTTAAGGCACCTAAAATACTAAAGTTTAACAATGGTAAACAAGTTTCTAATAAAAAAATTACCGGATTCTGGGCCATTCTAAGCAGACTTTTTGCAATCTTATCCTTACGCTAATCAAATGAGCTGAACATTAAATAGCTAAAGGTTCAAGAGTATAAAATCCATAATTTATCGATTTCCATTATTCTTTGGTTTACATAATAGTATTATATAAACCTAATTATAATAGCACTTGACTCTATTTTGGGTGCCAATTCCAACAATATGAGCAAAAATGAAGGCTTACCGTCCACATGCCCAGATTACACAATTTGAAAACTAAATATATACAAGATCGAAAATCATTCAGTAAATAGCAAATTTGAGCAAGAGAACAAGAGCAAGAGTGCCCATAGCTAACCAATCTCGTAGGCAATTCCAATGAAACTGGTGCAATCCGAGCCTCCCTCAAGTCAAAGAAGAAGTGGATCATTTGCTGGATATCTTTCTGACTTCACAAAATGGTAGAAAAGTTCTCTTCGATTTGTCTCACTAACTGTCAAGTACCTGCATGAATATGAAGAAAGCACAAAGACTTTCATGCAGTTACTCAATTGGTCATCAAAGAATCACATCTTTAAGCACTCCATATAACGATTTTCATGCAGTTACTCAAATTGTCATCCAATAGAATATAAGAATCCTAGAATTACATCTTTAAGAACTTCATATAAAAATTTCCGTTCCTATTATATCTTTCGACTCTCCATTTAACAAGTTTGACTCCAATAAAGCCATTTTTTTAGATTCAATTGTTACCAAATTTATCAAGTATCCATAGAAATTAAACTCTGTTAAAACATATTCACAGTGTGTGCATATGAATATAAATCATTGAATCTATGGGTGTATGTAGAGATCTGTATATGTTTTATCTATTTTTCTCCCTTTATTTTTCATATGAACATGCATTCTACAAGCCACATAGAAGGCCAGATCCATCAACTCTTTGGTTCTGTTCTCAATCTTTACCTACATACATAGCTGATTGTTTATTTACAAGCTCGAGCAAATTCATGTATGCTACTTTTGAACATGGCTGTGTTAATGAATAAATATTCTTTCCACTTGAATTTTGATACCTTCAATTAATGTTACATTTCAACATGGACTGTGCTCATGATTAAATATTAAACTTTAAAGCACTAGTTGAAAGAAACAGTACGGTCTTTAAAGATTTTTGAAACTAAATTTTGTCTTTTATTACCCAACAATGCATATTTATAATACAAAAGGTGACAGAAGTAGAGACTGGAGATGAAATTTGATCATTAGGTATTGATCAATCTAGCCTTAAATAAATTGAACTTATTGAATACAGTTTTATTCACATCAGAAGCAGTATGATAACTTGATGTACCGACAGTAGACAAAAGAATCTTTAGCACTGATCTTTGATTTTACTTATTCTTATTAAATGTTATCAATTATAAAATTGACAAGTACTTTCATTCCAAAAAGTATTTGGGAAGTGTTGGGGAGTATTTATGAAGAATCTATGTTGGAACTTCTCTGGTAGACATTTTGGTTGGGATTTGGCTCATGCCTGATTTGAAGTTGGAAACTGAATGATCAGCATATGGCTGAAATCCCTTGCTTTCAGGAGGGAAAGGAATTTTGTTTTCGAATGATTTATGGGTTTTGGAATCTACATCTTGGACCAAAATTGAAAAACTTCTTATAGTTTATGACAAAGTAACTAATTGGTGACATCCAAAACTTCATTCCTTCAGAAGAGCAATCTAAAATGAACATTCTGATGCAAGGACCTAGATGGAGAGATTGGGTGTGGTCATTTGGTAAGGCTCTTTATTTTTATGATACTAAGAGGATTTATCGTCTGCTTTGCAAGAAGTTGCACTTAGCCCCTACTTTGAATCCTAGATGGCCTTTGATGGATCCTGAAAAGAGATGAATTAAAATATTGCATAGTTTGTGGACCCTCAAAATATCTGTTAAGCTCTGAGCCTTTGGCTGATTCATTATTTATCAAGATTGTCAACAAAGGTTCGCTTAGCCAAAAGTGGATTCACAGATAATAGGTGCTTGGTGTGTGGGAAGGAGGAAAACCTCAACCATATTATGTGGAACTCCAAATTTGCGCTAGATTGTTGGCATTAAGTTCAACTTCAATTTTCCTCTATTTTCCAAGGCACCATCCATTGGTGTGCATTGCTTCTGGTGTGCATTGCTTCTTGGGGATTCAAAACAATTGGTTTTATCTATATTCTTGGGTCTATGGAATTGCATTACAGTTTTTTCTCTGCTTTTTCTTTGGAAAAAACAATGGAAAAGTATTTTTGAGAGTAGTGTAAGTTTTTATCTCTTCCTTTCTTGAATCTTGTTTAGAAGAGGTATACTGTCAATTGCTTGCAAAGGCTATTTGTTCATTTGGATGCTTAAGAAGAAAGATGCTTCTGCTTATTCTGATTTGATATCAGTCTCAATAGTGCTGAGAAAAGCTTGATTTTACATTTAAACATTGCTATTTCTGGGGATGTTCATCACATATACGCTTTCGAGCTCTTTTTTTAACACACCCATTCAATCTAAGTGCAAGTTTTTCTCTACTTACCTTACAGAATCTCCTATTGGTTCCTTGGATCGAGGTTATTCTCACAAAACTCAAGAGCAAAGTTGAGCAATTAATGATAAACCTATTTATATAGAGTTAGATCCGAAACTACAACAATGGTTAGAATGTCTAATTATTAACACACTAAGGGAAACAAAGGAAAAGTAGAATTTTTCAATTTTAATCTGAATAACTCTAGCCTAATAAGTTGACAGAAATTCAATGCGCTTTCACCATTCACACACTTTCCCTGGGTCCCAGTAGAGATGGTAACGTCGTATAGTAACAGGTAGATATGCATAGGCACCAGACCAAGTAGAGTAAGCGGAGAAGATCCTCTTATCCCAGCTCTGGGGCATCCCGAATTCCTACTAGTTAAGTTATCCTAGCCAGCTAGGTCTTATCCGGGGACAACTTCAACATCTCTATGGCAGCTTGGGAATTGCCATAGTAGATACAGATATCTGAACCTAGCTCAAATTAGACCGTAAAGCCTAGATCATTATGAGAAACTTTCTATCTGATAAACAATAAACAAGTCCATATAAATTTGACTGAGCCTGGAACTTGACTAACAAGCAGGAAAAGTCAAAAGCAACCTATACTCTTGCAAAGTCTATGCAAAAAAAAAGAAAATACATTTCTAATCAAACATCCATTGGAGCTGAAGACAGTGATTAAATCAATCAATAGTCAAACATATAAGCACATCATGAGAAATTGTACAGGACATTGTTTACGCTCTGACATCAAAGGGATCAAAAAGCGAACGAAACGTATAGAAAAGGAAACATATTTATGTCACACAACTCGTACATTTAAATCTTCTGTTCAAGTTCTTAAGTGGGAATTAAATAGAAACATTCCTTCACTAAAACGTTATCTCATCTTGAAACTTTATTCTTTACCTTGTCTATTCTAAAAATACTAATCCTGTGGCTCGAAGACATGGCAACAAAAGTTCGATTCCAGGGGAGATAAAGTATTTGCTTACAGGCACGACACTAAGTGTGCGCTAATTAGTAATTCATAATGAAATTAAATCCAATGCTGCCATGAGGAGATGTATTAGCAAATGGCAGCCACGAAGATTGTATCTAAATGCCCTGTATAGTCATCGTGGCTGGAATTTAGATTGAATTTATTTCTCCTTGTTGGGCATCACTTACAAGTATCTATGTCCCCAGAATTCAAATCCTTTCTCTCCAATACAGCTCTGCCCTTTTCATTCCGAACCAGCTCTCACATTGTTCACTACTCTTGATGCATATAACCTATAAATCTACATCCCATAAAACATCTAGCCATTCATAATTACAAGTTCAAAAACACGCAATGCCCAATATGAAGTTAATATCAATAGCTAATGTACATCAGGCACACCACTGAAACCTGTAAGACCCCCACAAAAGCTTCTGACACTCATGCTGCTCCTCCAAACCACCTATTACTTAACGTTGATTGTGAAAGCAAGAATTTGACTCACTTTCCCAAAAACATTTCTTGTTTTAATCAAATTATAAAAGTGTTGTTTCATGGCTGTAATATGTTTCCAAATCTGCAACTTAGTTCATCAAAGGAAGAAGAAAAAGTGTAGAAATAAACTACTAATAAAGAAAAAGGGAGAACCTAATCAATTTTCCTTGTTCCCAGATGAATAAATTCATTATTAAGACCTTATAAAAGAATCAGAGAGAAAAAACTACAATGACATGAACAACAAGTTGAACAGCATAACTGAACCATACATCAATGTAGATCAATACCTTGGCAGCATTAGCAGCCATGAAGAATGTACAGGGCATTTAGATTGAAATTAATGCATGTTGTCTTGCATTAGCAGAATTTGATTTGAAGCATGTACAAAGATCATCATTTTTGTTTCAGACTAAAGCTTTCAACAAAGCTAAAAGCATTTTCTATTGATGTTTGCAAGGATCTGAGATTAAGATCTTATGCAATTGGTGAATCTAGAATGGATCCTTGTACTGCAGTTTAACTCAACTGTCTGTCACTAGTATGCCTGGAAGATCGTTGCTATGGAAGGCAATATGTATAGAAATCTTGCCAGACTAATCAGATTGATAGTCGACAAATGAAGTGTTATGGATGTTCTCATCTTGTAGCTGAAGGGAGATGCTATCAGTTCTAGGCTGTCCCATGTATCTTATTTCCAGACTGTAGCCTTTTGGAGTTTCATTTGCATGAGATTAAATTCTATTTCTATGGCATACTGCTAATGTGCAGGGCACCTATTCATGTAATGAGGATGTTGTCCTCATTAGAGGTTGATTTATGGTCCTGTAGCGTATTCTCAGCAGCAAGGATCCCCTGTTTGGAGGATTGGTTTGAGTATGCTATACACTGCATATGAAGCCTAAATACATTATTTAAACTAGCAGATGAGGGTGCTGAGTTTATGTTATTCTATTGGACATATTTGCATACATAAGGAGCAGTCACTTTGGCTTTGTAGCCTTGCATGAGATAACAAAGAGTGAATACAATGTCGAAGTACTAAAACAAGTCCTATAACAATATTGAAAACCACGAAAGGTAGAAAAAGAAAGAAGCATAACTAAATGTCTAGCTAAGGTATATCCTAGCAGTCTATCTAGAATACAAAATTTAAGAGCACTAATACAGTAGGGAGGCCAGAGACTAGAGATATTGGTGTTGATAGAGAGAGAGAGAGGATTTCAGGGCCTGCTAGTCTTGATGGCCGAGGAAGGGGTGTTGACCATTGTAAAATGGTTGATGATGTCGTCTGGGGGCTAACTAGGGTTGTGTTCACTGTAATATGGTCTAAGAACACAGCAAGCAGATCATGCACGACTAGAGGGTTTTAGAATCTTTACAAGCATGCAAGTAACATATTCCAAAGTAACACAGCAAGAAGAGATCATGTACAACTCTTGGATTATATAATCTTCAGGGTAATGCAAATAACAGATTCCAAAAAAATACATTATTCACAAAAATTGAATAGGCCAATGCCGTGATTGTCAACAGATTTTGAGTAACTTGATAAGAAACACATTTTTAACTCCGAAGAAGTTTTGTAGATTTTCGGTTAGTTTTCGTAATAGATTACTCATAGCACAATGAACAGATTCCATTTATCAGAATATAGTCGTATCAGCATATTTTATTTATCCGATTATTAAGCGATAAGGTCCCTTAAGGAGCGGAAAGACCGAAAACCATGTTTCACCTAAAAACCATATTTGTAATGCATTACATATTCATTGAAATCGTTGTAAAAAAATTCGAAATCCGACCAATTAAAACGATAAATTCACTAAGGGAAGATGGGAGAAACAGAAGCTAGAACCCTAAAATACATTTCGATCAGTAAATCCATTTTCAAGCCTGCAAAAGAAATCGATCAAAATATGAGATGCATTTTAACCAATGCATCTGTTCACAAATTCATGAACATATGATATGTCGCGTGGACCCACGTGAATAAATTTTCTCTCGTAAAAAGACTTATACCCCTCTTGT
Organism: Pinus albicaulis; assembly: GCA_034641835.2. Classification (NCBI taxonomy): domain Eukaryota; kingdom Viridiplantae; phylum Streptophyta; class Pinopsida; order Pinales; family Pinaceae; genus Pinus; species Pinus albicaulis. The sequence goes on from CM076580.1 coordinate 1,364,354,512, forward strand.
AAAGCCAAAAAGGGGCAACAAAATAGAGCCCTTACCGTGATGGGTGATCCCGTGTTCAAAACCTTCTGACCACGGACAAGCCCCTCAGTTTCATCCATGGCAATGGTCCTGAAAGTGTTCTCTCCCAAATGCTGGGCGACCTCGAGCACAAGACGAATGGGATTGTCAAGGACCTCCAGCGCTGTGAGGGTCGGCGGCAACTCCGTCGGAAAACGGACATCAACGACGGCACCGATGACCTACGAGACATGGCCGACGGCTCCAGCACCGGTGAACTCATCAGTCACATTTCCAGAGAGGCCAGCGCTTTTTGGGCCACCAACGGAACCAGGAGGCTGCGCAGGAGCGGCCGCCGCGGCGCCGGTCGCGTAGTTGACAGCACAGTTCAATAGAAAAGGGCGGGCAGAGGCGGCCCTTTCCAGGCGCCCACTTCTGAGAACACCACCGGGTAACCGCCCGGAGGCCGCAGGGGTTGATCTGTGGGCGACCTTGCGGGCGCCAGCGTATAACAAAGACGCTACAATTTAACATAATGTGTTAATAGGCTAGCAGGCCTATAGTTTTGAGTTGTAAAATAGTTGTGAAATATTGCCATACAAATATAGCCGATAACCCTTGGGTTTGACCCCAGATCTCTCAACCCACAATGATTTTAAATATTAAAATTTTGCCATACTTCCGCAATTTTATTTTAATTTCATTCACACCTGAACAGTTTAACAAACCAAGTCACTTTAATGATCTTAGAGCATAAGGAAATGTTTATGGTGGTTCTTACCAAAGAGTAGATTACAAAAGCAAAGAACCATGCTAGAGATCTAGTATCTAATGTATTAATCTTGAAAGTAAGAATATAAAAAAGAAATTAAAATGTAGGGAAGGAACTTGCAACTTTAATCTTCTCCAATAAGGAAATTGTACCTTTATATACCCCCTTGTTTCCTTTGTCATCCACAATCCTAGAGATAAAACCTCCAACAATGTGCCCAAAACATGCAACCACACATATAAAAATTGTACAAATCAAATCTATTACTTATACATAAAAATATGTTTTAATAAATAAGCTTAGAGCTTCATGTGTATTATGCAAAAAAACTTATTCCCTTTATATTTAATCAAATTTTATTTGACAAAGCACCATGTAATCAAAGTTTATTTGTGGGGAAGACAAGCACCATGTAATCAAAGTATTTACTCGGCGCGCTCTTCACTTTGGTCCATATTCAATCCTCAATTGAACCTTCGCATCATATGGGAACATTTAGCTTTGGTTTTAAAAGGAGACCAAATCACCAGCAAGTCAAAACATACATTAACCTGACCAACAGGATTATACCCAATTCCCACAACAATATCGCTTTAATTGATGCAAACTCTTATGTTTGAAATCCAAATATGCTCTTTATTCAATGTGCTCACGTAACATTTCAATTACCCAAGTCTTTGACCTTGGTTAATTAACCACGCACCAATATTCATAAATGTACACTTCATTCACGCCTCAACCATGCATTTGGACCCTTTTTTAACCCTTGTGTAACTTGACAACGCGAACACCGTTGATCTCTGATGGTTAAGATCGGACGGAAATCGCGCGACTAACATGAATGTCCTTTGTTTTCCCAAAATTACGTGACATAAGTGGGATTTTAAAACTGCCTATCACCACGTGTCGAGCAATGAGTGATATCGCGTTCTATTTCAAAGAAAATTCTTACCATTTGGAAGCCACGTAAAAACCATATGTGGTTTTCCCAAACTGCTTCACTTCAAAATTTCGCCTTCAATTCTACACCTTCGATTTGCACGGTTCAATTCTCTGCCATTGAATGAGTCTTGACTCATACTTCACTACATCCTCACTTTTTGTTCATTGATTCCTCATTCGGTCCATTGCTTGACTTATGGTTTCATTAAACCTTCACTCTTGACTATGGGTGAAAATGTGAAGCTGGGTTACACTTTTTGCCCTTTTTTGAGAAAAAAATTTCATTTTTTTCGGTTCTTCAACTTTCTGCAAACTATAACAATTTTTCTGTGTAGAATTTCATTCTGCGATAAAAATAAAAGTTGTGAGAAATTTTGTTAGCTTTCTATTACTTATTTTTTGAAATTTTTTTATGCAGATTTGATATGTCAACTTAGCGTTTCTTTGAGTGTGTGTTTCTTAACAATCAAAGGATTCATAAGAAGTCATGTTATGTGGCGACACTGTATTCATTGAAAATTTGTGTTTTTGAAAAAACAAAATGTGTTACAACAATCTAGACAGAGTCTACTTTGGTTTCGTCATATTTACAAAGCCAATGGATGCATATCATAATTACTAGAATTTTTTGAACTGATCCAATTACGAAAAACTGCGTATTTTGGATATGTTTCGCATGGCGAAAAATTTCTTAACATATAAGTTATAAACTAAAAATCTAAAAGCTACCCATTAGAGTCGACGGACCAATGTAATGCCCCATAATTTTTTCATTTTTTTTTACAATGTATTTTGGGAGATACAAAATTTTGATTTCACTGAATCACAATGACCCTTAGAAATTGTTCGCATCCATTTTTTTAGAAAAATAATTAAAATTAATAAACGTTTACGAAATTCCATAAAAGTTATATTTCCTTAAAGTAGATTCAATTCTGAAAATGCTTGTCTTAGTTCCGACAATTAATTAACAACCTTTCATGGAGTTTAATCAGTCCAAAGTTGCAGAACCATTTTCAGAGCCTGGTTTTTGCATAATGGTGACGTGTTAGTTCGGCCGAACTTTGAATACAAGTTCGGCCGAACTATGTTTTCTGTTTCAAACTCGTTAAATCTAACGTCATAATAGTTCGGCCGAACTCTTTATGAAGAGTTCGGCAGAACTATTGTGTAACTCTTCGTCGGCCGGAAAATTTTTCGAAGCCCCCACTAAAAACACAATTCGCGTCAATATAAATTGGCGCGAAATGATCTAATTCGCATTTAAGCACTACATCAACTCTCAATATTTACCTTTCTCATTGTAATAATTAACATGTGTGGATGAAAATAGGTCTAATTTGACTTCATGAAGAAAAAAACCATGCGTATATGGATAGGTTGAATTGCATCATGTGGAGTTTCCAAGAAGAGGCTTACATGCAAGATGTGGGAATAAAGGTTTATTTTCTCTAAAATAGTATGATGCATAAAGAGGCTAAAATAAAAAAGGATAAGGTGTATAAAAATAGAAGAAGGCCCTCAAGAAAGGCATTGCTTCCTAGGCTAGATTAGAGCTCTAAGCATCCTCCAATTTTGAACAAAATACGATGGTGGAATTTCAAATAAATTGATGCCCTAACTATCAGCCCTAACTATCACACCGGGAGGGAACCCTTGATGCTCCTTTGACTTAAGGATTTTCTGAAGGTTTTCACTTTGTAGTTCATCATTCAAAACCTATTATCTTAACTATGGAAACTGAGTCATTGGTTGGGCAGCACTTCCACTATATCTCCCAACATGATGTTATAGTATTTCTCTCAAAAAAACAATTCATGGAAGTGCTTTTGATTTTCTAAAACCATGCTTTGTTGAAGATTTTGTAAAAATCTTGCAAACCTATTATAAACACATCAATCACAAGAGAGGGATTTTGGAAGTTTTGATCTTAGGCATTCATCATTTTTTAATATTCTAAACCCAGGGTCTTGTGCACCCTCTCGAGAAGCCTTTCTTTGGAGTCTAACCTGTTTTGCTTCTAAAGTAGGGAACCTGACCATACCTAATCTTCTTCTTGATGTAGACAGTGAAATCTTTATTGTATCATGTTGACATTATGTCCTTCTATTAATTTACCTATACTCAGAGACTACTCCCATCGGTGAAAGTTCTTGTAAAACAGAGAGAACAGATAAGGGTAACAAATGGGTCCTTGTCCCCTTGTTTCCGCGTGATCTAGTACTAGTCCCTTTGGAACCCCTCCTAGGACCCTTGCTAAATTAACTGCTAACATTTTTCAAAAAAAAGTATAAAGCAGATGGCTCACTTGACAAGAATAAAGCTAGGCTTGTGGAAAAATGTTTTACACAAAAAAGAAGGGGTCTATTATGAGATAAATTGTTCCCCCATAGCAAAATGGGATACCATCTAGACACTCTTTGCCGTAGAAACTCAAAAAGTTGGAAATTCCATCAAATGGATGTAAAAATTGCTTTCTTGAATGGAGATATGAAAGAGAATGTTTTTGTGTCCCAACCAGAAGGATTTTTTGTGAAGGGTTAGGAACATAAAGCATGCAAGCGGTGAAATCCTTGTATGGCCTCAAGAAAGCACCACGAGCCTGGTAGAATAAGGGGTTAGGGGAATAGGGGCTTAAGGGTTAGAGGTTTAGGGTTTAGGGGAATAATGTGTTAGTGGTTAAGGGGTTAGGGATTGGGGGCTTAAGGGTTAGGGGATTTATGCGCATTTAGGGGTTAGGGGCATAATGAGTTAGTATTTAAGGGATTAGGGATTCGGGTTAGGGGAATAATGAGTTAGTGGTTAAGGGGTTATGGATTGGGGGGTTAGGGGTTAGCGGATTTAGGGGCATTTAGGGGTTAGGGGAATAATGAGTTAGTGGTTAAGAAATTAGGGATTGGGGGCTTAGGGGTTGGGGGATTTAGGCGCAGTTAGGGGTTACGTGAATAATGAGCTAGTGGTTAAGGGATTAGGGATTAGGAACTTAGGGGATTTAGAAGTTAAGGATTTTAGGGGTTAGGGGTGAGGGGTTAATGGGTTAATGGTTAAGCGTTAACAATTTAGGGGTTAGGGGGTTAAGGGGTTAGGGGTTTAGGTGTTAGTGGTTTAGGGGTTTAAGGGTTTAGAGGTTTAGGGTTTTCGGGGTTAAATGGGTTAGGGTTTTAGGGGTTTAGGGGGTTAAATGGGTTAGGGGTTGGGAATTAGAGCTTAAGGGGTTAAGGGTTAGACGTTTAGGGTTTACGGGGTTAAATGGGTTTAGGGGTTTAGAGGTTTAGGGGGTTAAGGGATTTAGTAGTTAAGGATTTTAGGGTTAGGGGTTAAAGGGTTAAGGGGTTAGAGGTTAAGGGGCTAGATGTTTAGGGGGTTAAATGGGTTAGGGGTTTAAAGGTTTAGGGGGTTAGGGGATTTAGCAGTTAAGGATTTTAGCAGTTAGGGGTTAAAGGGGTTAGGGGTTAGGTTTTGGGGGTTAAATGGGTTAGGTTTTTAGGGGTTTAGGGGGTTATATGGGTTAGGGTCAGGAATTAGGGTTTAAGGGGTTAGGGGTTAAAGGTTTAGAGGTTTAGGGTTTAGGGGGTTAAATGGGTTAGGGGTTTAGGGTTTAGGGGGTTAAATGGGTGAGGGGTTATAGCCATTTATTAGGTTAACAAGGCATAATCTAGTTGTAGTAACCATAACTTGGTCAAGTTGTTATAGTCAAGGCAAGACTTGGTTGGGTTCCCAAGTTCCAAAAAAGTAAGGGTAATTGTGAGGGCATGAGAACTAAGGAGTGTCAATGTGTGCCAAGGAATGAAAAGGCATGCTAACACATGCTAGAAAATTTCAATGGATGTTGAGGAGTGTTAGGGAGTGTCAGGACATTACAAGGGAGAACTAGGTCAAAATGCATGGAAATGAACGAATAAGAGTGTGTGCCAAGTAGTGTCAATGAAATCCAAGTGTCTCAAGGATAAAGTGTGTTAGGGGAAGGCCAAAATAAGACTTGTAGGAGGTAAGCCTATGGTTACATAAAGGGTTGCGCAAAGTAGTTTCAGACAAAGGGAAACTTTGGGTTGGGCACAACATTTATTTTCCATTGACTTGGTTGGGTTCCCAAGTCGCAAAAAAAGTAAGGTTATCTATGACGGCATGAAATCTAAGGAATACCAAGGTGTGTCAGGGAATTCCTAGAAGTACTAACATATGTTAGGTAGTTCCAAGGCATGATAGGCATGCCAAGATGTGGCAGGTGCTAGGGTGTGGCATGAATACATGTTAGGGAGTGTGAGGGCCAAGTGTCAAGGAAACACAAGGGAGCACTAGTTTAAAATTCATGGAAATGAAGTATCAGCCAGTTCCAGTTGTGCTAAGAAGTGAGTGACACAGTATTCTAGGAATTGCCAAGGCATGTTAGAGTGCTAGGGAAGCATACAAAGATGTTCCAAGTGCCAAGGTGTGCCAATGCGTGCTAAGGAGTGTTAGGGAGTGCCAGGAAAACATAACATAGCACTAGGTCAAAATTAATACATGAATGAATAAGAGTGTGTGACAGGGAGTGTTAGCGAGTTCTAGGTGTTGAGATTCAACAAGATGACGAGCTTAGTGAAAAGATTCGCCTTCACTAAGTGGGCTCGTAGGCTATTTTTGGCGCAAGTCTATTTTTAGACTATGTCTATTTTTAGACATGGATACCATATTTCAGAAGTTGCAGGATGCTATTTGTGGATGGTTGGTCAAGTTTGAAAAATAGATGGATTTCTATTTTTAGACATATTGGGTGAAGTATATTTATAGATCGCTGATCTAAAAATAGAAGTGTCGATTATTATTAGCTCTTACTAATAATTAGACCCTAAATAACAACTTATTCTCTTGGAGCACTTAATTTTAGTTAACATGTGTGGTAGATTAGCTAGCTGAAGGAATTATACAATTCCTAGGGTTTAATGGTGTTCATGCATGGAGGACTCAAGTCAGGACTCAAGTGGCAGAGTTATGATGGAGTTGGTGAAGTAGTTCATGGAGTTTGTTTCAGTTTAACTACATCCTTGGAGTTAAACTCAATTGAACTAATTGTGTCTATTTCTAACTGATTGATACATTAGTGGGAGTGTAGTGAATTAATTAGTTAAATTAATTCACAAATAATAACTCATTAATCAACTGAACAGAGACAACAGTTAACTACTTGCATGGGAGTTCCAGTGGAGACTCAGTGGAGAGATAGGTGAAAGGGTAGTGTGACTATCAGTTGTGACTATGTTGATGCATCCAATGCATCACACATCCATTGGAGATGCCAATGAGGATTGCGCAGTCAAGGCAAGGGTAATTTGAAGTCATTCAGAGCTACTCAAATCAGGGTCAACCCAAATAAATCTAATTTGGGGGTTCCACTGCAACAACATTTTCCCCACAACAAGCACAAGATCAAGCCAACATGTGTGATGTGTGCGTTTAAAGAGATGGATAGGTAGGTTTACCCTTACGAGAACATGGAACCTTAAAATCTGACCACGATTACTGAGTGCAAGAATTTGCGAAATGGAATTATGAGTGGAGCCTTTTCCAGAAGAGATTATTCATTTACATTACAATATATACAACATGCAGTTAGTGTTCCATCCATGTTAGGGCACACACTTGATGGTGTCAATCCTTAAACTGGTATAAAAAAAATGATTTTATATATTAGCATACGGGACAGTCACAAGATGTCAACAAAATCACATACTTATCGAAATCCTCAACCAGGAATATGCTACATTGCTTCTTAATGTGCTTTCAACTAGGTAGGCATCAATGACAATCATTACAATGGGTTAAGGGGATCTAAGAGAGAATTATGTAAGGAGCTCCTTCTATGTAAAGGCCATTGGTATTACTATTGTTAAAGGGGGTGGCCTATAAGGATACATTGGTAGCTACTGATGCAAGAGCACAATTTCAACAATTTATTTCAAAATTTGTATTTTTCCTCCATAAGGTCTTAGAGATTTATAGAAGAGGAAGTTGGTTTCCTTGTTTCCCTATGATTTTGTAGAATTTCTAACTACATATTTGGGATAGGAAATTTTAGTAATTTTAGGCATAAGTCAAGATGTTTGTATTTTTATTTTTAAGGCCTCGTAGTCATTAGGAAAGTTGAGTCTTATGATTAGGATTACTTGTGGCATCCTATGTATTTTTCAAACTCCAATACACCAAGGCAAATATGTGGAGGACATTTGGGGGAAATGTGATTGTCCATCAAATGTAGATCGGATTTGGGGAACTTGTAGCTCTTTTCCTTGGACCCTACTAGTTCTTAGAGGTTGTATTTGGAGCGGTTATTAGGAAAAAGCATAATATGCCCAAGAATATTAGCGTTGGAGCACCTATGGTTTGGGATAAAGGATAAGGGGTTCTAGGAGTTAATGGGTTTAAGGGTTTAGGAGCAAGGGGTTAAGGGTAAAGGGTAAAGGGTTAGGGCTTATGGGATTTAGAGGTTAGGTGGTTTAATGGTTAGAGGTTAATGGCTTAGTGGCTAAGGGATTTAGGGGTTAATCTCAACCATCAAGGGCTTACATGTTAGGGGATTTAGGGGTTAAGTGCCTAAGGGTTATGTTATTTAGGTGTCAGAAGGTTAAGGGGTTAGGGGTTAGGGATTATGGGTTAAGGGTCAAGGTTTAAGAGGATATGGGATTAGGGTTTATGGGGTTCAAGGATTATAAGTTAGTGGTTAGGGGTTAAGGGGTTAATGGCTTTGGGTTTAAGGGATCAAGGGGTTAATTTGTTATGAGTTATGGGTGTAGGGATTAAGGGATTGTGGCTTTGGGGTTGAAGGGATAGGGACTTTAGTGGTTATGGGTTAAGTGCGTATGGGTTGTGATAATGTGGCCCCTAATCCCCTTGTCACAACTATTGGGAGTTCCCCTATCAATTTCTCTCATTGCCTTACCTATAAGTCCCATAGCCCCTATGCCATAAGGCCCTAAGGCTCCTTCTCATTCTCTAATGTTAGGATTATAGATCTCAGTAAACCATGCTCGAACCTCTCACTTCTACCCATCCATGCTACCCTTATGTCCCCTTGCCTCGCTCAATACACCAAAAGACCCCCCTCCCCCAAAATTCATGAGAATTGAACATTTGGAGGTGATCATTTAACAACAACTTCACAACTACTCCATTTATAATGGTGTCTTGGAGCTATTAGATGTCATTTCATTGAGCTACAATGATAGGTGAGAGCTATGCATAGCTCACTAAAGGTGTATCAAGAAACTATTAGTCTATTGGCTATATAATTTGACTCTTTTTTTGTAACTTAGCGAAATGGAAAAGATGTGGAGACAATCTCCATTCTTCTTCTTTCACCGGGCCATATAAAATAAATGAAGCAAATAGTCTCAACCCCTTGGAGAAGGAAAGCTGAGAACAATAATTAGCATGAACAAACAAAGAATCCAATGAGTTAAGCTTAGATGGGTCTCCCTTTGTAAAAAAGCATCCATAAGCTTGTTAGAGTTAGTATGAATCTTTACTAGAGATTGAGTAGTCTTCACATCACCAACCACATCCAATAGAAAGATACCAACCCCTACAATAAAAATGATGTCTCCAAATAAGGTGTAGTTAATACCAATAATATCACCTTATGAATCTATTACAATATGATTTGGAAAGTATGTTTCCATACATGTGTGAAAGAAAAAATCCATTTAGTTAGCAAAAGGAAGTCTTTTTTAAGACCTCCAGAAACTCACTTGAAGGAGACAAGAAGGGTTTGAAACCATATAATACAAGTCGATCTATGAACCCTATTTCTGATGTTTTCTATGCATGTGTTTGTTCACTCGGTTTGACATGTGATAGACAATATATGAAGCATTTTTTTCCACATATCATATTCATTAGATATCATGTTGCTAAGAATGAAGTGTCTGGATTAGAGTTAAAGTTCCTATTTTAGTTTGTTGTCTTTTTTTGTCTTTTAGAGTACAAATCTTTCTGGTATATCGTGCTAAGGTAGTTTGGCTTTCAAATATTCAAGGAATATGTGAGCTAATATAAGAAAATATTGTAATATTTGAAATAACATGATGAACTATTTAGCACAATTTATGGTGTTGGATTGATTGAGATGTTTATTTTTGGATGGATGGATGTACATCTCTTTAGCCAATAGAAAAAACTCATTAAGCATTGTTGCAAGTATGTTATTGACATGTTGAAGTGCCATTGAGACTTAGAGGTAGAAGATTTAGACTTGTATGTTTTCACCTATCCAAGTGTGATGATACCTTGTGGAGGTAAGAAAAATTTCCATTTTTTTAACTTTTGGATATATTCTATACGCTCTTGAGAGAATTTCAGCCTTTTAAATAAAACTACAAACAAATGTACATTCATGCAATAATTACTAATTGATTTGGGGTTGACTCAACAAATTGTAGCATGTTGGCTTGTTGAATTTGTTAGTAAGTTAATTAGGGCTTGATAAATTTGTAAGCTTCAGTGGGATTTATTGCAGTTGTATGTGTTTTAGAGAAGCGAGTTTGGAGTGGTGGTTGTGATTCCTTTATTTAATTTGATTTCTTTGGTTCTTCTTCTTGTGCATGCCCACTGTGGTATATTCTCGTTAGTGGTTAAGGGGTTATGGATTGGGGGCTTAAGGGTTAGGGGCATAATGCATTAGTATTTAAGGGATTAGGGATTAGGGTTAGGGGGCATAATGAGTTAGTGGTTAAGGGGTTATGGATTGGGGGTTTAGGGGTTAGGGGATTTAGGCGCATTTAGGGTTAGAGGAATAATGAGTTATTGGTTAAGGGATTAGGGATTGGGGGCTTAGGTGTTAGGGGATTTAGGCGCAGTTAGGGGTTAGGTGAATAATGAGCTAGTGGTTAAGGGATTAGGGATTAGGGGCTTAGGGCTTAGTGGATTTAGCAGTTAATGATTTTAGGGGTTAGGGTTAAGGGGTTAATGGGTTAATGGTTAAGCGTTAATGGTTTAGGGGTTTAAGGGTTAAGGGATTAGGGGTTTAGGTGTTAGTGGTTTAGGGGTTTAAGGGTTTAGAGGTTTAGGGTTTAGGGGTTAAATGGGTTAGGGTTTTAGGGGTTAAATGGGTTAGGGGTTGGGAATTAGGGCTTAACGGGTTAGGGGTTAAGGGTTAGTCATTTAGGGTTTACAGGGTTAAATGGGTTTAGGGGTTTAGAGGTTTAGGGCGTTAGGGGATTTAGCAGTTAAGGATTTTAGGGGTTAGGGGTTAGGGGTTAAGGGGTTAAGGGGTTAGAGGTTAAGAGGTTAGAGGTTTAGGGGGTTAAATGGGTTAGGGGTTTAGCGGTTTAGGGGGTTAGGGGATTTAGCAATTAAGTATTTTAGGGGTTAGGGGTTAGGGTTTGGGGGTTAAATGGGTTAGGGTTTTAGGGGTTTAGGGGGTTAAATGGGTTAGGGGTCGTGAATTAGGGTTTAAGGGGTTAGGGGTTAAGGGTTTAAGGGGTTAAATGGGTTAGGGGTTTAGCGTTTAGGGGGTTAAATGGGTGAGGGGTTATAGTCCTTTCTTAGGTGAACAAGGCACAATCTAGTTGTAGTAACCGTAACTTGGTCAAGTTGTTATATTCAAGGCAAGACTTGGTTGGGTTCCCAAGTTGCAAAAAAGTAAGGGTAATTGTGAGGGCATGATAACTAAGGATTGTCAATGTGTGCCAAGGAATGAAAAGGCATGCTAACACATGCCAGAAAGTGTCAATGGATGTTGAGGACTGTTAGGGAGTGCCAGGACATTGCAAGGCAGAACTAGGTCAAAATGCATGGAAGTGAATGAATAAGAGTGTGTGCCAAGTAGTGTCAACGAATTCCAAGTGTCTCAAGGATAAAGTGTGTTAGGAGAAGGTCAGAATAAGACTTGTAGGAGGTAAGCCTATGGTTACATAAAGGGTTGGACAAAGTAGTTTCAGACAAAGGGAAACTTTGGGCTAGGCACAACATCGATTTTCCAATGACTTGGTTGGGTTCCCAAGTCACAAAAAAAGAAAGGTTATCTATGACGACTTGAAAGCTAAGGAATACCAAGTTGTGTCAGGGAATTCCTAGAAGTACTAAGACATGTTAGGCCATTCCAAGGCATGATAGGCATGCCAAGATGTGGCAGGTGCCAAGGTGTGGCATGAACACATGCTAGGGAGTGTGAGGGCCAAGTGTCAGGGAAACACAAGGGGGCACTAGTTTAAAATGCATGGAAATGAAGTATAAGCCAGTTCCAGGGGTGTTAAGAAGGGAGTGACACGGTATTCTAGGAAGTGCAAAGGCATTTTAGAGTGCTAGGGAAGCATACAAAGTTGTTCCAAGTGCCTAGGTGTGCCAATGTGTGCTAAGGAGTGTTAGGGAGTGCCATGGAAACATAACAGAGGCGCACTAGGTCAAAATTCATAAATGAATGAATAAGAGTGTGTGACAGGAAGTGTTAGCGAGTTCTAGGTGTCTCGAGGAGGAAGTGACACGGTATGATAGGCAATACTAAGTCATGTTATAGTTTCAGGGCGACATACATCCAAGATTTTATATATTCACATACGGGACAGTCACAAGATGTCAACAAAATCACATACTTGTCGAAATCCTCAACCATCAATATGCTACATTGCTTCTTAATGTGCTTGCAACTAGGTAGGCATCAAAGACAATCATTGCAATGGGTTAAGGGGATCTAAGAGAGAATTATGTAAGGAGTTCCTTCTAGTTGGTAAAGGACATTGGTATTACTATTGTTAAAGGGGGTGGCCTACAAGGATACATTGGTAGCTGTTGATGCAAGAGCATAATTTCAACAATTTATTTCAAAATTTGTATTTGTCCTCCATAAGGTCTTAGAGATTTTTGGAAGAGGAAGTTGGTTTCCTTGTTGCCCTATAATTTTGTAGAATTTCTAATTTCATATTTGGGATAGGAAATTTTAGTAATTTTGGGCATAAATTAAGATGTTTTTTATTTTATTTTGAAGGCCTCCTAGTCATTAGGAAAGTTGAGTATTATGATTAGGATTACTTGTGGCATCCTATGTATTTTTCAAACTCCAATACACCAAGGAAAATATGTGGAGGACATTTGGGGGAAATGTGATTGTCCATGAAATGCAGATCGGATTTGGGGAACTTGTAGCTCTTTTCCTTGGACCCTACTAGTTCTTAGAGGCTGTATTTGGAGCGGTTAGCAGGGAAAAACATAATATGCCCAAGAATATTAGTGTTGGAGCAGTTATGGTTAAAACACGAGATTCAAAGTTCAAATCCCCTTGAGTTGCCAACCAAAAAATAATATTTTTTTATCTATTTATTTATTAAATTTTTAGAATGTGGTTTGATGAAAAAAGAAAAATATAATATAAAAGAAATAAATATGACATGATTAAATTTCATGTGGTTTGAATATCGATTTTCAAAAATAAAAAAATATAATTTTATCCACTATCCACTCATGGATATTTCAATGCAAACTTCCCAATGCTAATGATTTTGTCTTAATTGATAACTATCCTAAATGGGTTTCATCTTAATTGTCATTGTCTTAAGTCGCCATTGTCTTAAATATAAAGTTCTGTCTTAAATATTTTTGTCTCAAAGTGCTTTTGTCTTAAATCTAAAATTTTGTCTTAAAATATTTTTGTCTTAAAATATATTTGTCTGAAACTGCTTTTGTCTTAAATATAAAGTTTTGTCTTAAAATAATTTTGTCTCAAATTCGTTTTGTCTTAAATATAAAATTTTGTCTTAAAATACTTTTGTCTTAAATTTTTTTGTCTTAAATTTTTTGTCTCAAATTGTTTTTGTCTTAAATATTTTTGTCTCAAATTGTTTTTGTCTTAAATATAAATTTTTTTCTCAAATTATTTTTGTCTCACAGTATTTTTGTCTTAAATTTTATATTTAAGAAAATTCAATTGATATTAAATTTTAATATAAAATAACTAAAATGAAAAGTGACTTTTTAAGACAAAAGATTTCTTTTGTCTTAAACAAATGGTCATAAATACCCTTGGTGTAGTAGTGACACAAAGGAAGACTTGCGTCATGTTGCCAAGGAAGCTGGTGCTACTCAAAGTTCTTACATTGGCTCATATGGAAGGGGTGAAAGATTTGATCCATCATTCCTTGGTTATGCAGATGAGGATGTAGAGGAACACATTGCTAATGATGAAGTCGAGGTCGAGGATTCGGCGTGCAAGAGAAATTATGTAGGAAGTACCAAGCCTAGTCATATTGCAGCGATTTCAGTGAGCCTACTCCGTAACATTGTGAATATGAGAGTGGTGCTAACGTACGAGAGTGTAGGAGATATGGAGCGGATTGTTGATATGAATCGATGCCAGCATGCGTAAGGTCGGTTACTATTCCCATAGTCGATTGCTCTCACCAACGACCTGAATATACCATCACCAATGTCTTCATTCCCTTTGGTTACCTCATAGCTGATAGCTTACAACTTAAGAGGACGGAGTGTGTTATCGGTTGAGGGAAACGGTGGAGCAAGCTGGGGTTGTGGTGGCATATAGGATGAGAAAAGTTGGTGGGATAAGAACTGAAAGTACACGAAAATTAATAAAATGGCGATGTGAGGATGGGGGAAAGATATAGTTATTTGATGCCATAGACACAACACAATCATGATCATTCACTAAATTCCACAATATCACATAATAATCATGCTCATAACTGATAAAGGCCATTTCCAAATTGCATTGTAGAACTATAAGAAACAATGGCGTTCAAAATTGTTTCATGTGTGATACATCCTTACACCCATTTTCTTCTTGGCATTATTTTTCTTCCGAGTCACCGGCCATACCTTTTTTTGTTGTCAATCTTTTCATTTTGGCCAATTTTGACAACCATTAATGTTGAGAAGGAGCGGTAACAAGTTCTGGCGCCGAGCTCCTAATTCAATTTTTGACACACATGAAGGAAGAAGGAAGGAAGAAGTAGAGCACACGAAGAGAGAGGCCACAAAACCGATGGCTCATATTGGTGTGGGGAAGGAGTACACACGAAGCTTTAATACCATGTCAAACACAACCATGACAAAGACAAGGGTGAAGGATAATCATTGAATGAATTTATATACATTTACATTACATTCATATGAGCCTTGGTTTCGTATTCCAAGGTCTCTTGGAGCGCAGCAGGCGGTACCACATTCCCATCACACCAACCCTTAGCGGATTAGGTGTCCAATAATTTATATTAAAAATTTTAATTAAAAATAAATAAAAGAAAAAGAAGAAGAGCCAATTCATTCAAACCTAAAATTTGATGGTTAGTGGAATATTGTTTTTCATTGTAGACATATTTAATGGTGCGGAGAAAAAAATTTTGAAATGGTCGAAAGTATACGGTTAAAAGAAATTAAGACATGAATTTGAAGTCCACCTGTGAAATCAGCCATCATAACAAGGTTGTGAATGGTGTCATAGTTTATAAGAAAGTGTCGAGAGCCCAATTTTCGGCCATTGATCTGTGGTGTCCAAATCTTGGTTTGAAACCACAAGCCATTCACGCTTCTCGCCAGATGTTAAAGTAGGGGTCTTCAAGGGCTAGTATCGTGCCCAATATGCTTTCAATCCCACATTCACTAGCTAATGAATTCCATCACATTAAAGGTGAGTCGACTAACGTTGGAGTTGGTGATAACACGATGGGTTTGGGATTGTCAGTCTACATGTCATAAGAGTTGTATCCCCATTATTGATCAATTCCACTTAGCCACACGCTATAACATCGCCATCACATAACATTTAAAGTTCATTTCTTTTGGTGTTTATTGATTCAAGGTGTCGGAGCTACGAGTCCACACAATTGGAAGCCTCGATATTGATTAGGCATTATATTTAAAACCCATAGTGGGTGGGGATTCTGTTGTAATGATTTACATATGGTTATCAAATATTGGACCCTCAAGGTAACAATATCTATCATATGAAGTTTGGTTAGTCATTGATCTTTTTTCATGACTAGGGTTTGAAATGTATCGTTAGTAGTTTGGGGGAGTTGCTAAGGGCTTAGTGTTAATGTGAATTGTTCCATCACACAGCAACCGATCATGAATCATGAGCATCAAGCATCCTCTCTTCTAGTTGTGAGGATTGCACAACAAGGTTGCTTCCTTGTCTACATCACTACCATTCGTGAAAATTTGATGCTCGGTTGCTTTAAGTCTTCTTCCATTCTTGTTTTAAGTAATTCAAGTGTTTTGAAATTCTTGATTGGATATGGTTTAAGTGTTCTCAACTTGTCAATGTGTGTTTTTTAAATGTTTTTGGTTCTTTTTTCCCTTACGAATATCCTTTTCAAATATCTCCAAAGAACATAAAGTTTCTTTAAATTGTTGGATTGGATGGATTTTGGTTAAAACATTTTTAAAATTTATTAGGTTAAATCACTAATCAAATGAGCTTTATAATCTGATTCCCAAAATGTGATAAGCTCAATGAGTAATTTTAAGAGTTCCTAAACTCGTCGAAAACGAAGGTAAAAAAAAAAATCTAAAATATGAATAGTTAAACATGGATAAACTTAATATCAGCTCTTGATAGAATTTGCACAATGACAGCAACGGAAAAAATTCCAAAGTCCGAAGATAATGCATGATATGATCGCTCTTACTATTCAACGTCCTCTCAAGGAGTTCATTATGAAGAGTTCAATGAAGACCACTGGCAAGGTTCAAAGCTGTAGATGATGTGTGACGTGGCGGTTTTGATTCTCATTGAAACAACTTCCACAGTCAACATTGTGGAAGAGTGAAAAGAGAGAATTAACATATGTGCTTCTTGCTTCCATGAAGATAATAAATTTTAGATGCCATTTTGAATGAGATGAGTTAATTTGTAGTTTGATTCTTGGGTATTTTCTTCTTCTTGAATTTAAACCTTAGTTTTTATTTTTAGGCATTTTCTTCTTCTTGAATTTAAAAGCTATGCTAAATGTCGTTCTTTATGGTATTTTTGAGTGTATAATATGGTAATTACATGTTTGCATGATGCTATGTGTAGTTCAATATTTGGTTTTTCCCTAATTTTGAAATGTATATAAATGGGTGGTGGTTTTCCGTAAGGTAATGGGTTTCTCTATTATCACAAGAAATCACATTTTATTCTATAAGAATCAACATTTTCTTGTTATTTCATGAGAACCATCAATTTTAACCCATATCATTTCTTCTATTTGAATAATGATGTCATGAGTTTTAACCTATCCAACTTATCCATTCATTTAGACCATGGAATAACTTTTAATTAAACTATAAAACTTTCAAGAGACATAATTTTGAAGAGATATATGTATTTTCTTCTAAATTCCACCTATTCATAAAAAAAAAACATTAATTACATCACATGGATTTTCACTTTTTTTACACTATGAAATTTCTACTGGTATATCTCTAATTTCTATCTATTCAAATGGACTTTTACAAACTTAAAATATCTTCCAATTCTTTTTTCCTAATAATATTTGCTTCTTTGACACTTGAAACAAAAAGTTGTTTTACCAAAAATTATATATGCAATACCAAAAAATAATTTTACTGTGATAAATTTACTTAAAACCTAAAATGACAGTTTCTGAAGAAAAAAACAAACGTCCTGTCATGTTCATTTTCACAATTCAATAAAATAAATAAATAATTGAAATTCTAGACTAGGTTAAAAATATGAAGGTCATTAAGACATTGAACATGTCTAATCGGCAGGAAGGGTCTGCCAGTTAGACTACGCGTATAAAAAGGATGTTAGCTGTCAGAGAATGAACATCACAATATGTAGGCTCAAGTGCCCCAGTTGGTTTTCGGGTTTTCTGTATTTCAGTTTTGTTGGAATGAATGATATTTTAATAGACTTGTTTTTAGTGTGATTTTTAAAGGTTTTTAGGATAAATTTTTGGTTTAATTTCTCTAAAAATTGTGAAATTTATTGAAAACAAAGTTTGATAGGTAATCTTGCACAATCTAAAAGTTTTAGGGTTTTAGGGTGCTGAATTTATATATATAGTGAAAAAAATCCCAGTTGAAATATAATAAAACCAGTTTAAATAACAGAAAATAGCCAAATTCAAACCTGAAACTCCAAAAAATTGCACTAAAAACAACTCCTATTTTAATGTCCACCAAATTAAAAATAATTTATGAATAGTCCATACAAACATGAAAAATTAAAAAAATTAAAATTAAGTCAAAATCTTTCACCGCCAAAATACTAAAAAAAATTAAGTCAAAATCTTTCCCAGTTTTTCTATTTCGAACGTGTTTCTGTGTTTGGCACACTAAAGCACCAAAACATGTCATAGTACTGGTTCCCTAGAAGTGATAACAAAAGTGAATGATGAAATTTATTCTGTGCTTCCACACCAGCACGATTCAATGTTCAACGCGTTTTTCAAAGTCTATGTAGTGGGATAGTTTTTTCCGTAGGTACCTGATATTCCAGTAAATGCTATGTTTCCCGATAGACGAGACAGCCAGAGTGCCTGACTAACACACTCAAACAGGGTGTACATGTTGTGGAGGCGCTGCTCACACGACATCCATAATTAGCATACCCTCGAATAGTTATTGACAATTTTATATATATATGTGTGTATGCTGTCATTACGTTTCAAACCAAGCATTGTTAATCTTCTCAAGGCATGGCAGAAGTTACGAATTTTTCATTTCTCGTCATTTTCAGCGACTATGATGATTTCAATGCTAGCAGCAGCCGACAATCCCCAGTATTACCAACGGGATCTGATAGGGTGCAACCAAACTTATGGCGATGCAGCTAATGCTAGCGTTTAGGGGAAAAGTCGGGATATTGTTTTAGAATCCCTCTCCTCAAAGGTTTCCTCGAATAGCTACGCTACTTCATTGGAAAACAATGTCTCTGGTGTTGCAATTGTGTCGCTAACTATTTTAACTCCAAGCGAGTGCTCACTGCGTCAGGGAAGCGGCGAAATTAATACAGAAAAAGTGTGTCCAATTCAATGGTGGTCGGATTCATCTAGACGGCTGTTTCGTCAGCTATGAGAATTATAGTAATCCTATTTGGCGAACTGCGGACGTCGACGGTATTCCTTACTGTTTCTCCACAAATGACAGCGATCTGAAACTTCTCTCTCAGAAAGTCAATGCCTTATCTAGGCAACTTATAGAAAACGCACCAACTTATAAAAAACGATTTCGGTTATCTGTTACCTCCATTGATGGCTCATATATGGTCTCGCTCAGTGTTGGCGCTACCTTACAAGTAGTAGTTGCCAAACATGCTTGGCGAAAGCTCCGGAATCTTTTACTGTCATGTATTCCCCTGCAAGAAGGTCGAGTCTCACGGCGGGTTGTTTTATGCGCTACTCAACTTACTTGTTTTACAACGAGACTTCCGGTACGAGCATTCTAGATCTGTTGCAACTATTTGTAGTTTAATTTCCATATGATATGTCTGTTGATTGTTTTGTTTTCTGTTTAGTTCTCAATGTTCATGCCATGTTATAAAATAGCAGTTGATTGGTTTTGTTTCGATTTAATCACAGATTCAACAAATTTGACATCGTCGTCAGGTAAATCGACAGGAAAATTATCACCCAAAGTGGTGTCCACCAATTCAACGAATTTGCAATCGTCGTCAGCGAAATCATCATCGAAAATAGTGCCCATATTGTTTGAAGTCTCGCAGCAACAATTTGTTTTGCGGTGCCGTGTTTAGTTTTTCTATCGATGTAGTGAACATCGAAAGGGCTATGCTCGAGTAATTATATATCATTCCATTATAGTTAATTCCATGTTACTTTCAGCTCAGCTTTTCACTTGGTTGTAATTTGTTATGAGAAACATATTGTTATGATTGTTTGCCAGATGAGAATTTCGGTTCCAGAGAATTTCGGGCAAGTTCATTTTGATTACAAGCTTCTGAGAGATTCAACTGGGAACTTTAATAGGACCAACATGTATTAAAGGAGGCTTCGGTGAAGTTTTATAAGGTATAATATCAATCGTGGATTTCATGATTTGCCCAATTATATGCTTTGTTTTCTGATAATTAATCTAAGGGGCTTGCTGAACAGGGAAGAATTCCCGATGGGAGGGATATTGCTGTGAAGAAACTAAATGGAAAGGCATGAGAATACTCAAGCTGAGAGGACTTTCTAACAGAAGTATGAAGCTCTGACAAATGTCCGTCACCGCAATCTTGTTCGTTTACTCGGATGTTGCACGCAAGGGGGGGCAGGAGCGTTTGCTGGTCTACGAATTCATGTCAAATAACAATCTTTACAAGCATTTGTTTGGTAGGTTTGACTTCTCATTAGCACTATTTTTAGCCATTAGCAAATCAAAATTATGTAGAATAGTTCAATTACTTGTATTGAGGGGTTTCAAATATTTTGTTGACAATACCTGAGAGAGATAAGAAATCTATGAGCTGAGAAAAACCGTTTAAACGTTATAGTGGGCGTAGCTCGGGCGCGCATATCTACATGAAGACTCTAACGTTCGCATTATACAGAGATATCAAATGTGGAAATATACTTTTAGATGACAAATTTCATAAAATAGCAAGATTTTGGATTGGCTAGATTCTTCCCGGAAGACCAAACCCATGTTTCTACCAGAGTCGGAGGAACAATGTAAGTTGTATCATTCAATTAAGAGGTGTGTGTTTCTGGCACTAATTTATGGGCTCCGCTAATATTTAATGAGACAGAGGGTACACTACTTGAGTATGCCGTCCATGGGCAATTAACGGAAAAGGCAGACGTTTATAGTTATGCAGGATAGTGGTTCTTGAGATAGTGAGTGGGAGAAGAATTGCATGGATCCGACACTGCCAGCCCCATGAACCTTCTTCTACAATGGGTATTAATATCTGTTCTAAATTTTCGTATAATTTTGGTTTAGTGAATTTATAGCAAATAGTTCACTTCAACTGGTTTGATAGTTATAGCAAAAAGTTCATTTAGAAGCATAGAATAGAAAGTAAAAGTTGGCGATGATGCAGGCTTGGAATCAATATAAGCAAGATCGACAATTGGATGTTGATCCAACGTTGGGGGCAGTACCCAAGCAGGTCTTGAGGAGTCATCACGGTTGCACTTCTTTGCACTCAAGGTTCCTGGGGGCTGCGGCCGGCCATGTCTATAAGAGTTGGGCTGATGTTAACCAATGATTCAGAGATCCCTGCTCTGCCTACGCAACCAGCTTTCATATAGATGCCGCTGCAGCCCAATCCGAAATTCCAACACCAAATGCAGATCAGCTGGCGCTCCATCTCAGAGATCTCATGGATCTATCAGCGTTTCTTTAGTTCCTCGGTAGTGGTCCAACAAACCGGCAAAGCATGCCTTCGAAGCCCATCGTTAATTTGTACCTGTGGGTGTGAAACAAATAACTTATATTGTATATTATTTACTCTACAACGATGGAATTTGGTAAATACTTATTTACTATTTAGTAAAGTTGTTTTCTTAAAAAGATGGCTAATTTTTAATTAAAGTTAATATTCCCGATTAATAAAATTGTTAAATATTTAATTTTGTAATTCCAACTGTATTTAAATGCTTACTGCTTCAGGGTCATTGTATTGGTTTCTTTCGATGGTTTATACGATTATTATTATTATTCTTTTTATATCAGTTTAGTTTTATTTTAGATTTAGATTTAAGGAGATTTAAATGTACATATAAGCTGGTACCTATATATTTCATAATGATTTTTTTCAAAATTTGGCACCTATATATTTAAAGATATTACCGTAATCAAGTCAACAAACATGTAGCTATGATTCCATTGGCTTGACAAAAGATATTGGAATTTTGGGTATAATCCCGAATAATGACGGTATTGACTGTTCCAAAAACAAGAAAGAGCAAATTTCTGATAGATGTGATGTGATTGAGAAATCAGAAGGAAAAAGAAGATAGTAGTGAGCCCGCTTCCTGCAATAACATGCGTGGACGAAGACACCACCGGGTCTGCGTCCATTCCACTGAACAGTTACGGTCAGCTCGATCGTGCCGTAGGTGAAAGGCATTAATGCCATTTTGGTGTGTTGCGCTCATTCAATTCATTCATTACGAATGGTAAAGCCGTTGCTTTTTCTGGTCTGCTGGTCTTCTGAGTAGAAATAGTAAAGTGATTCTGGTCTGATCATTTAAGCCTTCTCTAACTCTTTCCTGTTAAGCAGTCAATATTAATCTTCGGAAGACCAGAAGCACAATCATTCCGTTCTTCTCATTCGAGACTTCACTACTCTTTCTTTGTCAACAATCAATACTCAGCTGCTTCGTGAAGTGGGTAACCCTATAAATTCAATTTTCCAATCGATAGGAATGTTAGTGACTAATTATGGGAGTTGTCTTTTAACGAAGGAGGAATTGTCATAAACTGTCAAAATTGGTTGGAATTCGGGCCAAAAGAATTTAAGAAATCTTACGATGAGTGTTTGAATCATGATTTTGATGGTGGAAATGGATTGACACCATCAAGCCTCTACCACACCCCAAGCATATTAAAGTTTGATAATTATAATGTGGATTTACAAAAATCCACCTTGAATTTTCTTAAAACCTTACCGGAATTTCCGCAATTTTCGGGCTAAAAATGGGTCTAGTTAGACTACGGCATAATTATAATGTCTCTGCCCATTTTTATTTTGTCATCATTGCATTAACTTTTGAACCAACTAATATGATTCATGCGAGGACTAGGTGAAAAAGCCAATCAATTTTATTATTCAATAAATAGTGTAGATGTATCATTGCGGTATTAGCCAAAAAAAACTAGCAGTTTAAAAATGCTTGTTTAAAAAACTAGCGGTTAATGAATTAGTTAATTAGTTAATTAAAAAAATTTAATTGATTACTAAATATTAAATTAATAGATATTATAATAATAAAAATAAAAAGTATCATGTAATATTTAATTAAAATTTTTCAAATTGATTAATAAATATTAAATTATATTATAATAATAATTAAAAGTATTATGTAATATTTAATTAAAAATTTTTTTTAATTGATTAATAACATAATAGAATTAATAGATATAATAATAATAAAATAAAAAGTATTATATAAATTTTATAAATTTATGTTAAGAAAGAAATTAATAATTTATTAATAAAATATATAGGGAGTATAGACTTAAAAACATAAAGGATAAAGAATAATATATAGGGGATTTTTTGCACTCTTGTTATTCATGTTCTTAGAATCTTTGACGACGACCACTTGGAGTTGGAGAAATCCCATCCTCTTGAATTTGAAAATAATGGGTACACTAATTGGAGTTGGAGAAATCTCATCTTCTTAGTTTTAGAAAATAATGGGTATAGTAAATTACGTGACCATAGGGCCTTTCAAAAATCCCTGATGATTAAAAGGAAAATCTACTTGAGTGGATCTTGCTTCCAGGGGTTCATCTCCCTTTTATCCATGGAACCACGGACAGATTGCCCATGTCTGAAGGAATAATGTCTCATCTACTTTCAAACCCCTTTGTTACTCTTAGAAATTCTCTCGAATATGTCAAGACCCTATTGACCCAAAAGACATAGAGAAGGGTGTTTATGATTCTTGTTCATGTGGCACACTCTATATTGGTGAAACAAAACGAATCCATTAGACGAGAGAATCCAAGAGCACGCGTAGACATTAGGAACAATGTCTGCACATCCGCTCTTGCAGAACATGTGGAGAAATCGTGTCACTATGTTTGCATTGAAGACTCCAAAGTCCTTAACAAGTTGACTACTTCCACCATAGGAAGCCTAGGGAAAGCCATTGAGATTGAGCGACATCTTAAGTCTCAATAGGGATGATGGTTAAATTCAGTGAGTTGGACTCCGGCTTTCTCTAGATGAAATTTTAACCCCTTGGCTTATTTTTGCAGTCACACTTTCATCTTTTCAATTCTCCCCTTTTTCTTCTTTTGTATAATCTTTTATTTCCCTTGATATTTTCTTATATATTATTCTTTATGTTTTTATATTATTATTATTATTATTATATATTATCCTTTATGTTTTTAATTATGTGTAATCCCCTATATATCTTATTAATAAATTATTAATCTCTTTCTTATAAAATTTTATAAAAATTACATCATACCTTTTTATTTTAATTTCATTATCATTATAATATCTATTAATTTAATATTTATTAATCAATTTAAATTTTAATTAAATATTACATAATAATTTTTATTTTATTATTATAATGTACATTAATTTAATATTGTTAGTCAATTAATTTTTTCCAACTTCGGGGCTTCCGGGACTAGTAACTCAGCCTGTGACTGTGAGAATTTGTCAAACGGGCTTCTGGGAACTAATAACTCAGCTACATATGACAAAGGCACGAAAACCAGCCGGAAAATAAGTAAAACCCACAAAACATGGTTATCTAGGGAATAGCAGAGTCTGGGAAAAACCACTTTGTCAATCTATGCAATCCCCCATGTATTTACAAATCATGGCAAATGACCACATGCATATGCCATGCATGCCAAAACTAGTAAGTGAATATACATGAAACTTAGTATTTGCAAGAAAAACCGCTATGGCTATTGATCTCGTTGTCCTCTTGCGCTTTCTTGCTTTTCCTTTTCCTTTTTGATCCAAATCAAAGTATGCCACACTCCTCCAGAGTGCTCTAAGAAAACTCAAAGTGTCGAAGAGTATGAGAGAGAGAGAATAGAATGAAATCCAAAACTGGGCCCAGAAAAAATTTGCAAAAGCTACCAAGCGAAGATCCTCACCAAGCCTTTTTATCAGTAGGAGCCTCTATTTCTTCATTTTCCTCCACATGCAACCTGTGACCTTTCACACTCCCTTTTCTCCTATTTTCCATTATTTTTATAAATAAAATACCAACAAATGCCTCATACCTTTCCAAAGTATTTTTTTCCATTTCCTTTGCCAATGTCCATAACCATTAATAAACCAAAATGAACACCCACTTGGATGTATTTGCCCAACATTGACTTGAATCGTGTCCCATGACCAAGGTCTTATTTTATCTTTATTAACTTTTTACGTGGATTTTTACTAGGGTTGTTACCAACTTGCTACTACGGTGGTAGCTTCAACCTTCGATTTCTTCATCAAACATGGCACTTCCCATGTTTCCACAATCAATCCTTGTTCAAAAAGAGACCACAAATTTCATCAACATAATTTTCATCACTTTAGTAATATATATGAGCATGCGTGTGCTCATTAACAATTTCAAATTCACCAAATTCATCATTTGTTGCTGGATTCATGAGAGATGCACATTTAGGTCTACAAATTCATATGAAAAATTGTCTTTGTTATTCTCAAAATTAAATGCTTCAAACTCGTTAGGGGCCATCATAAACTACAATCATACCAACTAGATCACACTTGTTATTCACTTCTTATTAGAAGCTTCACCATCATCAACAAGGACTATTGTTGGATTCACCAATTCACTACTCATTTTCGGTCACCATCCACATGTGTCTCATCAGTGGGGTTCACCATCATCTTCCTGCTCCATCTTCTGATGGGAGTTCTCGAGCATTTATATGTTCTTACTCTACCTCACGTAGGGGCTTCAACTTCTCACTCACAATCTTTTATGTGTCTTCTTCATCCATATGCATTTTGCATGATGAGTTTCACTTTTATAGTATTTATGACCATCATCCACATTTGAGTGGGATTCTCAAGCTCCGTTTTCCTCTAGAATGCCCCTTCATTTAATCTGAAGCTGAGTTAACTTTCCTATGATTTTTAAACGGTATGTCACATAATTTGTTGCTATGTCACTTCCTTTATACAAATTCTACTTCTAGGGTCTTCATACTTTAGGATGATTAACGCTTTTTCTACCTTGCACAAGGACTTCTCATCCAATGCATGTTTTATAAGATGAAATACTAGATATCACATACGCCATCACATGGGTTATTAACCGATACTCAATCAACACTTTACATCGAAGAAAAGTTTTCATTTTGACATTTCTAAAAAATAAAAATTTTACTAGTAAATTGGAAATGGTTATCTTGATCATTCATCCTCGGAATTTTCTCTTCGTCTACTTTTCTTTTTAGATGCCTCGTAGGAGAAAACCTCTATGAGATCTTCAAAATACTTTGGTTCTTCCTCTCGGTTATTTTCTCGGTTTACTTCATTCTTGTTGTGACCATGGTTGTAGTATTTATTTTTGTCTTCTACCTTCTTTCCTTATTGTGTTAGCCTTATAGAAATTAATGTCACAAAACTTTATTATCTTTAAAAATAAAATTTGTAACCTTCACTTTAACGAGGTGGCTCCCCCAACAACTACTAGCAAGTTTCAACTCTTATATGAGTATTCTTATGGAGGCTCACAGCTACAACTTACGATGGAGACCCCTTCTTTGGTTAGTGGTGGTGGCTCTTTCCTCTTGATATGGTGGTGGCTCTATGAGCTACTCACCCTAATATTTTAGTAGTTGGGTTACAAACTCTCAACGAGCTCTAGTTTCTACTTATGGACAATGGATGCAAACTTGCAGTTTGTAGACTACTCATAATAGCCAAAGCTCTTGAGTGAGTAGATCACGACCTTCTTAACTTGTTTGGTAACTTTAAGAAACCTTGTTAAACCTTGCTCGATACCAATTGTTATATTCACTAAAGATGCAAATATAGATGCAAACACAAAGTAAATAAGTACATGATGCGGGGAGCATTGGGCTCATATAAATGCTTGTATATAGATAGACATACAGGGGGTCTCATTGTTTTGCTTTCTTGCTTGTAATTATTAATTCTTGAGTGATTTTTAAATAAATTTAGTAAGAAATTGTAAATGTTCCCAAGCTTAACGAGGTACATGAGAGGATTGTTTGTTAGAATATAAAGAAGAGTCGGTTGACTTATCTAAGAGCTAGAATTTGGGAGCATTGAGAATTCCAAAAGTTGGTTGTTGTCAGAAAAGTGAATCGATTGATTCCCAATTTGTATAAAAATAAGCATAAGGACATTAATGGGGAAAGGCTACCCAGGACACAGCAGATTTAGAGAGACCGAGGTAGGTGAAATAGAAAGGAAGATTGAATATATGGCGAAGCAAGAGGGTTTGTAGCCAATTTAATTGTAAATGAAAGAATATGTTTCTATTCCTGAAGTATAAATTGATTTAAATTTACGTAGTCGAACTACGAATTCAATAGGCAATGTATAAAAATGTAGGACCTATACTACATGGTCGGGGTTTTTTTAATGAGTCTGTATATAATCGAAATCAATATAAATTGATGACTTAGCGTGCTTAAGTTGAGTGATAAGGATCAATTAGAAATTCTGCATATATAATTGGGGAAGGCATAAGAGTTAAGGTGTAGAACACGAGGAAGGGATAGAATCTGCCCAAGAAGGAAACCGAAAAATTCCAATCAATAAATGATTCAAATCTCGGCCCGAAGTAGGTACGTATTAAAATACTTAAGAGAAATCGAGAGGTGATAAGAATGTTTTGGTTAGAGTTGCCATACGAAACCGGTCGGAATCACGTGATATGTGGTTATAACCGTCGGATGTCCATCTAATTGAGTTTGGAATGCGAGAGCAGGTTGGCCGTTGGATGTTAAACGAAGTTGCATGGTCGGTGATGCCAGGTAAGTGGTACAGTCACTGTGGGACCCAAAGGAATTATATGTATACGCTTAGTTTTAATCCAAGGTCGAAAAGGTTAGACCGGAGATAAAACGTTTGATGAATTGTGGTGGACGTGAATGGTATTTGTTTGTTTGCAAAGGATATGGGTCAGCATTGGGTTATGTAAAGAACGACATCAGATTGAAACAAGTGCAGTTAACGAGAACCTTGGTCACATACGTTAATGTGAAGTAATAAAGCCATGAGTATATAATTGTTGATATGTTGGGGACCTTATGTAATAGTTATATTAATGAAATATCGTGGCCCGAGTAAAAGTTTGATGCGAGGTTGAAATAACCATTTCTATGGTTGTAATTATTATAAGCGCTTGCGTACTGTTCAAAGGTATTGAACCATTTGTTAGTGTATTAAGCGTTTAAGGCGGAAGATAGATGAGGTTTATAGTCTTAAGGTTAAGACTTAGATATTATAAAAAAAAAAGTGTGAAGCGGGGTTCATTGCTGAAGTTTAATATTTCAAAAAGGGTCTCAACCATTAGTTAAAGTGTTTTAAAGTGGAAATATAAACACGAGCGCGTTATTTGAATATAGCCAAGGGCCATATTATTTGGGAGGTAATACAACAATTGGAGCGCATTGTATATGCGGGTTTGAGTTTAATTTGGAAAATTTAATTGGAGGCATTTATATGTGTATAGAAGGTTGTAAACATGGTTTTCTTCCGCATAAGAGAATAGAATCTGGCTATTGAAATGTGGGGTTTTTACAAACATAAGAGAAATTTGATATTAATATCTCAAATATCAGATTTGAAATATTAAAGCTTCCAGCTAGGCTTTATTTAAATTGCCAGTCAATAAGTTAAAACATTAGAGTGTGCTCAGATTGTAAATTGATTGGGGGCATGAAATTGACTGCCTACTATATGTAGAAAGGAGAGTGGATAATGTGAATTTGGAGGGGTACCCCCGCCATCATTGTGGTATCAGAGAAGAATTGAAATAAGCTCTTTGAAAACTAAAATTTGGAATACATGCTGGTAAAGGCAGTGAAGAAAATTTTTAAATATGTTTGACAGATGTCGCAGGTTTGAACAAGCATACAGTGAAGGTTGAACTTTTAGATTTGCATAATCTGAAGGGAAGCAAGTGTTTTGAAGATTGCCCAGTTATGTTTTGAAAGATGTGAACACAGGTATGAAGTAATGACAAAGTGATCAGATTTAAATCTGACCAGATAGTGTGCAATGTAGTAGAGCATTGGGAAAAATTGCATAAACAATTACAAGTGAGTGTTGAACAAACCTTGAAGTTGAGGTATTTTTTATCCTGTTTGAAGAATTTGGTTTGCAGCATACAGAGGTGCAGTACAGGTAAGAGGAATAACAAGATCATTCAGGGATCTTGGAAGGTGAGTGATGAGCCTTATTTGACTCTGGTTTGAAGAACTTGTTTGCAGAATGCAGAGTGCAAGAAAGTGAGGAAGAAGTCTCTGCAAAGGTAGATCACAACTTTGAGAGAAATGATAGAAGAATCCAGCAAGGGATTCTGAGTGAATAAGTGTGGCAGAACCTGGAAGATTCCCAACTAAGGTTGGATGAAAGAAGAACAGATGTGTTCTTGAGAAGTTGTAGAGTGAAGCCTAGAGAGCAGAAGAGAGTGCTTAGAAGGTTCCAGCAGAGGGGGACCAGTACTTGCCAAAAGTCGGATCTAGAGGAGAGGATTGGTGAGGTAAGTTGCAGCAAGAGAGCTTGCTGTTGCAGAGGCTTAGTGTAGCTTGTGAGTGAAGAACTCATGGAGGAGAGAATGGCTACTGACAGCCATAACATATATTTCAGGGGTTCTGAGAGAGGCCACAACAGAAAAGTGAGGGAAGATGCCAAAGCAAATGGCATGAGGAAGAAACTCACTGATGAAGAGTATTGGAAAGAGGTAGCTGAGATCAGAGAACAGTTTGAAAAACTGAAGATGATGATAGAGATGATAAAGGAAAGTCAGAGAGTTGGTTGGCTCATGAAGAAGAGAGTGAAGTGGCAGAGGCTGCAGGTGAAGAGAGAGCAATTGATCAATGCTCAGCAGAAAGAGAAATTACTTAGAGTGGTTGAGTATTTGAAAAAGGACCTGAAGACTAGATCTTCAAGGGAGACTTAGGGGTCAAAGGAATTTACATCTGACTAAGTTTGTATGTTTGCAGGAAGAAAATGTGGAAAAGAAAAAACTGTTGATGTTGTCACCAAGGAGGAAAATGGGACAGCCATATATTTTGAAAATGTCCATACACAGTTGGAGAAAAGTTTTTCTTTTCAATACATTGAAAGCAAAATAGATTTAAATTCTGATGATGGCCAGAAGCTGGAAATTGAGAAATCAATTGGACAACTTGAAGAGACTGGAGAGAAGACAAATGAAGAATTTCTGAAATGTATAGAAGACTTGGAATAGCAGAAAGATTTGATAATTGAATCATCAAATGAGACCATGGGGTCTTATGGTTTTAAAACTGACAAGTTGTGTCCGAATGCAGGAATTGATGAAGACAATTCATATGATGGAACTATGGTAAATGAAGCTGATTGTTTCCAAGAAAAGTATGATGAGTATCTTTCAGACGAAGACCAGATTGAATTGTTGCAGCAAAAGGAATTCATAAATTCCTTGCTTTGTGAAGGAAATTGTTCCGATGGAGTCATGTTTGATGATGATGAATTTTTTATTAATGCTGATAATGACAAATTTATTTTGTTAAATGGCCAAGTGAAAAGTGATGGACAGACAGTTGAAATTATTGTAGAGGTGGAAGATCATAATTCTATTCTGATGAAAGATGAAGAGGTAGTGACAGCAGGAAACTTGACTTGTGATAATGAGAAAGATAGTGAAGATGGTATAATTGTTTTCTCAGATGAGATGGAAAAATTGTGGCATGAGTTAAGTGTTCTAGAGCAGAGGATAGAAGCACAAAGGATAAATTTTTAGATTGTATAGGCAGAATTGAATGAGAAGGAAAAGGTTCATTGTTATGAACTAGAGCAAGGAGACATCCTTGAAGAGGATGATGCAGAGGGGAGGCTAGCTGACAGTCTCAAAAATGATTTGAAGAATTGGGATCACCATACTGATGTGTTGATGACAGAATAGTAGAATGAAGTGTTGCTGGAAGAAATGATAAAGCAGCAAATTGAAGTGTTGCTAGAAGAAATGATAAAGCAGCAGATTGAAGTGTTGCTAGAGGAAATGACAGAGTAGTAATTTGTAGTGTTGCCAAAAGAGGAGGAAGAGTTACAAGGATTTTATAAATTTGATGATTGTTTTCTGATTGCAGGTACTGATGGAAGGACTAAAGGATGTTTGGTCCAGGAGAAGAAAAGAGATGATAACCGTGATTAGCAATACCAGTCCAAGAAATTGTTGAAGACAGAGAATGAAGAAATTGTCATGGATGACAATTAGGAAGAGTTTTATTGTTGCAGAGAGCAAGAGGGTATGGATGATTGGGTGGAAGCTAGGGAAGCAGTAAGGACAGCAAAAGTGGAAGTTAAAGGTAGAGATCAGTAATTGGCAGCTAAAGCTAAAGCTAGAGCTACAACAAGAGATCGGCAATTGGAAGTAAGGACTGAGCAAGTAAGGGCTCAACAAGTAAGTATGAGATTTCAGCAAGTGAAAGCGATAGTCCAATGAGTAAGAATGCAGCAAGCAGAAGCAGAAGTAAGAATTCAACATTCAAGAGGAAGCAGCACCCAACAGTCAGAAGACATATTAGACGAAGAAATTGCATTGATAAGAAGACTGATGGTGAGAGTGTCTAAGAAGAAGACAGCAACAAGAAAACAGAGAAACAATAGCAACAAGAAGAAGATAGTCACAGACTATGAAGGCATAACAAGTGGAAGGATGCAGCATAAAGTGTGGAAGCCTGGAGGAGTGCAAAAGAAGAACATTACAGCAGATGATCAGTTACAGAACAAAGTGTGGGATCTAGGAAAACAAGAACTGAAGACACATGATCAGGAGATCATGAATCATTTTAACCTGGGGAGTCTGATGCAGGAGCATTAGGCTCATGTAAATACTTTGTATATAAATAGACATAGCGGGGTCTCATTGTTTTTGCTTTCTTATGTAATTATTAATTCTTGAGTGATTTTTAAATAAATTTAGTAAGAAATTGTAAATGTTCCCAAGCAACCGGGGAACATGAGAGAAGTTGATTTGTTAGGAATATGAAGAGTCAGTTTCAGCTTATCTAGGCTAAATTTGAGGCATTGAGAATTCCAAAAGTTGGTTGAACTGTCAAGAATCTGAATCGATTGATTCCCAATTTGTATAAAAATAAGCCTCAAGGGAATTAATAGGGAGAGCTGTAGACTTGTAG
Organism: Pinus albicaulis; assembly: GCA_034641835.2. Classification (NCBI taxonomy): domain Eukaryota; kingdom Viridiplantae; phylum Streptophyta; class Pinopsida; order Pinales; family Pinaceae; genus Pinus; species Pinus albicaulis. Next base: position 1,364,386,205 of record CM076580.1, read on the forward strand.
ATCTAGAGAGACTGAGTAGGTGGTAGAAGGGCCAAAGATTGAATATCTGGACGAACAAGAGGTTTTGTAAGTAATTTCATTGTATAAATGAAAACCTGTTTATGTTCACCTGAGTATAAATTTATTTAAATTTCTGTGTGATCAAGCTCTGAAATTTAATAGGCAATGTATAAAAATGTGGGACCTATACTCTATAATTCGGGGGTTTTAATGAGACTCTGTATATAATCAAAGAATCAATATAAATTGACGATGGCAACATCCTTAGGTTGAGTGATAAGGATCAATTAGAAATTCTGCATATATAATTGGGGAAGGCATAAGAGTTAAGGTGTATCGATCACATAATGGATCGATCACCCAAGAGAGAATGAAAATTCCAATCAATAAATGATTCAAATCTAGACTGAATTAAGATCTGTATTCCACTCATAAAAAAATCGAGAGGTGATAAGAATGCTGGTTAGAGTTGCCATCTGAAATGGTCGAAATCAAGGAAGGGATTCGTGTGGAAGGAGAATAGGTTGAACCCTTCAAAGGGTCTTTCCACAACTGTTGAATTAACAACTAACGTGGACGATATAGAAGTAAGCATCGAAAGGATCGACTTCCATCTCATAGCGTTGAACCAACATTATGAGCCCAGTTTAATGAATCAATTCGGGCTTAGTAATGGAGAGAGTGGCACCCAGAATCTGCAATTCTTGGAGGACGTTCGGTTTATGCAATGGCGCATAGCTTCTCGACTTCCAATTGGGGGCAGAACAAAGTTGAAGGAAAGACTGGCCACCACAGTTCGAATTTAAATCCGAAAGGAGAAATAACCCGACAGAGTTAGCAAGCAATTGAAGTGTGTTGGAGAACGGAACCTTGAGCAGGAGGAACCGGAACCGTGAAGGTAGGCAGAGAAACCATCTATGGTATTCGCGTAATTTTTAAGCGGTAAGATGAATTGCGAAAAAAAACGCGATATCGCTTGTGGATTGACACATGTCTATAAGTGGTTTTCGGAAACCATTTATATCGCGCGATTGTTGTGAATTAACACTCGTGCATTTAAATCACGCGATATGCGGTTATAACCGTCGGATGCCCATCTAATTGAGTTTGGAACACGAGAGCAGGTTGGCCATCGGATGTTAAACAAAGTTGCGTGGTCGGTGATGCCAAGTAAGTGGTACAGTCACTGTGGGACCCAAAGGAATTATATGTATACGCTTAGTTTTAATCCAAGGTTGAAAAGGTTAGACCGGAGATAAAATATTTGATGAAATGTGGTGGACATGAATGGTATTTGTTTGTTTGCAAAGCATATGGGTCAGCATTGGGTTATGTAAAGAACGACATCAGATTGAAACAAGTGCAGTTAACGAGAACCTTGGTCACATACGTTAATGTGAAGTAATAAATCCTTGAGTATATAATTGTTGATATGTTGGGGACCTTATGTAATAGTTATATTAATATCCTGGCCCGAGTAAAAGTTTGATGCGAGGTTGAAATAACCATTCCTATGGTTGTAATTATTATAAGTGATTGCGTACTTTTCAAAGGTATCGAACCATTTGTTAGTGTATTAAGTGCCTAAGGCAAAAGATAGATGAGGTTTATAGTCTTAAGGTTAAGACTTAGATATTATAAAAAAGAGGTGTGAAGCAGGGTTCATTGCCGAAGTGTAATATTTCAAAAAGGGTCTCAACCATTAGTTAAAGTGTTTTAAAGTGGAAATATAGACACGAGCGCGTTATTTGAATATAGCAAAGGGCCATATTATTTGGGAGGTAATACAACAATTGGAGCGCATTCTATATGTGGGTTTGAGTTTAATTTGGACAGTTTATTTGGAGGCATTTATATGTGCATAGAAGGTTGTAAGCATGGTTTTCTTCCGTATAAGAGAATAGAATCTGGCTATTGAAATGTGGGGTTTTTACAAACATAAGAGAAATTTGATATTAATATCTCAAATACCAGATTTGAGATATTAAAGGTTCCAACTAGACTTAATTTAAATTGCCAGTCAATAAGTTAAAACATTGGAGTGTGCCCAGATTGTAAATTGATTGGGGGCATGAAATTGACTGCCTACTATATGCAGAAATGAGAGTGGACAATGTGAATTTGGAGGGGTATCCCCGCCATCAGTACATAAGCATCTTCTTGAATAAATAAGTAATATTCATTAATTATTCTCTCATATGTACATCCATCTAATTGTTGTTATTCTCTCTTCTTAATTCACATTACAATGACCCAACCATGAGTATATAAGCACTAAAATTTCTAAATATGGAATCATGCAAACCCTAACTTTATTTTCTTCATGTAAACTATGACTTGACACTTTAACTAAACTTTTCAAAATTCACTTTAACATAAACTTTTCAAACTTCACATTAACATAAATTGACAATTTTATTTTCCTTCACTTAGCTTTTCTTGACAAGGCATTACCTTTTTAAATTTGATTCACTTGACTTCTAATATTAGACTTAATTAGACTTAACTTGCTTTCCTTCACTTAATTTAACTATTTTACATTGCATGCATACGAGAGTACTTGCTATTTCTGTCAAGTGAAACAATTTTGATCTATGACAAAGTTGAGATCGATGATTGTAAATGAAATAGGAAATTTGGTGATAGGTTTGTATGAATTGTGTGCTATTATAATTTAAATTGTTATACGAGACTAGAGTTCACTTGATTGTAACACATTTGAATATTTGACAACTGTTAGGCCAATTAGGTTGTTGATTCTATAAGATTACTTTCATTCATATCATTTTCATATTGGTTATGTTAAGACATAATTGTATGGAATTATTATCTACATACTTCAATAAGTGTTAAACTTGTGAATTTTAATGATCGTGAAATATAAAAAGTGAGGTGTAGTATATAATCACATAGTTTCAGATTGAGAAAATCGATGAGATGAAATGACTCAGATGCACCACAAACCTATAGTGATGGGCCATCTGGGTGCGCTAAGTCAATCTCCGATATGGGTGACTATAGGGGCATGACAATGACTTTTTAGGTTAAATTAAAGTTTATGCTAGAGTACTCTTTCAACCTCCTTCACAATTTAGTTACATATATCTCTATTAAGTGAGGAAGATAAACCATATAATCATTACTCCCTAGTTCGAAATGATATCAATTACTAATATTACTTGGTTTCTTAATAATGCATTCGTGGTTTTCTAATTACGAGATGAAAATCTTTACCAACATCTTAATACCTGATAATAAATTAATAAAAAAAAAATATTATACTACATTCTATATATATATATATATATATATATATCTATTAGTAGAAAGTTTTTTTACAATAAGAAAAAATTTAAATACTAAAATTTTATCTAAGAAATAATTAAATTATTGTTACTTATCTCTTTGATATATTTGTTCGACACTGAAAAGAAAATTGAGATTTGACTATAAGACATGCAAGAACCAAAATTTTGATTTTTCATTTAGAAAGAAAAGAATGAAGGTTTAAAATGCATATATGGATGAATTTTTATTTTTTATTTTATTTCTTTATGTATAATTTTGATATATATATATATATATATATATATATATATATATATATATATATATATATATATATAGATATATATATATATATAAAACAATTGAGAAAATATTTAAATTTTTTTATCGTTATATATTTTTTTTCCCAAGGAAAAATCATAATTTTCATTAATATGTGAAAATTACATGCTGTAGATGCATTGCATATGCAGTTTTGTGACTGTGGTCACATCATATAGTTCTACAAAAAACCGAGAGGGGTGTACAACATAGACTATTAAAAATAAATACAATAAGTACAATAATTTAAGTTCGGTTATATCATGATAAAAAACTGTCAAAAAGCTCAGTTGTCGGTCCTCAAAAGTCTGGATGGTTGATGAAGGGTTGATGATAATAGCTATAGTGTTGAGCATCCCTCTGCTTGTCTATATTCCAGAGCCCCCTATGCTGGACCGTTGCCACCTTGGAAATATCATTGGAAATGCAGTTGTGTTCCCTGTAAATATGAGAACATGAGATGGATAAGAATTGAGCTTTTAAATTCCATAGATCTTCCAATATAGTCCGAAGTGTGTGCACGTGACAAGTAGTAGATTTATTGAACCAATTGATGATGATTTTAGAGTCTCCAAAGACTTGTAGATGGTGGACATCATCCTCTAATGCAAACTAAAGGAGGCGGAAGAGTGTAATGAGCTCAACGAAGTTGTTCGTTCCAGGGCCCAAACCCATGTTGATTTTGTAAAAGTGTTGTGGGGAAATGTGAAGGAGGGCACCACCCCTGCATCCCATGGGTTGGGCTGAGCCATCTAAGTAAGCCTAGGGTATGTCGAAATTAATAACTTCGGGAATGATAGTTTGATGTGGATGTAGAGGGTCATCGTCAGGGATGCTGTTGTAGATGGATAAAATGGAAGAAGTGATCGAGTGCCAATTGGGGAGGCGATCCTGAAATATGGAGCCGTTCCTAGCCAGCCAAATTCCCCAACAGATGAGAAGGGGAAGATTCCTAGCCTTATGCAGGGAGGCAGTGTTCCACCAGAGTTGCCAAGCCTCCCCTAAATTCATTCCATGCCACTGCAGGTTAATGCCCATATCAGATAGAATTGAAGTCCAAAGTGCTTGGGAGGAGTGGCAGTGTATGAAGAGATGATCAATTGATTCAGAGTCTACCTGGGAGAGTGTACACCAAGAGGGACCATGGATAGATCATTTGTGCAGGTTGTCCATAGTGGGAGCAGTGTAATTGAGAATGCACCACATGAAGAGTCTAGTGTGTGGAGGTGCCTTGAGTTTCCAGATGAGCATCCACCACAAACATTGCACCTATAGGAAATGATCCGAAAATATGAGTAGGTAGCCTTCTTTTCGAGAGTATAGCCTAGATTTAGAGGGGGCCCAGATTAATTCATCATCCCACGTACTTATTTGGATATGATATTCAGATAGTTCAACTGTATAAGACTGTCAGGCTTGGTGCATTGGCCACGGGAGTCCAAGTTGATTAGTAGTTTTACATCCTTTCAAATAAAGAGTAGGACAAGGGGCCAGAAATTTCTGCAATGAATTGGATGCCTTGTTCTGACAGATGGTTGATGATGTCGCGCGGTAAAGTGTGTGCATTCCCACATCCTGACCAGGGATCAATTCCGATGTGCGCTTGATTCCCAGGTCTGATTCTCCAAGTCAGACCATTTCGAATGTGCGAGATTGAGGTGATAACAACCTTCCATATAGTTGAAATGTTCCGGTGGCTCCAAGAGGGCTGTCTGATACAGTCTATGATGTTCATGGGCCGAATGTATTTCATGTAGACCACCCATGTCCATAGATTCTTAGAGGTCATCATCGTCCATCCCATTTTTGCAGCAAGAGCTTTGGCAAATATGTCTAGGTTTTTGATACCCCATCCCCCCCATTTTTTAGGGAGAGCAATGCGGTCCCATTTAATCCATGCAATTGTCTGTCCTTCCCGATTCCCATTCCATAGAAACCTGCTACATAATCGTTGTATTCGGTCTATGATGGCTCGAGGTATCCAAGCAAGAGACATTGAGGACTAATTTTATCGTTATATTGTATTTAATTTATTGCAAATTTATAAAGTCAAATCCCCTTGAGTGGCCAACCAAAAAATAATATTTTTTTATCTGTTTATTTATTATATTTTTAGAATGTGGTTTAATGAAAAAGGAAAAATAGAATATAAAAGAAATAAAATTGACATGATTAAATTTCATGTGGTTTGAATATCTATTTAAAAAAATTAAAAGTATGATTATCCACTAAAATTAAAATCCATATATGGATGAATTTGTATTTTTTTATGTACAGTTTTGATATATATATATATATATATATATATATATATATATTATATTTAATTTCTTGCAAATTTATATCAAAGTTTAGTTGAAGTAATTAATTTTTTTTGACATATTTAAAAAAAATAAACAATTTTAGTTCATGGAATGTAACTCATTTGACAACCACCTCAGGAAGCAGCTGAGTATTGATTGTTGAGAAAGAAAGAGTAGTGAAGTCTGGAATGAGAAGAACGGAATGAGAAGAACGGAATGACTCTGCTGCTGGTCTTCCCAAGATGAATAGGAAAGAGTTAGAGAAGGCTTAAGTGATCAGATCACCACAATGACTTTACGTAGAAAACCAGCAGAGCAGAATAAGCAACGACTTTACCATTCGTAATGAATGAATTGAAGGAGCACAACACACCAAAATGGCATTAGGGCACGATCGAGCTGATGGTGGCTGACATGAACCATAGAATGGAAATGGACGCAGACGCAGAAACAGCCGAAAACGCAGCTGTAGTCTTTGTCTTCACATCCTACTATAACTTTAGTCGTCTGCATGTTATTGCAGGACGGGCCCACTGCTATCTTCTTTTCCTTGTGATTTCTCAATCACGTCTCTCAGAAATTTACTCTTCTTTGATTTTGAAAATAGTCAATACGGTCATTTGGGATTATACCTAAAATTCCAATGTTCTTTATTAACTCAGATATCGGATGGACATGGGAGCGGTCAAATAATTGACCAGATTTTTATCTGTCAAATTGTATTGTGGAATATTTCGAAAATCAACAATTGAAATAAAAATGTTAACTGAGCTTATGTTGACCTAAACATGTCTTTTCATCGAGCGATTAAAATCATAGCTACATGTTTGTAACTTGATTACCTTGTTTTAGGTTGAAATTTTAAAAGTGATTTAATAGTTGAATCTATCTCTTCGTCTTAATTTTAAAAATATTTATGAAGATTAGCTCGGGTGGTTATTTTTGAAATTAAATTTTATTATGTATATGAAAAGTTATAAAAAATGAAATTATAATTTTGATATGCTAAAATATTAGGAAGGTAATAATGATAATAAATATTTTTTAATTTTTATTTAATGTAGATGTATATAGGTGGTTTGAAGAAAGACTTATATATATATATATATATATATATATATATATATATATATGTTGGGGTAGTTTAATTTATAGAAGAAATGATAAATTAAAAAAAAAAAAATTAAACATAATTCTACAAAAATTTAAAATGGGTTCTAAGTTATTTAATCTATAGATGTGAGTTTTGAGAATTTTTCTTAGTGTTGAATCCATTTATGCATTCAAAAATATATTTTAAACAAAAAAAAACACATTATTGTTTGAAATTATATATGGCAATTCCAATGAAAAAGACTATTTCATTTATAAATTAAACTATGACATTTCAAATACAATGATAAATTTTAATTAAAATTTTAAAAACACTAGTTAAAATTATTTAAAAATAAAAATAAAAACACAAATTAAAATGATATTTTAATATTTGTTGAGAATAGCTAGTAAATTTGCTATAATAAAATCTATTTAAAATATAATTTAAATAAAAAAAACAACATATTATTGATTGAAATTGTATATTAAAATTTCAATGAAATAAAATATTTCATTTATAAGTTAACTTATAAAATTTTAAATACAATGATAAAAACACTAATTAAAATAAAATAATTGAAAAAAATATTAGTTAAAATAAATTTTTAATTAAAAACAACTCATAGAAATTTATTACAATAAAATATATTTGAAAATTTTAAAAATTCATTATGAAATGAATAAGTAACAACATGTACATTTAAATCCCTTAAATCTAAATCTAAAATAAAACTAAAGTGATATATAAAAAATAATAATAATTCTTTAAACCATAGAAAGAAGCCAATACAATGACTCTGAAAGCATTATGCATTAAAGTATAATTGGAATTACAAAATTAAATATTTAATAATTTTATTAATTGGTAATATTGACTTTAATTAAAATATTAACCATCTTTGTAAGAAACAACTTACTAAATAGTAAAGAATTTATTTACCAAATTCCATCGTTGTAGAGTAAATAATATAAAATATAATGTTTTTGCTTCCACACCCGCAGGTACATTTCACCATTCACTTTGTTATCACTTCAAAGTAGGGGAACCAGTACTGCGACTTAATTTTTTCATTGACCATCGAATACAGCAATTAAATAACCGTCTGTGAAGAAACTTCTTATACGCGTAGTCTGACAGCTCATCTATTTTTACACGTAGTCTGACGGGCAGACTTTCCTACCGATTGTGATGTTCAATGTCTGGGAGCTCTGATATTTTTATATGCGTAGACTGTAGTTTAACTCACTGCTGGAATTTCAAAAAAAAAATTCAAATGAAAATTTGAGAACGGTGTTTGGGGAATAGTGCCCTTATCTCTTGTGGTGTCGAACTCTATGTGAATGAAGTGTAAATTTCCGGGTTGTTTAAGAGTTTTTTCTTAGATAGAGTCAGAAATTACATTGGCCTTTTCATAGATGTGATAGAAAGTGATTGATGTGAATGAAGAAGTTGAATCTGAGATATCCAACTAGTGAGATGAAGGGGAGAGAAATTTGTAGCTGTTGTCATCTTGTTTATAAGAACCTCGGAAGCCCTATAAATATGTAAATAATCAATAGAGAGATGTCTAGAAAACCAAAGAAGTTCTTAAAGTGCCAAGACTTCTCCTGTTTGTAAGTGTTGATGCCACCATTCCAATGGAGCTTATAGTGACGAACATGATCCACTCTAAGCCACATTCCACAACCACAAATATTTCTCTGAAAAGCACCATCAAAAAACCCGTCACAAATATTTCTCTGAAAAGCACCATCAAAAAACCCGTTGTATAGAATGGAATGAGGGACGAACATGTGCCAAGGATCCAGAACAGAATATTTTGTAGATGTTAATCTGAAGACCCTAAAAAATATATCTATTTCTGACTCGCCAAATTTCCCAAAAAATATAGAGATGTGTTGCCTAAAATTTCACACCTTTTTCAATCTACCATCGAATACATTGTTCAATATCCAGAAATCTCCTGCAAAAAATGTTCATAAATTATTGTCTGAGACCGAAATACCATTGAGGCATTCCAAAAAAAAACATGAACTTTCTAGTCTCATTTGAATCCATGCGTAGGGGGCATCCCCCACACCCACAAAAGCCCCTCTTACAAATATTTTCACCCTCTTACAAAAACTCCTCTTACACTCATTTTTTTTTTTATTACATATAAATTTTGTACAAGTTTATTTTTACAAATTAATACGATAGTAATGAAGATTTTATTGGTTATAAAATTTATTTGATAAAACACAATGGAAAATAAATTATGAGTTTCACTATTACAAAAGGGGAATTTTAAGACATTTATTTAATAACAAATTATCATTTTGTTTTAAAATTTTCAATATGTCTCAAATTCTTAAAATTTTATGGTCTTAAATTATTATTTTTAATTTTGTCACTTTTAAGTCACACATTTGAACAGAATAAATGAGATTGGTTGCCATAACAACCATACTTGAAATTTTCATAAACATATAACAACAAATTAAAATTTACATTATAACTTCACAACATAAGAAATACATTCATATGGAGGTCAATACTCTTTCACTAGTAAAACCAGAGTTCTTCTAATAATACTACATACATGTATAATCAAAACATATATTTCTAACACATTAATTCATGAAAAGACAAAATTATACACACGATGGATGGACACTTAATGATTTTCTGAACTTTGCGGACACTAAATAACAGTTGCAGGGTAAATGCTTCCCCATGTATTTCTACCAACCATTCATCAATTTCCATTTGACTTTGATTACTTAATCTGTTTCAGAATTTGTTATTGTCCTCATGTTCATAACTTCATTTAAGGGATGTCCCTCCCTCCAAACTAAATCTGGGACCTGCAAAATATTTACTTGAAGTATGGTTGTTGTCAATAAATTTAATGCATTGCTTGAGATTAATTTTCCAACACTCCCTCTTAATCACAACTGCCACCATTTACCATTCCCAAACAAACTTTGAGATAAACAAAATTTCCACATGCCAATGGCTTTGTGAAGATGTCTGCAAATTGTTCTTCTGACCTGTAGTGCTGCAACACAATGTCACTAGTGTTAACCAATTGTCTTATAAAATTATATTTACCATCAATGTGCTTTATCCTCTTGTGAAGAACAAAATTAGTTGTTGTTCCCTCTTGTTCATGGCATAGATCCCTCAACATTCTTCTCATCCAAGCTGCTTGACATGTTGTTGTTGTTGCGGCGACATATTCAAATTTTGTTGTTGACAATGACATTATCGGCTGCTTATTGGAGGCCCAGGAAATGGCTTACGAACCTAAATGAAAAACATATCTTGACATGCTCTTTCTGTCATCAACACTCCCTGCGTAGTCACTCTCAATATAACCAACCAACCTAAAATCATCTGTTGCTGTGTATAAAATACCATACTCCTTTGTCCCATTTACATACTTTAAAATCCTTTTGGTTGCTTGCCAATGTGTCTCCTTGGGTGTCTCCATGAACCTTGACACAAAACACACTGCGTACATTATAGCATGCCTAGTTGCGGTCAAATACATTAGGATGCCTACCATACTTTTGTATAATGTCATATTGACATTGTTGTTGCAATATTCTTTGCTCAACTTCAACCCCACAACAATTGGAGTTGGTATTGGCTTGTTGTTCTTATAAATATTAAAATTCTCTAAAATGTCTACAACATACTTGCTTGAGAGATAAAAATACCATTTTCTGTTTGCTTCACTTCTATGCCAAAAAAATATCTTAACAACCCCAAGTCAGTCATTTCAAACTCACTTTTCATGACTTCTTTGAAATCAACGATGAGGAAATCATCACTCCCTGTAAAAATCAAATCATATACATACAAAAAAACAATAAGAGGCTTACCATCACTCTCTTTGATGTAGAGAATAGGCTCACCATCACATTTGTCCAAACCATTTTCCATCAAGTAAGCATCTATCATGCTATACCATGCACGTGGTGCTTGCTTCAACCCATAAAAATCTTTTTGCAACTTATACACCTTGCCTTCTTGGCCTTCTACCTCACAACCAGGTGGTTGCGTAACATATACCTCATCTTTCAACACTCCATTCAAGAAAGCTGATTTTACGTCCATTTGATACACTTTCCATTCATGTTGCACTGCAATTGACAACAATGTACGTATTGTCTCCATCCTTGCGATTGGCGCAAATATCTGTGCATAATCTCTTCCATGTTGCTGCTTGTATCCTTCAACAACTAGTCTTGCTTTATGTCTTTCAATATTTCCATCAATGTTTCTCTTTGTCTTATAGACCCATTTAACTCCAATGACTTCTTCTCCTTGCAGAAGGTCCACTAACTCCCATATGTCGTTATTTTTTAATGCTTCTATTTCTTCATTCATTGTCGAAACCCACTTTTCTTCTTTGAATGCATCCTCAAAATGGATTGGGTCATCTACATGACAAAACAATGCAAATCAAGAATTCAGACCAACGCTACTACCAGCTTCATTTTGCTCATATATTTCACTTAAATTTATGAATTTTTGTCTTGTTATGCTTGCGGAAGATGGGCTTGACATCTAACTTGGTGTTGCGCTTGAAGTAGATGGGGTTGCGGATCTTTGTGGTGTGCTTGGAGAAGCACTTGCTTGTTTGCACAACAATGTCCTATTATTTGTTTTCACTGTCACATGTTGACTACATTGTTGAGCTTGTGTAGGTGTAGGAGGAGTCACCGTTGATGAATTACTTGTTGCAGTCAATTCCTCTTTGTATTCATGTGGCATACATGTATTCACATTTATTGTCTTCTCTAAACTTCTATCCCATGTTTCCTCTTCTATGAACTGCACATCTCTGTTGATTATGAATTTCTTGCTTGATGGATTGTAGAGCTTGTATGCCTTGGATTCATCATTGTATCCAAAAAATATACATTTCTCCCCTTTGTTGTCCAACTTCTTCCTCAACTCATCCGGGACGTGTGCGTACACCACACATCCAAACACTCTCATGTGAGTGACACTATGCTTTCTTCCACTCCATGCCTCTTCAAGAACTATATTCTTAACACTTTTGGTTGGACACCTATTAATAATATATGGTGCACAAGCAACAACTTCAGCCCAATAATCATTTGGAAAATGCTTTTCCTTCAACATAATCCTTTCCATTTCCATAATGGTCCTATTCTTCCTTTCCACGACACCATTTTGCTGAGGTGTATACTTTGTTGTAAATTTCTTTTGAATCCATGCTCCCTGTAAAAATCTAGGAATTCATTTGAGATGTATTCACCACCTATGTCAGTTCTCAACAGTTTGATGTAGTTTCCACTTTTCTTCTCAACAATAGCTTTGTATTGGCGGAAGTGCTCATACACTTAAATTTTCTGATTTACTAAGTACACCCATGTCTTCCTCGTATAATCATATATGAAAGTCAAAATATAATAGCAGCCACAAATTGATGGTGTTTGCATTGGTCCACATAAATGTGAATGGACAATCTCCAAGGGTGCCTTTGCCCTTATTGACTTTCCTGCTAGAAATGATTCTTTATGTTGTTTTCCTAAGATTCATCCTTCACATAGGTTGTCCAGTTTTTCTACGAGTGGCAATCCCTTTAGCATGCATTTATTGTGCAACAAATTTAAACCTCCAAATTTGAGATGAAAAAATCTCAAATGTGATAACCAATTTTCATCTTTAATCTTTGCTTGAAAGTTTTCTTTTGTGACATCTACTAAATTTCTTTCACACTCTTGTGATTTCATTGGCAATTGTTCTGGAGCACCTTCTTACTTCAAATATGGTTCTATCTTTAAGGGAAACATTCGGTTGCCTCTCATATGAACTTTTGCAATCTGTTGTCTTCTTAGATACTTATCCAAAATTGTGCATTCATCATTCTTGAAAAAGATGTTGTAGCCCTTTTGCATGAGTTTTCTAATGATTATGAGGTTATGCTTCAAACCAGGAACAAGGTAAACATCTGAAATGTATTTATTCTCTCCCTTCTTTGTTAGAATATCGACTCTTCCTTTTCCCATGACTGATACCTTTCTATCAGTCCTTAATGTCACTTCATATTTCACACTTTCATCTAGATTGGAAAAAATTTCTATGTTCTTTGTCATGTGGTTGTTGCACCCTAAATCTAGAAACCATACATCTCCTTGTTTTTCGTGTGCTACATTACAAGCTAAAACCATGATATCATGGTCCTGATTTTCTTTTATGAAATTTTCACTTGGTTTGTTACTTATGTCAGATTGCTTATTTCTACATTCATTTTCATAATGACCATACTTCTTACAGTAATGACATTGAACTTGAGATTTATCATACCTCTCAACTCGTGCTTGATTCTGGCTTGGGCCTTGACTTGAATTTTGATTACTTCCCCTTCCACTTGAAATTGAAGGGATGCTTCTTCCACCTCTTTGTGGGCTTCTACCTTTTCCTCTGTAGTTTGATCTTCCTCTGCCTCTACCTTGACCAGTTGAAACTTGTGTCTTGAAGGCATGCTCCAGTGAGGAGTTTTTTGCTATGTTCAGTGTGTGTTCATGATAAATTAGTGATGCATGAAGCTCACCCACTGAAAATTGTGAGGGATTCTTTGTCTCTTTGATGGCCACAACAATGGAATCAAATCTTGTTAGCAGACTTCTCAAAGCTTTCTCAACTATTCTCCTTTCCTCAAGTGTCTCACCATGAGACCTGGTTTGAGTTACCATCCCAATGACATGTGTAAAAAATGAGTCTAAACTCTCAGATTCTTTCATACAAATTGTCTCAAATTCTCTTCTCAACATTTGTAGTTGTGTTGTCTTCACCTTTGTCATGCCGTGGTAGGTTGTTTCGAGGGTATCCTATGTTTTCTTGGACTTCGTTGTTGTTGCAATCCTTGGGAAGATACTTTCATGAACTTCTTGAAAAATATAGAAGAGGGATTTTGAGTCCTTCTTCATATTTTCCCTCAATAAATCCTTCTTTTTTTGTGTCAAAGCATTGTATGCTAATGAATCTGTTGGTTATTGGAAACCATTCTCCACCAATTCCCAAATGTATTGAGAAGAAAACAAATCCTTCATTGTAATAGCCCAATAATCGTAATTTTTTCCATTAAACTGAGGTATTTGTGGATTAGTCAAGATTGTGCTTGTTGCTTCCATTTTCAATGTGTACAAAACTTTTCTCCTTACTGGTAAATAAGCTCCTCAGAACAAATTTTAACTCCTGAGTAAAAACACTATCTCTTAATAAATTTTTAAACCCGCTCTGATACCATGTTAAAAATTTAAACACACAGAGGACGCTTCGTCAACACACAAAGTTTCAGAGAGATCTTAATCGAGAAAATACAGTTGTGGAAATTAAATCATATGATTCTTCCTTGAAAAACAGAGTGGTGAAGATTAAAACATAATTGACTTACGCAACTATAATGGAGAAAAAACTTCAAACAAATTACTCACAGTTGAACATAGTACACTAGTCGAAAATGACTAATCAATTACTATAAAGATGACTAAAATTTGCATAAAAACGACTATTTTTTAGTCGGTGACGAGTAGTAGTTAATTTACAATATCTTATAACGCGACCAAATTTTAGTCACTTTTAGCTTAGTCATTAATTAGTTGTCTCAATTTTATCATCTTCTAGTATATTTAGTCATAAATTTAGTCATAAATTTGGTCATAAATTTAGTCATTCATTTAGTCGTTAATTACCACAATTAATGACCAAATATACAAAAAAATATATTATTATATGATCACTTGAGAAAACCAATTAATGACCAAAATGTTGATTGTGTTATAAGATACTGTAGATTAGCTACTTATAGTCACATATATGGAAACTTTAGTCATCGTTTGAAACCAATTAATTACCAAAGAAATATGACTAGTGTTTGGTCTTGTTATAAGATACTGTAAATTAACTACTAATAGTCATATATTTGCAAAATTTAGTTTTAATTTGTAATCACAGTTTATCATTTGCAGTAGTCATTTATCTTTTTTTTGGTAGTTGCATATTCATTATATAAATGACTAATTTAGTAGTTTATATTCATTTCATTTAATTTTATTAACAATCACTATAAAGGAATAACCTAGTCATATATTCATTTTATTTATGTTCATTATTAATCAATATAAATTACTAATTTAGTAGTTTTAGATTGATTTTATGTGTTCATTATTAATCAAGATAAATTAATTAGTATGATTTTGCGACTAAACTAAAAAATTGTCATATAATATGCATGTTAATCTAATATGAAAACGCAAAGTTACATATGTTAATTACAATACTAAATAATATCTAGTGCAACTATAAATAATTTCAACCACATAAATTATATTATATGAAATGTCAAGTATTATAATGAGTTTCCAACTTAATATTTGTTGGACTAGAATTTACACCTGAAATGTTGTTTCATCACTTTAAAACATTATCATTGTATTTTCAAGGCATTACAGGTGGATTCACCAACTCTAAAGACTTGACCATTAGTCTCTATGTATGTTTTTTATGTAGGATATTGGCTCTAATGGTATCACTAGACCGATTATCTTATCTCTCTTTTTTCATTTATCGCTCCAATGTTATTGTTCTCCTCTTTCTTCAATTCATGTTTTTTATCATCAATACTGAGTTCTTTTTCTGAAAACAAAAGAAGTTATAATGTTGAGTATAAGACATAAAATACGATTAGCACTAGAATATAAGCTAAAGTGGACTATAAAGGATTTATACGACATATACCTCAACATCAGCAATGTTAAAGCCATTTTCCCCATAAAAGCAAGAAAAGCTAACAAGTTTTCTTCAGTCGGGTGATAGTGGCCACTATATGGCGAGATAACATATATAAACAAAGAAAATAAAACATCACCATAGAAAATAACACCTTATTAACTAAGTATGCAACCTTTAGGGAAAGCTTATGCTCAATCATACCAACTAAGTTACATGCTAAAAAGTTCAAGTTGTAGATAACTTGTGAAAACAAATAAAATGAGGTGTGATGTCTAATCCATGTCATTTTATTCACAATAACATTTCATTCTCTAACACATTAAATTAGTCAAGTATATAAACAACATGTTATCAAATAACAACATGATAGTAAAATTTTCTAATAGTGTTGAAAATATTTTAACACAAAACAACTAAAAGGATTTCAAAATATCATGTCACACTAGTTTCATCTTCAAGATTTTGTTGTTGTTTAAATGGCATGATACCACGCATTTTCAATTTCATAGTTAAAATTTCAAAAAAAATAAAAATCAAAAGAAAATTTCAAAATACAATCAAACAATAAAGAGATGATATCATGAAATGGACATTGAATTATAAAAAACAAAAATTGACATGTCCACCGATGTCTTGTTTAGAATTTCTAACACATTTTCTTTCATAAAATAACCAGGAGATGAAAGAATCAAAACATTAGAAACCATAGGAATCCCTAATAAAAACATTTCTAAAGTCGATCTCTCAGGTTCCTGAAGGATCTCCAACATAAAATGAATCATAACCAAGATATGCTCTGCATTATCTCCCCATCCTCTTTCCAATCACATTTCCTGTAACATGCCCACACTAGAGTCAAGTAACAATAAGAAAAAGGAATTGACATTTTTTTTTGTCTTTTATATCTATATAGTTTGAATTTGATTTTTTTTAGGAACTTATTAATTCGAGTTTAAATCCTTCATGTCATGAGAAGGTATTAATCAAGTAGGAAATCAGAAAAATCGACCTCAATTAGGTATTCAAACAATTTTTACAATATCAATATTTTTCTTGTTGTGATACCTTAGGTAGAAAAAAGAACATATCTGCAAAAGAAAAAGCCATATATTACTTATGTTCAAATTCTATATATGGTGTTCAAACTCTATATGGTGTATGTTTCATGTGTCATAACAAATATGAACTACAAGATATTATAACTATTATAGAAAAACTATATTTAATATTACTACAAATCTATAATGAAGTAGAAGTGGTGGACACCATAACATATGAGGACACTTCTAAACTAGTTGGCTTATGCTTCACCTTGAATTTCTTCAGTTTCCAAGGTGAGTTATATGAGAAAAATTGCAGTTTTTCTATGGGTTCCCCTCTCTCACCTATAGTTGCTAACGTACTTATGGAGTATTTTGAAACGAAGGCCTTGGCCTCGGCTCAATTTCGCCTTATGAAGTGGAAGAGGTTAATGGATGACACTTGTGTTATTTGCCCCCATGGTCGAGAGAAGCTAGATCTGTTTCTAGGACACCTGAATTCCCTATTAGACTCCATCAAATTCATTATGGAAGTGGAGGTGGATGGTTTTCTTCACTTATGAGATATCCTTCTCTCTAGAAATGATCATGGTTCCATTTCTCACCAATTTTTTCACAAGAAAACTCACACGGAACAATATCTTCATGTTGTTTTTAATCATTTTCCTACTAAAAAATTTGGTGTTCTTTGCACTCTTGCTACCCATACTCTAATAATTTCTTATGACAACCACTTGGAGTCAGAGAAAACCCATCTTTTTGAGTTTTTGAAAATAATGGGTATAGTAGATCTGAAGGCCTTAAGGCCTTTCAAAAATCCTATAAAGGATTAGAAGGAAAATATTCTCAAGTTGTTCCTATTTCCAAAGTTCATCTCCCGTTTATCCAAGGGACCATGAACAAAATTTCCCATGTCCTTAGAAGTAATAATGTCTCCTCTTAGTTCAAGCCTAGTATACGATCAGAAATTCTCTCAGATCTATCAAGGACCCCATCGACCCCAAGAACATGAAAGGGGTTTACATGGTTCCTTGTTCATGTGGCACTCCCTATATTGGTTAAAAGGGTTGCTCCATTAGATAGAGAATCATAGATCATGCAACAAACACTAGGCACAATCGGTCGCGCACATCAGCTCTTGATGAACATGTATAAAAATTGTGTCACCATGTATGCATTGAGGACTCCAAATTCATTGCTAAGGTTGATCACTTCCATCATAGGAAGCTTAGGGAGGCCATTGAGATTGAAAGGCATGCTAAGAATCTCAATAGGAATGATGGTTGGAAATTGAGTAAAAGTTGGACTCCATCTCTCTCTAGTTGATTTCCCCCTTGCGCTAGGTATCTTTTACTTTCAGTATTTGCTTGTTATTTTTAGGGTTTTATTTCCCTTCTTTCTTCCTTTTTCTTGCCTTGTCTTTGATTATTTTCCTTTAACCACTTTTTAATATCTTGATCTTTTCTTTATTCTTTTCCTTTTTTTATCTTATATATTCTCCTATGTATTATCTTATAATTATATTATATATTTTCCTATATAATATCTTGTAATTATATTATATTTTTGCCTATATATTTTCGCTCTCATTCATGCTTTTCCAACATTTTGTGATCCAGTTTTTCTATCTCCGCTATTTTCAACCGTGCTTCCTATCATTGCAATAGTCTAGTGAAAAATATCCTCCGTGTTCCTTGAATTCCCTCTCTCTGTTGATGTTGAATTATAATGTCCCTTCCTTCCTTCATCTCTCATCTTTTTTTTTCACCCTACTTCTTTCCCCCCAATGCTTCTCTAAACCCAAATTTCATGTTGACCTTCCTCATGCCATCCACCAGGCATGGCAGGGGAGTAAACAGCTTTTCCTCCACTTAGGGAGCCCCATACTCCACCTCTTTCCTTCCACACAACCATTAAAGGATCAATTAGTTCCAATTAATAAAAAAAATTAAGGATATGATGGCCATTAAATATTCAACTTCCCATTCCTAATTCCCAAGAAAATCCCTTTGAAAAGGAGCATTTAGAAATATGCATGTGAAATGGCATTGACACTTCTAAAGCTTTGATAACCATATATTAAAAAATTACTTGAAATGTGAATTTGATGATTTAATTTTTATAAACAAATTTTATTAAATTTTAAATAAAATCAATTAAATATGATGATAAGAAAAAATTATTAACAATTTGAAAATTATTATTTAGATTAAAATTTAATTTTAAAAAGTTAATCTATGTCAGATGCAACCATGGCACAGAAAAGGGTGAAGGATAAGCATTGAATGAATTTACTATTAACATGATATGCATTTATATTACATTCATATGACCCTCGGTTTCATATTCTAAGGTCTCTTGGACTCCCTTAGACTCTTCACATTCCATCACACCAACCCTTATCAGATTAGGTGTCCAACATTCCCCCTCTTAATCTGAATGGGTATGTATGAGTCCAAGAAGAGAGCTGTAATAGAAAATGTGAAAAATTGCATGCAGCAATAGGTTGAATGTGCTCTCTGAAATGCTTAGTGTAGTTCCTGGAACTCTTCCAAATTTGGAAAGAAGTTGGAGTCTTTAGCTAGAGGAAGTGCTCCTAATTCTTTGGATATGGATACCTTCAACCTGGAAAAGGGAGGTATGTATCCTACATAAGAAAGAGATAACATCAACCTGAAAAGGGAGGTCTCAAGCTACGGTGGTTTAAGGATGACCACCAACTCTAGAATGCCTAATGTAATTCCTAGAGCTCTTTCAAAACTGGCAAGAAGCTAAAGTATTATGCTAGAGGAAGTGTTCCCAATTATTTGAAGAGGGAGAAGCTAAACTTGAAAAGGGAGGTCTCAACCCTACATAGATGGCTTAAGGATTACCACCAACCAAAAGCATGATTAGGGGCATCTATGTCTTTGGCTACAACTATGAATCTGGTATGGCAGGTTGTGGCTCATGCTTGCTCGATATGGTTTTGAAGCTTGTATATGATCATCACTTCCCCCCTTGTCAAATACAAGGTGAGATGATAGAAAAGACTCAACTACAAGACTAGTCAGTACTCTAGAACAAGTTTTGACATATGACTGAAATATCTTCTTGGTTATTGAAGCCCATTTCCAAGAAGCGATCCATCCAAGATGAATCTTTGTTCTTGCAGGAGGCTTGTTCTTGAAGCATCTATTTGAAGAATGATTAGCTTTATGACAGTGCTCACATGGTTGAAGATCAAAAAAATGATATTTCATTTGGGCAATTTGATCACAATTTTGGCATTTAACAACTTTTGGTTGTGAATATGGAGGAACAAAATCTAGAATAAGTGAAGGTGAACTGCCATGAAGAAACCCAACACTTTGAAATTGTGTGGGCTTGGAATAGTCTAGAATATTAAAGGACACATCCTTGTCACACCCAAGACCTATTATGTTTTTGTTGCTAACAATATCTTCCCAAGGTCTAATGATTGTCTTGGGAAGTGCACGCTGAATTTCGACACCTGCATGCAAATATGCTCTTGAACTAGGCACCGGATCAACCCCAACATCAATTATTGTTGTTGATGTGAATATTTTTTAATATTGAACAGAGGATTGTTTTGAACATAAAACAATTTAGAAATGACTACTCTTGTGTTGAATCTCATCTCACTGTAGATGTGACTCAAGCTGCAAAAAACACTTTTGTCTTGTGCATTTCGCAAGCATGTTTGAATGTCAGAGAGGGTTTCTTTTCAAACTTCGATTATATCATGAAAAATGGAATGTATTAAATTATTTAGCACCCCTAATACATTCGTAATTTTGGTCATTTTTTTCAAAACTCAACTTCGAAAAATGAAAGGAGTCAACAATGTCAATTTATGATCTATTCTCCGAACTCAGCATTAAACATGTTATTCAAAGTCAACAAGAAACTTAATAATGTGGAAAATGTAATATCGATAATCAACATATAATATTAGCGCAAGCATAGAAATGTAAGTCTAATATTCTCAAATCCAACGATCAATGTACAACCTCAAACATAATATGACAACAAGCTATTGAAGCCATTGGACAAAGAACTCATCTTCTGAGTGCCTGGACTCTTTGAGGGTGATGGATTAGATCAGAGCACAGTAAAATAGGTCAAATTTAATGAACTTTCATATATATCAATTTTATTTCTAACACGCCAATTGCATCAAAATCCTCCAAACACGAACAACCCAAATAAACGCAAGAACCACTGTAATATCCAATCAAGGGCATCAATATTTTGAAGGCACATGGGAAAATTTCAAAATATAGTTATCTATTGAATGGGTATGCTTTAAATTCTGGTCGTGCAACTCAAATAATGCCTACAAGAGTGGCACTGGAAAAAATTGCATGTTCGGATTTCAATCTTCAAAGGACTAAATTGAAGATGGGAGTGCCATTTCTTGTGACTGATCCAAGGGAGCTTGATAAAATTCATGAAATAGAATCAGATATAACAAAGGAAGGTATTGAGAAGTTCTTGAAAGCTAGTGAAAATGCCATATTAACAACAGAATGAATAGATGACATGGCTTTTAAGTACATTTTAGAAGTTGGGGCTATTGTTGTGTGTCATGTACGCAAGGAGACTTGCATCATGTTGCCAAGGAAACTGGTGCTACTCAAGTTATTACATTGGCTCATATGGAAGGGGGTGAAACATTTGATCCATCATTCCTTCGTTATGCAGATGAGGATGTAGAGGAACACATTGCTGATGATGAAGTCAAGGTCAAGGGATTCAGCGTGCAAGAGAAATTATGTAGGAATTGCAAGAAGCCTAGTCATATTGCAACTGATTTCCGAAATGAGCCTATTTGTAACATTGTGAATATGAGAGTGGTGTAACATGAAAGGAGTGTAGGAGCCGATATGGAGCGGATTGTTGATATGAATCGATTCCATTGTGTGTAGGAGTCAGTTACTATTCCATAGTCAGTTTCTCTCACCAACGACTCTAGATATCCACCATCATCAATGTCTTCATTCCCTTTGGTTACCTCATAGGCAGTAACCACAACTTAAGAGGACGGGTGGTATTATCAGTTGAGGGAAACAGTGGAGCAAGCTGAGAGGTTGAAAATGGCGTATAGGATGAGAAAAGTTGGTGGGATGGAGACCTGAGGCTGCGAGAATCAATAAAATGGCGGTGTGGCACGAGGGATAGAAAGATATGGTTATTTGATGCCATAGACACAACACAATCATGATCATTCACTAAATTCCACAATATCACATAATAATCATGCTCATAACTGATAAAGGCCATTTCCAAATTGCATTGTAGAACTATAAGAAACAATGGCATTCAAAATTGTTTCATGTGTAGTCTGTCCTTACACCCATTTTTCTTCTTGGCATTATTTTTCTTTCAACAGTCACTGGCCATACCTTCTTTTTATTGTCAATCTTTTCATTTTGGCCAATTTTGACAACCTTTAATCTGCTGAGGAGGAGAAGTAACAAGTTCTAGCTGCCTAGGCTTTAATTCAATTTTTGACACACATGAAGGAAGAAGGAAGGCAGAACTGACACACAAAGAGAGAGGCCACAAAACCAGTGGCTCATATTGGATTAGGGAAGGAGTACACCTGAAGCTTTGATACCATGTCAAACACAACCACGACAAAGACAAGGGTGAAAGATAAGCATTGAATGAATTTACTATTAACATTATATACATTTACATTACATTCATATGAGCCTTGGTTTCGTATTCCAAGGTCTCTTGGACTCCCTTAGACTGTTCACATTCCATCACACCAACCCTTAGCGGATGAGGTGTCCAATAATTTATATTAAAATTTAATTAAAAAAAAGAAAAAGAAAAAAAAGAAGAGCCAATTCAATCAGACCTAGAATTTGATGGTTAGTGGAATATTGTTTTTCATTGTAAACATATTTAACAGTGCAGAAAAATTTTGAAATGTCAAAAGTATTTGGTTAAAAAGAAATTAAAACTTGAATTTGAAGTCCACCTATTGAAATCAACCATCATAACAAGGTTGTGAATTGTGTCATAGTTTACAGGAGGAGTGTCGAGCCCAAGTTTCAGCCACTGATCTTTGGTGTCCAAATCTTGGTTTTCGAAACCACAGCCATTCACGCATCATCGGATGTTTAAGTAGGGGGTCTTCAAGGGCTAGTGTCGTGCCCAATATGCTTTAAAGCCCACATTCACTAGCCAATAAAATTCCATCACATTAACGGTGAGTCGACTAATGTTGGAGTTGGTGATAACCTGATGGGTTTGGGATCGTCAATCTCTATGTCATAGGTTGTATCCCCCATTATTGATCAATTCCCTTAGCCACGCGCTATAACATCGCCATCACATAACATTTAAAGCTCATTTCTTTTGGGTTTTATTCAGATTCAAGGTATCAGGCTACGAGGTCACGTAATTGGAAGCCTAGATATTGATTAAGAATTATATTTAAGGCCCATGAGTGGGTGAGGGATTAAGACTGCCTAATGATTTACATATGGTTATCAAATATTGGACCCTCAAGGTAACAATATCTATCATGTGAAGTTTGGTTGGTCATTTGATCTTTTTTCATGACTAGGGGTTTGAAATGTAACGTTAGTAGTTCGGGGGAGTTTCTAAGGGCTTGAGTGTGTATTATGAATTGTTCCATCACACAACAACCAATCATGAATCATGAGCATCAAGCATCCTCTCTTCTAGTTGTGAGTTACTATGAGTTACTTCCTTGTCTACATCACTACCATTAGGCAAAGAAATTTGATGCTTGGTTGTTAAATTCTTCTTCCATTCTTGTTTAAGTAATTCAAATGCTTTGAAATTCTTGATTGGATATGGTTTAAGTGTTCTCAACTTGTCAATGTGTGTTTTTTAAATGTTTTTGGTTCTTCTCCTTTTTGAATATCCTTTTCAAAATATCTCAAAGAACATAACGTTTCTATAAATTGTTGATTGAATGGATTTTGGTTAAAACATTTTTAAAATTTATTGGGTTAAATCACTACTCAGATGAGCTTTATAATCTAGGTTCCCAAAATGTGATAAGCTCAATGAGTAATTTTTAAGGTTCGAGCAAGGTAAAAAAAAAATCTAAAATATGAATAGTTAAACATGGATAAACTTAATGTCAGCTCTTGATAGAATTTGCACAATGACACTGCGAAAGAAAATTCCAAAGTCTGAAGATAATGCATGATATGATTTGGCTCACTATTCAACATCTCAAGGTTCATGATAGAATTTGCACAATGACACTGCGGAAGAAAATTCCAAAGTCTGAAGATAATGCATGATATGATCTGGCTCACTATTCAACATCTCAAGGTTCATTATGAAGAGTTCAATGAAGACCCCTGGCAAAAGGAGTTCAAAAATGTAGATGATGTGTGACGTGGCGGTTTTGATTCTCATTAAAACAACTTCAAGATCAACATTGTGGAAGAGTGAAAGAGGGAATTAACATATGTGCTTCTTGCTTCCAGGAAGCTAATAAATTTTAGATGTCATTTTGGAGCAGATGAGTTAATTTGTACTTTGATTTTTAGGTATTTTCTTCTTCTTGAATTTAAACCTTAGTTTCATTTTTGGGCATTTTCTTCTTCTTGAATTTAAAAGCTATACTAAATGTCGTTCTTTTTGGTATTTTTGAGTGTATAGTATGGTAGCATGATGCTATGTGTAGTTCAATATTTTGGTTTTTTCCTAATTTTGAAATGTATATAAATAGGTGGTGGTTTTCCGTAAGGTAATGGGTTTCTCTATTATCACAAGAAACCACATTTTATTCCATGAAAACCAACATTTTCTTCTTATTCATAAGAACCATCATTTTAACCCATATCATTTCTTCTATTTGAATAATAATGTCATGAGTTTTAAGCTATCCAACTTATCCATTCATTTAGGCCATGGAATAACTTTTAATTAAACTATAAAAATTTCAAGAAACATCATTTTGAAGGGATATATATATTTTCTTCTAATTTTCACCTATTCATAAAAAAAACAACATTAATTACATCATGGTTTTTTTTTTTTTACACTATAAAATTCCTTCTAATTATATCTCTAATTTCTATCTATTCAAATTGACTTTTACAAACTTATAATATCTTCCAATTCTTTTTTCTTAATAATGTTACTTCTTTTACACCTGAAACAAAAAGTTGTTTTACCAAAAATTATATATGTAATACCAAAAATAATTTTACTGTGATAAATTTACTTAAAACCTAAAATGACAGATTTCGAAAAAAAACAAACGTCCTGTCATGTTCATTTCACAGTTCAATAAAATAAATAAATAATTGAAATTCTAGACCTGAGTTAAACTAAAGTAGTCTACGCGGATATAAAAATATGAAGGTCGTAAGACATTGAACATCACAATCGGCAGGAAGGTCTGCCAGTTAGACTACGCGTATAAAAGGATGTTAGCTGTCAGACAATGAACATCACAACGTGTAGGCTCGAAGTGCCCCAGTTGGTTTTCGGGTTTTCTGTATTTCAGTTTGGTTGGAATGAACGATATTTTAATATACTTGTTTTTAGTGTGATTTTTTTAAGGTTTGGGGTGGATTTTTTTGGTTTAATTTCTCTAAAATTTAACAGAAATTTATTGAAAACAGAAGTTTGATAGATAATCTTGCACAATCTAAGAGTTTTAGGGTTTTTTAGGGTGCTGAATTTATATATATATATAGTGAAAAAAATCCAGTTGAAATATAATAAAAAAAACCAGTTTAAATAACAGAAATCGCCAAATTCAAACACTGACAACTCCAAAAAATTGCACCAAAAACAACTCCTATTTTATTGTCCCCCAAATTAAAAATAATTTATGAATAGTCAATACAAACATGAAAAATTAAAAAAATTAAAAATTAAGTCAAAATCTTTCACCGCCAAAATACTAAAAAAAAATTAAGTCAAAATCTTTCCCGGTTTTCTATTTCGAACGTGTTTCTTGTTTGGCACCAAAACATGTCATAGTACTGGTTCCCCTAGAAGTGATAACAAGGTGAATGGTGAAATTTACTCTGTCCTTCCCACGCAACACGATTCAATGTTCAACGCGTTTTTTCAAAGTCTATGTAGTGGGATAGTTTTTTCCGTGAAGGCCTGATATTCCAGTAAATGCTATGTTTCCCCGATAGAGGAGACAGCCAGAGTGCCTGACTAACACACTCAAATAGGGGTGTACATATTGTGAGCGCTGCTCACACGACATCCATAATTAGCATACCCTCGAATAGTTATTGATAATTATATATATGTGTGTATATATGCTGTCATTGCGCTTCAAACCATGCATTGTTAATCTTCTCAAGGCATGGCAGAAGTTACGAATTTTTCATTTCTCGTCATTTCAGCGGCTATGATGATTTCTGTAGCTGTAGCATCCGAGAATCCCCAGTATTACCAGCTGGATGAGATAGAGTGCAACGAAACTTATGGCGATGCAGCTAATGGTACAGCGTTTAGGAAGAGTCGGGATATTGTTTTAGAATCCCTGATCTTCTCAAAGGTTTCCTCGAATGGCTACGCTACTTCATTGGAAAACAATGTCTCTGGTGTTGCAGTGTGTCGTAACTATTTAACTCCAAGCGAGTGCTCACACTGCGTCAGGGAAGCGGCGAATATAATAAAAGCAGATTGTTTCAAAGAGAGTGGTGGTCGGATTCATCTAGACGGCTGTTTCCTCCACTATGAGAATTCTAGTAATTCTATTTGGAAAACTGTGGACGTCGTTGGTATTCCTTACTGTTTCTCTACAAATGACAGCGATCCACAGAGCTTCTCTAAGAGAGCCAATGCCTTATCTAGGCAACTTATAGAAAACGCGCAACTTATAAAAAACGATTACGGTTATACTACTGCCTCCATTGATGGCTCCTTATATGGTCTCGCTCAGTGCTGGCCCTACCTTACAACTAGTAGTTGCCAAACATGCTTGGCAGAAGCTCGGAATCTTTTACTATCATGTATTCCCCAGCAAGAAGGTCGAGGTTTCGAGACGAGTTGTTTTATGCGCTACTCAACTTACTTGTTTTACAACGAGACTTCCGGTACGAGTATTCTACATCTGTTCCAACTATTTGTGGTTTAATTTGCATATGATATGTCTGTTGATTGTTTTGTTTTCTGTTTAGTTCTCAATGTTCATACTGCCATGTTATAAAATGGCAGTTGATTGTTTTGTTTCGATTTAATCACAGATTCAACAAATTCGACATCGTCGTCAGCGAAATTATCATCGAAAATAGTGCCCATATTGTTTGGAAGTCTCGCAGCAACAATTTTTTTTGCAGTGCCGTGTTTGGTTTTCTATCGATGTAGGAGACATCGAAGGGGCTATGCTCGAAAAGGTGATTATATATCATTCCATTATAGTTTTTTTTTTTTTTTTTCAGAAGAAAAAAAACGCTGTATATTAGCTGAAAATATAGCAGTACATAATCAATCATCACATCGTTGCTGTAGAAACAGCAAGGATATCCAGATTTCCAATCAACAATAACAAACATCCTGAAGAAGGATGTTCGATGGATGTGGCAAGCAGCATTACGGGTGGTATACCAACCCCAAATACAAATGTACAGAGCATTCCTGTTATCATTATAATACATACAAGAGAGATCAAAAGCATCATAATAAGTAGCATAGAGGCTAAGTATGTATAGGGAAAACGAAACCAGGGAGGTGAAAGCCAATAAGCAACCCGGCAATGAAGATCATCTAGTAACTGCTAACATCCACCCGAAAACAAAAAGAAAACCATAGAAATGGCGCAGACCGAAGATGGATGACAAAAATGACAACTTTGCTGAGTGTAGCAGAAAAATTTACAGGCTCGCTTGTAATTATGCTCAACACAGCAATTCCCGGATCCCGCTCGCCTGTGCATAGTAAGGCACTGTGTAGCAGGCTCGCATGTATGAGGAACAACACATCAATAATCAGGACCCGCTCGCTTGATGAATACAAATCCAGATACACCAGACAGAAAGCACTATAGAAAAAACATAGCGCCACTCCAGAAAAGTGGCACAGTCATATACGATATACCCCTGCCAAAAGTATTCACCAGAGCGATCCGAAAAGTAGCTGCCTCGCTTGGAAAAAAACTTCGCCATTCAATAGTAAAGGGTCCGCTAACAGAGATCCACGATCAGAGACAAAATAAGGAAGGCAGAGAGCGCTGAAAAAAGAACTTAACAGCCAAGATCTATATATAAGCAAATAATCTATGATAAGATAGTAAGAGCATAGGAAGAAAATATAAAGCACCAGCACCCAGCGATCAGTGTCATGGCATAGGAACAATCGAGGTCCATATCACGTCCCCATCTTTGTAGCCAGAGAAATGCATCTGTCCAAACTCAGCAGAGATACCCTTCTTGGATAGGGCATCCGCCCTGGTGTTGTTTTCTCTAAAAATATGAATAATAGGGGGTTGATTTAAATTCTGCCAGAGATAGAGAGTCCTCTGCATCCAGCCTCGCAAAATAGGAACATTGAGGTCACATCTACTATTTATCCATTCAATAATCACCTTTGAGTCGCCATAGTAATATGGGTTTTGTATTTTGAGCTTAGTTGCCACCATAAGGCCACCCCACAGTGCCATGATTTCCGCCTTATTATTTGTTCCGGATTCCGCATTCCAGTAGATATGAACCCTCTCACGTTGGGATATTCTAGCCCATACTTCACATCCCATGATACCCTCCGCAGAAGCACCATCAAAGTATATAGCAAGGAGATGAATCTCATGGGGTCTGTTCCTGAAGGATTTATCCACAACCTGTTGGGCAGGAGCACTCCAATCTACAAACCAGCTCATGATATTGGATATGATAATATGTGGAGAGAAAAGCTTATTTTCAAAGATGAGATTATTTCTCCCAATCGAGACTTCCCAACAGAAATAGAAAGGAAGTGACCTAAATTTACCTTTCAACCTGTCCCAATCCTCCACAGTAGAAATAAAGTCTGATGCCGTCCAGTTATGATCCATAATGTGATGAGAGACAACCCTCCATATATCTTTAACAATTGTACAGGTGAAAAAAAGGTGCCTTATAGTTTCAGCCTCCATGCAACATATAGCGCACCTGTTTGGCCCTTGTATACCTCTTTTAATTAAGCTATCCCACATTAGAATTTTGTCTTTCCATATCAACCAGCCAAATAATGTGATCTTGGTGGGAATCCGGCGTTTCCAATATTTATAGAAGATCTTGGTAATGTTACCCTCCGCAGCATCTATGATGATATGCCTGTAAGCGTACTCTCTGACAATAATAGCATTCTGCTTCAATGGACCATTCCATATGATTTTGTCCCCTCTCTCCAAATAGCAAAAACCGGCAGATTTGAAGGCTATCAGCAGATTCTCCCATTCCGTAGCTTCATCCCCCGTCAAACCCAAAAGAGTTGCATTCTTGAAGGAAGGCGCTCCATGTGTCCATTCGGATATGGTCTGCGATAGTACCATATAACCCCGTTGTGATAGGCACTGTAACAGTCGCGGGGAGATATCGCTGATTTTTGTGAGGCCTGTTATGTTTCGGAAAGCCATAGGAATTTTTCCTCCATCGCCAAATACCCAAATCATCCGATCACATATATATGTAAAGATCTTTTTGAAACCGCCCCATATGACTGAAATATTGAGTGGGCAAACGATCTCCCTGCATAACAACTGATGTAATATATCCCCGCTAATATCCATGTTGCTTTCAGCTCGGTGTTTTGACTTGGTTGTAATTGTTATGATTGTCTACCCAGATGAGAATTTCGGTTTCAGAGGAAATTTCGGGCATGTTTATTTTGATTACAAGCTTCTGAGAGATTCAACTGGGAACTTTGATAGGACCAACATGCTTGGCAAAGGAGGCTTCGGTAAAGTTTATAAGGTATAAACTTTATTAGTTTGCCCATTTATATGCTTTGTTTACTGATAATTAATGTAAGGGGCTTGCTGAACAGGGAAGAATTCCTGATGGGAGGGATATTGCTGTGAAGAAACTAAATGGAAGGAACGAGAATGCTCAAGCTGAGGAAGACTTTCTAACAGAAGTGAAGCTCCTCACAAATGTCCGTCACCGCAATCTTGTTCGTTTACTCGGATGTTGCACGCAAGGGCAGGAGCGTTTGCTGGTCTACGAATTCATGTCAAATAACAGTCTTCACAAGCATTTGTTTGGTAGGTTGTTCTCATTAGCACTATTTTTTAGCCATTAGCAAAATTAGCACAATTATGTGAAATGGTTTAATTACTTGTATTGAGGGTTTCAAATATTTTGTTGGCAATACACAGGAGAGATAAGAAATCCTATGAGCTGGGAAAACCGTTTAAACGTTATAGTGGGTGTAGCTCGAGGACTTGCATATCTACATGAAGACTCTAACGTTCGCATTATACACAGAGATATCAAATGTGGAAATATACTTTTAGATGACAAATTTCATCCTAAAATAGCAGATTTTGGATTGGCTAGATTCTTCCCAGAAGACCAAACCCATGTTTCTACCAGAGTCGGAGGAACAATGTAAGTTGTGTCATTCAATTAAGAAGTTGTGTGTGTTTCTGGCACTAATTTATGGGCTCCGCTAATATTTTATGAGACAGAGGGTACACTGCGCCGGAGTATGCCGTCCATGGGCAATTAACGGAAAAGGCAGACGTTTATAGTTATGGGATAGTGGTTCTTGAGATAGTGAGTGGGAGAAAGTGCGTGGATCCGACACTGCCAGCCCCCATGAACCTTCTTCTACAATGGGTGTGTATCTGTTCTAAATTTTCATATAATTTTGGTTTAGTAGTTATAGCAAATAGTCCACTTCGCTGGTTTGATAGTTGTAGCAAAAAGTTCATTTAGAAGCATAGAATAGAAAGTAAAGTTGGCGATGATGTAGGCTTGGAATCAATATAAGCAAGATCGACAATTGTATATTGTTGATCCAACGTTAGAGGGGCAGTACCCAAGGGAGCAGGTCTTGAGGGTCATCACGGTTGCACTTCTTTGCACTCAAGGTTCCTGGGCGCTGCGGCCGGCCATGTCACAAGTTGGGCTGTTGTTAACCAACAATTCAGAGATCCCTTCTCTGCCTACACAACCAGCTTTCATAGATGCCGCTGCAGCCCAATCCGAGAATTCCAACGCAAATACTAGATCAGCTGGTGCTCCATCTCAGAGATCTCACGGATCTATCAGCGTTTCTTTACTTCCTCGGTAGTGGTCCAACAAACCAGCAAAACATGCCTTCGAAGCCCATCGTTAATTTGTATCTGTGGGTGTGGAAGCAAATAACTTATATTGTATTTATTAACTCTACAACGATGGAATTTGGTAAATACTTATTTACTATTTAGTAAGTTGTTTCTTAAAAAGATTGGCTAATTTTTTAATTAAAGTTAATAATCCCGATTAATAAAATTATTAAATATTTAATTTTGTAATTCCAACTGTATTTAAATGCGTACTGCTTCAGAGTCATTGTATTGGTTTCTTTAATGCTTAATGTTTCAGAGTCATTGTATTGGTTTCTTTCGATGGTTTATACGATTATTATTTTTATTTTTTTATATCAGTTTAGTTTAGTTTTATTTTAGATTTAGATTTAAGGGATTTAAATGTACATATAAGCTGGTACCTATGTATTTCATAATGATTTTTTCAAAATTTGGTACCTACGTATTTAAAGATGAAACACCATAATCAAGTCAACAAACATGTGGCCATTATTCGATCGGCGAACATTGGAATTTTGGGTATAATCCGGACTGATGACGGTATTGACTATTTCCAAAATCAAAGAAGAGCAAATTTCAGATAAATGTGATGTGACTTAGTAATCACAGGGAAAACAAGATAGTAGTGGGCCCGTCCTGCAATAACATGGAGACAACTAAAGTTATAGTAGTAGCGTGTGTGGACGAAGACTCCAGCTGCGTCCATTTCAATCGAACAGTTCTGGTCAGCTCGTTCGTGTCGTAGGTGAACAGCATTAATGCTATTTTGGTGTGTTTCGCTCATTCAATTCATTCATTACGAATGGTAAAGTCGTTGCTTATTCTGCTTTGCTGGTCTTCTCAGTAGAAATAGTAAAGTCATTGTGGTGATCTGATCACTTAAGCCTTCTCTAATTCTTTCCTACTAACCTTGCAGGGAAGACCAGCAGCAGAGTCATTCCGTTCTTCTCATTCCAGACATCACTACTCTTTCTTTGTCACCAATCCTACTCTTTCTTTGTCAATACTCAGCTGCTTCCTGAGTGGGTAGTGTAATAAATTCAATTTTCCAATCGATACACTGTAGGAATGTTATGCGTAACTTTCCAAGAAATATAGCCAATTGAATTGGGTATATTTCTAGAGAACTTACCTATTACGTATTGGGATTTCTCCTCTTTATTCTACTTCAACTTGGTTTCTCGTTCACTTTGACTCCCCTTCTTCATTTCAAATAAACTGGATTTCGGTTTCTCTTTCACTTTGACTCCCTTACTTTTTTCATTTCAAATAAATAAGGATTTTATTGTAATGACATATGTTTAATTTTGATTTCCTATGTTACAATAGGAAACAAATAAATATTTAACTATTAGTAATTTAGCTACTAATAACTGATGTACAATTGTTGTTTGTAAAGTTGTATTTATGTTTTATTTTATAAAAAAGATTGGGAAATTAATGGTTGAAGTGATGGCTCAAAGAGGAAAAAAGCTATAATTTATTTTAGAAAATTATTTCATCTATCAACAACAACAAGTACTAGGCAGTCTTAAGAAGTGGTAACACGAGCTTATTAATGAGTTGAGGTTGAGGTATTTAATAACCACCCAAATAGTGGTATATGGGTAATATGTCTAATATTTTTGGCTTTTATCTCACAATTCTCAGATAAGAGAACTATAGAGACTGAAGAAAAGCATAAAAGAAATACAAAAAGAGATTGACTGGCCTAGTTGCTTAGGGGCAGTAGAGGTTATGTCAAGGTGTTATGTAAAAGTTGGAAGGAGCCAAGTACTTAACTTGTAGCTGTTTATGATTGAGTATTTCTAATACTATTGTCTTACATCTACATGCAAATTTTTTATTTTGTTTAAGATTGAATTATTCTGGTTCAAAAATAGTAACTAAAATTAAATATATGTTTTAACATAGTACCTTCCCTTACCCTTTGTTTTAATATCAAAGTGTAGTTAAAGGAAATCAGAATAGAAATAAGTTGATAATATAAAATTATAAAACTACATATTTTTTTGTTTGTTGATTGTGTTGGTTGAAATATTGGTAGCAGAAGTATTTTTTACAGTAACTTAAGCTATAGTAGAGAATAGTGTGAAAAAGTTTAATTACGTGGAAATGTTGCTCCATAATAACCATACAATATCTTACCATGAGAGAGAAGAAAATATTTTAGCCTCATCAAAATAGAGAACACAGTTTTCTTTACTCAACTAAACAATAATTATTTTAATTTCTTCAAGGTCAGATAAGGTATCTTATATCTAGCTAAAGTTGTGTATAGAAAAATTACAGTAAATATGATTTCGATTTCCTCATTATAATCTTTATAAAAATTACTTAGAATCAACTCAAAACCATAAATGAAGAGAGAGCCGAATAATAACTAAAATACTTGCATAAAATACATTAGAAATTTATAAATGCAAACCCCTCTTTAGCCGAATATAACAATTGTTGCCCTCTCTACTCTCGCCCCCTTTACAAAAGTTCTTAAGCCATTCCTCTCTATCTCTTTGTGTCTCTCTCTGTCCTCCATCCTCACACAAACTTTATATTTATACACAATTATGGATTGATTTGAATCCATGATTTCCTCCACACAAATCTCAACCAAATCCTAAAATATCTTTATCCCTTCTTTAACTCAACTAAGTTCCATTTAAGGAATTTCTAATCCCTAAAATATCTACCCAAACAAATTCCACTCATATCCTCAATTTATTTAGAGAATATTTACAATAAACCTCACACTCAAATATTTCTCTCAATTTATTAAAAATAAGCATAATAATTTATAAAATAATTAAAAAGACATCACCCCCTAATTACACAATATTTTAATGAAAATCAAGCAGGATGCTCCTGCATCAAACTCCCCATGTAGAGAAGTTTCCATAGACTCCTGTCTATGAGGTCTGCCACTTTTCTGTAATAATGTGACAGCCACAATTCTCAATAACTTGCTCCCTCTAGGATTCGAAACTCAGTTTCACCGCTGGTCTTTTAAAGTATCAACTCCATTTTGTAATTTCCAACAAAATTTCCAGAATAGTGTTTTCAGCATACTATTGAATGTAACTCTTTCTTTTCCATACCACATCATCTTTATTTAAGGAATTACACACTTTTATAGAATCAATGATGCACATTCTTCTGGTCTCCAAACTCTGAAAGAATCTCGAACTGGTTGTACATCAGTATCACTTATTCTATCAGCCGGATTCCATCGACCTCTCCAACAATTTCTTTCACCAATTCCTCGGAGTAATTCCTCTTCGTTTGATGCTTTTACCTCCAATTGCATTGAAAACTCAACTTTCTGAAGTGAAAAAAAATCAAGAATTTCTCCTTCATAACAACTATAGTCATTGATTTCCCCTATAGTAACAAATTTCTCAATCGGTTTTGTACTTGCATTCATCAACAAACTATTAGTTTTAAAAATATAAGACCTTTCGGCCTCTTTTGATGCTTCAAGCACCAATCTCCCATCATAGACTTTCTGAATTTTAGCAGATACTGTTTTGAATTGCTGGTTGCTTTCATCTTTATCCTGATGGTTCAATACTTATGTTTCCTTTATGTCTCTAAAGACATAAATTTCTTGCTGCTCCCGATCTTTCATCTCATCTCCAAATACTTTTTGCTCAATTTCTCTGATTTCAACATTATATTTGTTAATGTTGTTTTCTGTACCTATAGCCACATTTTTATTTGAAAAGTTATAGCATTCACTCAACTCTATAAATGTTAGAAACATTTCATCCCTGTCATGCACAGCAACTACAATCTCTTATGTATCAGGTTCTGCAAGTTTCATCTCCCCTTCAGGTTCCTTAAGCCATTGTTCCAAGAACTCTATTTCCATGTGAAATCTTTCCAGCATTTCATCACAACCTTCATTCCCAGTTTCATTCTTCTTCTGACAATCCTCCTAAGTTATCTCGTTTTCTGTATCATCACATTGCAAAATTCTATCATCAATTTCATTAAACAAATTCATTTGTTTACCTCCTTGGAATATCACTTTCGAATTTTCACTATGCTTCTACTCCATAACAACTTCAACTGGTTGTCTTACACCAAATAGGAATTCATCTATGATTTCGTATTGCTTCAATAAATCAGTACCTTCCTTCTCTGAACAACATTCTCCATCATACTTCACCACAAGAGTTTCATTCATCTGTGTAACAGTTTCACTAGATTGTCCACCATCTTCTGCACATCCTGCAAACATACAAAAACTATAAGTTTTAAAAATACAAGGCTTCATAGCCTCATCTGCTTCTCCTATCAACATATCTTCCAATTCTTCTGAACTATTCCAATAGTTCATGAAATCTTTCTCATTGATCTCTTCACCCATAATTTCATCCTGTTCTGGGCCACAAATGGAAACTTCCATTTTAAACTCAGCCTCTCTGAGTTCATCACATCTGATTTACACACTCATCATCTTCTTGAGCTTCCTCAGCTCTTATTTTAACTGTATGTTTACCTGCTATTCCCTTTTTGCGTGTAGCCTCTGCCTTTTCATTTTCTTCCTCAGGGTCGAAAAATGTCTCTGGTCTTTCTTGTTTCTCTGTAACAATTCCCTCAATAACTCAAGGTGAATTGTTATCTCAGCTTTCTCCCTCTCATACTCTTCATCATTCAACTTCTTACATATGCCATTTGCCTTGGCATTTTCCTTCTTCTCTCTTCTGCTGTGGTCTTTCTCAGAACTTTTGAAATGACTATTAACAGTCATCCTCTCCTCCTTTGTGAACTTCATCTGTTCACTTGTGGATTTCATTCAATCCCCTTTTCAGCAAGCCTTCATACTTGCCATAAAAAATGCAAGCTCTCTTCATGCTCTAAGTATCTTTCGGTTCTCTGTCCTGGAATCATTTCTAGGCAACTCTCTTGCTTCTCTTTGCTGCAAACAACAACTGCAGTATTTCATGTGTTATAATGATCAAACTCTTTGGGTGTTGGGCTCCGCCAATCATGAACCCAGTTACATTCAAACCTTTGACTTGACTTACGACTCTTTGTCTCTAGACTTGACATCAACTCTTCATCTTGGATGAAAAAGGAATTCTCCTGTACAATAACTCAATGATTTAACATGACCCAAGCTATCCAATTTCTTCATTGACCTGAAAATCTTATGTGACTTCAAAGCTTGACCCAATAATTACAATAGTGGATATTTTGACTTTAATTCAAGTTATACAACATACCAATGAACATCCAACATTCTCATGATGTAAAATATTCACTCCACCAATTCTCTTTCATACTCCATTTGTATGATAATATCATACATCATCTCTCATTATCACTTCATTTTACTGTCATGACACTTTAAGCCTTTAAATCAAAATGCAATCCACTTTTCCCAAGATTTATTTTATGATGAAAATAAAATAAACCATTTAATTTTCAAAATTTTAAATACCTCTTTGAAATGAATTTTCATGCCTCATTCTCCCTTCAATAAACCTTTTCTTTTCAATGTCAATTCTCTGTATTTAATTCTTCTGTGTTGTTCTTATCATTGTGAATATTTGCATGCCCTTCATACCATAAGCTCTTCAAAACGCTCATCATCTTAGAGCAGAAAATTTTCCTGTACTTCCATGCAGCTCCTTCTTGCAGTGATGTTTCTCATGCAACACTGTCTCTCTTCAGTGTACAAACCAATTCCTTCATAGGAATTTTCCAAAACTTCCTTTTAAAATGGTGGCATCAACATATGTCTCCAACAGCAACAAACACAACCACGCTCAAACCATATTTACAAATCAATTTCTGAGATGTATTTCAATTCCAAAAAATTTGGATTGATTTTACTCTTTCATAAAATTTACAAAAAACTTAACTTCTCAAATATGGAAAGGGAAACTTAATTATCCAAATTTTAAAAGTACTCATAAGGTTGCCTGCAAATGTTGTTTTCTTCCAGATCAATCAATAAACAAGGTTTTATAAACCATGCACCAACATCCCATAGAATCTGTGCTTGTATTGGTATTTCACTTGTTTCAACATTCCACGCTGGCCCATTACTAGCTACCAGCATTTGCAGGCACAACACTTGCTCTCGAACGCACTTAAAAGCTACATGAAAACCAATTTTGGTTTTGTAACTCTTTTCTTCCCTTTTGCTGAATAACAACTACCAGTCTTCGTCTCTATTTTACATGTTCAAACTTATGCTGCACACAATTATAGTCCACACACTCCACAAAGCCTCTCTTACATGCTTCCACGAATCTTCACACAACCCTTACCCCATGTCGTGAACTCAACAATGCTTCACAAATCTCAAGTCTTCAATAGGGGTCTTCCATGCTTTCAAACATGGGACATCTCACAAGAGAGAGAAAATGCTATATGGCATTTCTCTACATTACTATAATCACTGCCAAATATGAGCCGTCACACCAGAACTATTAAATGATGTATAGCATTTCTCTGCATTACTAGAATCGCTGCCAAACATGAGACGTCGCACCAGAACTATCAAATGTTGTATAGCATTTCTCTACATTACGGTCAACGCAATCAGACCCTTACAACCACTGCTAGCAATCACATACTGCCCAATGCATCCTTTGCAAGAGTGTCAATGCTATTTGCCATCATCGATCCCAAATTTCCCTTTATGGCATGGTCCCCAGCTTCTCTAATGTCTGCGTCCAAACATCTGCAGCCTCTACACTCTGACAAATACTCCAATTTCTAATTTACATTTTAATCTTCACATTCTATCAATGTAATGGAATTCTGAGGAAATTCACAACATGAGATTGAACGAAATTATTTCCACACAAGAAAGGTGCCTAAATAAAATTACACTGCACTTACAAGACTGCTAACACAATTATGAATTTAGAATGGACATCTCACT
Source organism: Pinus albicaulis (assembly GCA_034641835.2). Taxonomy (NCBI): domain Eukaryota; kingdom Viridiplantae; phylum Streptophyta; class Pinopsida; order Pinales; family Pinaceae; genus Pinus; species Pinus albicaulis. The sequence continues at coordinate 1,364,424,174 of CM076580.1, forward strand.
TGCTGGACTGCTAACGCAGTTATGAATTTACAATTTACACTGCACTTGCAAGAATGTCAATGTAGTTACGAATGCTAATTCACACTGTCATCACCTCCCAACTCCACTGTGACAACATCAGAGGTTGTAATGCAGTCTTAGCAGCAAGGCCTGCATGCCGACTGGTTGCATTCTTCAGTTTTAGGTTTTCCAAGGCCTGTCGATCAACTTGGTTTCCAATTCGCCTTTAAAAAATCATCTCCATCATTCCACAATGCCGCATTCAATGTTCGAATGCCTCTACATTCAGTCTACAACATTGGATTGTCTCCTTCGTTAGTCGAGACCACCGTTAGTTTTCATCTCACTTCACCATCGATGTTGTTCCCGTTGCTCATACTTTCCTGAAATTAACACACTTGTCGAGGCATATATGTATGATATAATGTAGAGTCAAAACAAAGTGTAGAACAACTAGATTTTTGGCTCTGATACCAAATGATGTAGAGATTCTACATAAATCAGACACTTGCACATAAAACGGATTGCATTGTCCTTTTACATAAGACCCTCAATTGATTTCCTCATTATAATCTTTATAAAAATGACTTGGAATCAACTCAAAACCATAAATAAAAAAACTTGCATAAAATATATTAGAAATTTATAAATGCAAACCCCTCTTTGGCCAAATATAACAATTGTTGGCCTATCGGCTCTCGCCCCCTTTACATAAGTTTTCAAACCATTCCTTTCTATCTCTTTGTGTCTCTCTCTGTCCTCCATCCTCACACAAGCTTCATATTTATACATAATTATGGTTTAATTTGAATCCATGGTTTCCTCCACACAAATCTCAACCAAATCCCAAAATCTCTGTATCTCTTCTTTGACTCAACTAAGTTCCATTTAAGGAATTTCTAATTCCTAAAATATCTACCCAAAAAAATTCCACTCATATCCTCAATTTATTTAGAGAATATTTACAATAAACCTCACACTCAAACATTTCTCTCAATTGATTAATAATAAGCATAATAATTTATAAATTAATTAAAAAGACATCACCCCTTGATTACACAATATTTTAATGAAAATCAAGCAGGATGCTCCTGCATCAAAAACTATATATTAACAAAGAAGGTATATATTTGAAACTACTAAATGATATAGTGATTTTGTAGTATAAGTGAGGACAAATAATGCGAATGTATAGGAAAAACTTGTCTCCACCACCAGAATTATGGAGTAATACAAATCAAGAAATGTACATGTTAACTAGAATTGTGACAATATAATAAGTGAGAAAGATATTAGGCGTAAAACGTGTAGTAGTAAACGTAAAGAAAGTCAAAGATAAGGAGTAAGAAAGATATTAAAAAATATATATCACACAAATACAAATCTAGAATGTATAAAAGATGGATAATAATTTTAATAAGCCACACCAACCAAAAATCCACATACATGATTATTTATCTTGAATAAATCATTATATATATATATATATATATATATATATATCAAATCCGAACTTAATTGAATATGTCTATATTTTAAACAGTTATACATAATTGTGTTAGCTAGAATGACAGATCAATACTAATTTTAATTATAATAATAATAATAATAAAACAAGAAGGAATTCTTCAATTCTACGACTAAGATATATGCCAAGAAATAATGGCAAGGAAGTTCATTAAGATAATAAACATTGTCTATATATAAGATGAAATTCTCAACATATATGAGAACCCATAAATATTGTGAGCTAGTTCCAACCTCAAGAGGAAACAAAATGAATTTATGAGTTTAATAAACGTGAATTCCACAAAATAGCTCCAAGAATCTTTCAAATCCTTGAAGTAGGAAATACCTGGAAGGAAACACAAACAACATTGTGATGGTTAACATGAGTGCTTAACATGTAAAAAAATTAATAATTAAAGATTCGGTAGCAGTAGGTCTAATTGATAGAGAAGTAAAGTATTACCTTCTTAGGTTGTGAGTCACTTTGGACTCCCATCTAGCAAAACAGAAATCATCAAATAATAACCACAAGAAATAATGACAAGGAAGGTCATTAAGATAATAAACATTGTCTATATATAAGACGAAATTCTCAACATATATGAGAACCCAGAAAGATTGTGAGCTAGTTCCAACCTCGAGAAGAAACAAAATGAATTTATGAGTTTAATAAACGTGAATTCCACAAAATAGCTCCAGGAATCTTTCAAATCCTTGAAGTAGGAAATACCTGGAAAGAAACACAAACAACATTGTGATGGTTAACATGAGTGCTTAACATGTAAAAAAATTAATAATTAAAGATTCAGTAGCAGTAGTTCTAATTTATAGAGAAGTAAAGTATTACCTTGTTAGGTTGTGAGTCACTTTGGAATCCCATCTAGCAAAACAAAAATCATCAAATAATAACCACAATAAATAATGACAAGGAAGTTCATTAAGATAATAAACATTGTCTATATATAAGATGAAATTCTCAACATATATGAGAACCTAGAAAGATTGTGAGCTAGTTCCAACTGTTGGGGTTCCCATGTTTTGGCCAGATTGGCAAGACCAAAGATGAGACAACATCAGAACCACTTTTGGGCCCTAGGATCTAGCCCTCCTGGACCCGGAGAGGGATCTCTCCAAATAGAGCAAAGAATGATATATATCTTTGAAGCTCAAGATGAGATGTTAGGCTAGTTATGAAGCACAAAGGGGGTTTAAAATAATTTGGTTGGTTGGTTGCTGGGTTGAGTCATGAGATCATAGGCTGAGAAAGTAATGGGAGAGAAGGAACAAAACAGCAGGATGTTTCAACAAAGGGGATAGGCCAAGAAAATGCCATCCATTGGGCTATGGAGTCATGAAAGGAGAATTACTTGCAACAACTAGCCAAAGCTTCCAAAGGGAAAGTCATCTATACTAAAGGATCTTTTATATAGATGATGGAATGGAACATTAAGGAAGAAGGTGAAAGAAGGAAAGACAACCCAATTTCTGTCTATAGATCAGGCTAGAGGTCATTTAACTCCAGACCTGCTTGGACATACTCAAAGGCAGCTCTCAAGGAGGGACGAAGGGGCTGCTTATAGATCGGAACTCCAGGTCTGCTTTAGCAACTCCAAGGGAAAAACAGAGATAAATTTGATAAAGAAACATCTAAGCAGCAAACCCCCGAGTTCATACATCAGCCAACAGGCAATAACAGCCACTGCACTGGTTGAACCACATGAATTCACTCTTAGATAACACATAAAGCAGAAAACATTAAAGGTAGGGAGAGTAGGAACATAGGGCACCTAACAAGGGTGAATCCTATGCTATACTTCTGTTGCCTACCAGAAGAACATGAAACAGTATGCGAATGTAAATAACAGAGTTAAGAAAAACATCACCAATAGTAATAGACCAGGATCCTGTGAAATGTGCTTTGATTAATTGATGCAAAACCAGTCATGTACAATAAGCTCAATGGCTAATACAATCCAAACTTTCTACTCCCAGCCTATTACATGCAAAATACTCTTTAACTCCCTCCCAAGACTGTTCTAACAGTCAAACTAAATCCCTCTAGCAGCAACAATCGAACAACTTAACAACAACCTTTACATTATGTTCTCGGGAATTCTTATAGGGGAAGAGAGAAAACAGGGGTAGATGAACATTGAATTGATCTCATTAAGACAGAACGACAGAAGTGTTTGCACCCATACTGCTTAATGGCATTGTGCTATACTCTGTAGGCTGTTTGTAGGTGTCTGTCAGGTCGAGATCAACCTCTGATATGTTCTTTAAGTCCTTACGGCGGTCTGCAACTATGGTAGCCTCCTGGAATAAATGAACTGGATGGAAAATCTGCAAGGCTGCTCCATACTCCTATAACTTATTCCTGACTGTCTTAAATGAGCTTCAGTCAGTGTAATTAATCGTTTCAGGGCTCGAGGAGGCATAGAGATTTCTTGCAGGAAGGTGTCCTTCTGAGAGAAGAGTACTCTGCTGTTAGGTAGCGCAGTTATGACTTGCTTGTGTGCTCATTAGTCTTCAAGCTGAACCTTAATCCTTTGGACACGAGATCACACATTAATTATGTCAATAACAAGCGTTTAACCCCCTTTGAATCTCTTCTGCTGATTCGCTGGCGAACGTTGAACAGACCTCTCTGCGCCGTCTACACAATTAAAATAAACCTGTTACAAACCGGGCAGGGGTGGCGGAGGAATTCTTCGGAGGCCTAGAGGGAACGACAGTGGAACAACATGAAGGCAGTGGAAAAATTGAAAAAGGCGGAAGAAGTAGTTATTTGTGTAAAAACCCAAATATTAAAACCTGGGCGTAATACAAAGGAAAACACAGATATACAGTGAAGTGGAGCTATGGATGTGGGACCCAGTCATGGTGGAGGGCGATGAAATCTTGACCGTTAGATAAAGGGGAGGATGGATGGTCGCGATGAAATCAGAAGAATCGGGAATCAGAGGGGAGGACTTGCAATTGTGGTCGGAGGTCGGGGCGCGATTGAGCACTGGCCGTTGGATCTGGAGATCTGATCAACGGTTCACGTTCCATCGGAGGGAGAGCGCGATCGGGAATCAGGAGCTATGACTTGCGATTGATCGGGAGTTGCGATGACCGTCAGATCAGCGGAGAGGATGGACGGATGGGATTAAATCGGGAGACAATGGGGAAGGCTTGCGATCAATCGGGGGATGATTCGATCGGGCGATCGGAGCAATCGGAGGGGACTTGCGATCGGAGTAAGTTGTGATTAATCGCATCGCAAGTATTTGCGATGGACCAATCGAGGGATAACACAAGTGTTGCGATTGCGATTGGGCGGGGGCTTGCGATTAGCGCTCCGCCGTCGAATCTCTGTGATAGATCAACGGTGCTAAACTCGTTGCAAGACTTACTACATTAAAATGATCGCATCGGAGATTTTCAATGTTACACAGGATTTTATCTCTCCGCTCCGATTCTTCCGATTGCGATTGGATCCCAAGGCTTAAGTGCTTGGTCTTGGGTGACGGACATATGTGGGGAAGTGGTTGAAGGGGCTAGGCCTTATAATAAGGTCAGAAAGTGGGTTTTATCCCTTTAAATGGAATTTGAAGGCCAAGGAAGGGAAACAATAGCGGGGGAAAGGGGAAAAATGGCTAATCCAAGGGTAAGGGTAGAAGTTTAAGGGGATTTTGGGGGAATTTGAATGGTAAGAAGGGAAATAGAAGGGGAGACAAGGGAGAACAAAGTAGAGGCTAGGTGGGGGTGAAATAAGAGGGAAAAGGGGCCTTTGGGCATTCTTCACAAACAGAGAGGCTTCATGATGGAAATCAGCAGAGGGGATCTTGTCAAAGGAAAAAAGGCACAAGGAGGCTTCAAGGATGATGTGTTTGCAAGGGAAATGCATTCCTTGAAGGCTCAACAACAATTTAGCCCCCTGTTTGCTTGTCAAAAATTTATAGGGGGCTAACAGTGGCTCCACATGGGGATGAATTATTCTTGAAGGAGTCAAGAATTCAGAGAATAAATCTTTGGTGTAGGCCAGATGCCTGTTGCTTGGCTCATCCCTTTCTTTCTTTAGATCAGCTGCCACAACACTATGAAGACAACATATCAGCAGTAAAACTTTCCCAAACAACTACCTACCCCCACTATAGTCCTAACATTTTTCTTTTGGGTGCATTTGGACTTGCAGACCCTCTTACATCATCAATTTTTACAAACAGGAAAATAAACCTATTCTAATTCTACCCTTATTACTCCATGAGACTAGATTAGACTGTTGGCCTCATATGTTTCTCTACCTACACTACTACCTGCTAGGATTAGACTGTCTAGCAGGTTTCTTCTCTACATTCTAAGACAGAAAATGAAACAACTAACTACATGCTCATAGACTGAGCTTTATTGAGCTTTTCGTACCTACCCTACTCTAACTCAAATATTTACAAGTCTAGCTTACAAACGTTGTCTTCCAATGTAACCAGTCCATCAAGTGATCCCATGGCTGGTCCTTTTTTCTCAGCTCCTTGAGCAGGTTGGATAGGTAGGGCAGCTCCCACTCTTTTTGTTCAGTAACAATAGCCTTGAAAAATTTTCTTTCTGTATGCAACATGCTGCTCAACAAGACCCTTGATCCTTCTTCATGTGTTTGCAGGAAATGTGCATAAGGATCACGAAATGATACCTGGCTATGAATATCTGGCAGGCAGGCGCCAACCAGGCTTTCTTCTTCTTCCACTGGATCAAGAATGAGACTCTCTTGGAGTAAAGTGTCTCCTTCATCTTCTAAACTAGAGGACTCATCGTATATTGCAGCCGAGTCCTCCTGGAGCTCTGACATGTCTTGTGAAAATATCTGCGCATTTATAAGAAGGGATATCTTCCGCTACCTCCTCTTTTCCAAGGGAAGGCTCTTTGCTTTCATCCTGTTCACAAATTTCTTCTTTGCTTTCCACCTCATCTTCTCAAAAGAAAAACTGCTGGTTTCCAATCTCACTGATGATTTGTGGTAAAGCAGAATGAATATTCAAAGAATCTTCATCTGCTATTATAATGTCGTGGCCCTCGCCATCAGTGTCATAAATAGGCGGACTCGACCAAGTCAACCATTTTGGACGCTCAGTAGGTCTTTCTTCGTCTTGATCCATAGAGGAGTCTTTCGGATCTGAATCATCAAACTCGTAAAATGACTGAGCAGGAGCATGTGTTCTACAGAAGGCCTCAGAGGTGGGCTGCTGATTTAACATCCGCTCAATCTCTTCTTCTGTCAAAAGAGGGGTTTCCCTTTCATCATTGACAGAAGCACAACATTCCTCTTTCTCTTGTATTAGCTGATTTGGAGGTTGGGTGTTTTCTTGAGCCTCATCTTCCACACCAGATTCTGCCTCTTCTATATAGTCTTCTATTTCCTCAAGGCAGCTTTCCCTATCGGCCTTTGCTGATAGGTCCTAATCTTCTCTGGTCAGCATAACACAAGGCATAGGTAAGCAACTAGGCAGTTCCTGATCACTAACCTCCTCATCTTCTATAGATTCTTGAGCATCATACATGTCTTGCTCATCTTCTCGGTCTTGAGTTTGTTCTTGCTCTGAAAGATGCATAGGCTGCTCGAAATAGTCATCATCTGTATTCATATTAGCCATGTGCATCTTCAACATTTCACTAAACATTTCTGTTAATTAAATTAATTGATCGCACAAAGCATCATACTTTGCATCTCTGTCCATGTTTGGATTCTTGCTTTTGCAAAGAAGGCTACTGCTTCTCCTCAACCAGTTCACTGTCCTTCACCAGTGGAGTCATTTGGTCTTTGGATCATAGGGAGTGTGGAGTCGCCAGGTGGATGAATTTGACTGTTTGAAGCAGGTTGCTGTCCACCATCAGTGATGTGACCGCCAATCTAAAGGCAAAGTGGTCTCGTTCCCCAGTGGATTCGCCATTATGTTGGTGACGACAATGGGAAATAGACCAAATATTAGCAGTTCTTGACTCTCAGATTCGTCCCCAACAGAGTCGTCATTATGTTGGGGTTCCCATGTTTTGGCCAGATTGGCAAGACCAAATATGAGACAACATCAGAACCACTTTTGGGCCCTAGGATCTAGCCCTCCTGGACCCAGAGAGGGATCTCTCCAAATAGAGCAAAGAATGATATATATCTTTGAAGCTCAAGATGAGATGTTAGGCTAGTTATGAAGCATAAAGGGGGTTTAAAATAATTTGGTTGGTTGGTTGCTGGGTTGAGTCATGAGATCATAGGCTGAGCAAGTAATCAGAGAGAAGGAACAAAGCAGCAGGATGTTTCAACAAAGGGGATAGGCCAAGAAAATGCCATCCATTGGGCTATGGAGTCATGAAAGGAGAATTACTTGCAACAACTAGCCAAGGCTTCCAAAGGGCAAGTCATATATACTAAAGGATCTTTTAGATAGATGATGGAATGGAACATTAAGGAAGAAGGTGAAATAAGGAAAGACAACCCAATTTCTGTCTATAGATCAGCGAGGTCATTTAACTCCGCACTGCTGACATACTCCAAAGGCAGCTTCTTAAGGAGAGACGGTGGCTGCCAAGAGAGATCTGGCCAGAGGCTATTTGGAATTCAGGTTCTGCCTATACAACTCTAAGGAAAACAGAGGATAATTCTGACAAGAACATTCTGAAAAGAAACCCTCAGAGCCTACATGGTCACCAAAGAAAATAACATCCACTCCAGACCGGTTGAACCACATGAATTCACTCTTAGATAACACATAAAGCAGAAAATATTAAAGGTAGGGAGAGCAGGAACATGGGGCACCTAACAAGGGTGAATCCTATGCTATACTTCTGTTGCCTACCAGAAGAACATGAAACAGTATGTGAATGTAAATAACAGAGTTAAGAAAAACATCACCAATAGTAATAGACCAGGATCCTGTGAAATGTGCTTTGATTAATTGATGCAAAACCAGTCATGTACAATAAGCTCAATGGCTAATACAATCCAAACTTTCTCCTCCCAGCCTATTACATGCAAACTACTCTGTAACTCCCTCCCAAGACTGTTCTAACAGTCAAACTAAATCCCTCTAGCAACAACAGTTGAACAACTTAACAGAAACCTTTACATTATGTTCTCGGGAATTCTTATAGGGGAAGAGAGAAAACAAGGGTAGATGAACATTGAATTGATCTCATTAAGACAGAACGGCGGAATTGTTTGCACCCATACTGCTTAATGGCATTGTGCCGTACTCTGTAGGCTGTTTGTAGGCGTCTGTCAGGTCGAGATCGACCTCTGATATGTTCTTTAAGTCCTTACGACGGTCTGGAACTGTGGTAGCCTCCTTGAATAAATGAACTGGATTGAAAATCTGCAAGGCCGCTCCATACTCCTATAACTTCTTCTTGACTATCTTAAATGAGCTTCAGTCAGTGTAATTAATCTTTTCAGGGCTCGAGGAGGCATAAATATTTCTTGCAGGAAGGTGTCCTTCTAAGAGAAGAGTACTCTGCTGTTAGGTAGCGCAGTTATGACTTGCTTGTGCGCTCATTAGTCTTCAAGCTGAACCTTAATCCTTTGGACACGAGATCACACATTAATTATGTCAATAACAAGCTTTTAACCCCCTTTGAATCTCTTCTACTGATTCGCTGGCGAACGCTGAACATACCTCTCTGCGCCGTCTGCACAATTAAAATAAACCTGTTACAAACCGGGCAGGGGTTGTAGAGGAATGCTTTGGAGGCCTGGAGGGAACGGCGGTGGAACAACATGAAAGCGGTGGGAAAATTGAAAAAGGTGGAAGAAGTAGTTATTTGTGTAAAAACCCAAAGATTAAAACCTGGGCGTAATACAAAGGAAAACACAGATATACAGTGAAGCGGAGCTATGGATGTGGGACCCAGTCACGGCGAAGGGCGATGAAATCTTGATCGTTAGATCAAGGGGAGGATGGACGGTCGGGATGAAATCGGAAGAATCGGGAATCGGAGGGAAGGACTTGCGATTGTGGTCAGAGGTCGGGGCACGATTGAGCGCTGGCCGTTGGATCTGGATATCAGATCAAAGGTTCACGTTCCATCGGAGGGAGAGTGCGATCAGGAATCGAGAGCTATGACTTGCAATTGATCGGGAGTTGCGATGACCGTGGGATCAGCGGAGAGGATGGACGTATGGGATTAAATCGGGAGACGATGGGGAAGGCTTGCGATCAATCGGGGGATGATGCGATCGGGTGATTGGAGCAATCAGAGGGGAATTGTGATCGGAGTAATTTGCGATTAATCGCATCGCAAGTATTTGCGATGGACGAATAGGGGGATAACACAAGTGTTGCGATTGCGATTGGGCGGGGGCCTGCGATTAGCGCTCCGCCGTCGGATCTCCGTGATAGATCAACGGTGCTAAACGCGTTGCGAGACTTACTACGTTAAAATGATCGCATCAGAGATTTTCAATGTTACACAGGATTTTATGTCTCCGCTCCGATTCTTCTGATTGTGATTGGCTCCCAAGGCTTAAGCACTTGGTCTTGGGTGATGGACATATGTGGGGAAGTGGTTGAAGGGGATAGGCCTTATAATAAGGTCGGAAAGTGGGTTTTAGCCCTTTAAATGGAATTTGAAGGCCAAGGAAGGGAAACGATAGCGGGGGAAAGGGGAAAAATGGCTAATCCAAGGGTAAGGGTAGAATTTTAAGGGGATTTTGGGGGAATTTGAATGGTAAGAAGGGAAATAGAAGGGGAGACAAGGGAGAAAAAAGTAGAGGCTAGGTGGGGGTGAAATAAGAGGGAAAAAGGGCATTTGGGCATTCTTCACAAACAGAGAGGCTTCATGATGGAAATCAGCAGAGGGGATCTTGTCAAAGGAAAAAAGGCACAAGGAGGCTTCAAGGATGATGTGTTTGCAAGGGAAATGCATTCCTTGAAGGCTCAACAACAATTTAGCCCCCTATTTTCTTGTCAAAAATTTATAGGGGGGCTAACACCAACCTCGAGAAGAAACAAAATGAATTTATGAGTTTAATAAACGTGAATTCCACAAAATAGCTCGAGGAATATTTCAAATCCTTGAAGTAGGAAATACCTGGAAAGAAACACAAACAACATTGTGATTGTAAACATGAGTGCTTAACATGTAAAAAAATTAATAATTAAAGATTCGGTAGTAGTAGGTCTAATTGATAGAGAAGTAAAGTATTACCTTATTAGGTTGTGAGTCACTTTGGACTCCCATCTAGCAAAACAAAAATCATCAAATAATAACCATAAAAAGAGAAGAGGAAAAAGCAGTTGGGAAAAGAAGGATTCCATAACAATGTGAATTAAAAATGATTAAACCCTAAATAAGACAGAAAAATGGAAATTTTTATCACAAACAACATAAGCTTTTGAAAGACAAATTTCATAAAATTAATAAAAGATTCTCCATGAGACTATTAAAAATTAATTTACATAAGGATATGGAAAAGAAAGTAACCCATTGTCTAAACCCAATACCTTAGGGTTAGATAGAGGAAAGGAAACATACTTGTGACTTATTGAATACATATACACTGGAGAAGAAATATAAGTGCAAAACCCAAGTACTAATTCGTAATCTTGTCGCAGATGTGACTGCGCATTTACTGAATAAAGAAAGAGAAAGGTATACTAAATGTGTACATACAAAAACGTTTTACTCTAGTGGAGTTACCATGATAAGGAAAGAGGAAAATCCCCTCGAAAAATCCTAACAGTAGAAAAAAAATGGCGTTATAGTCTAATGACTCAAAACTTCGAACTCGAATTATTTTATTTGAATAAGGGATAAACCTTTATTTCTACTATTGATACCATAACTTGCATTTACATTTTATATCCCTTCAGAAAGAGTAAAGGGAAACAAATACATGATGGCCATAATAAATTGATACTATGAATATTATAAGAAAGGAGTTTAGGTGTAACAACAATGTTTACCTCTTGGGTTATGAATATGTTGATCTTCTCCTTGAGATGACCCATATAAGTCACAACAAGACAACAAAGAACAGTTTGGTAGCCCTGGAGAAAGAACGTTCAAAATTATTAGTACATAGACCAAAATACTTCGAATGAAAACAAATGAATGGAAATTTATAACTAGTTAGAATCCTTTTAAAGAAACTCATACCTTTGTGCATGAGTTTAAGAATTAAATGGACAAGTAAACCCTTCCATTTGATACATTGTGATGTCAATTATGTGCAATAGTTGTAAGCTATACACTCAAGGGAAAATGACTAATATACACTTGTTGTAAGGTTTTGAAGGAGATGGCATATGCCATTGCATAACCAACGAAACCCTAGCCAAGAAACCGACACAACCAGTAGAAAAGCACTTTATCTATTGGAACATTAGTCTAACATCTTATTATGATAGATTTGACACCTCATTTATGCACCTCTCCTACCTTTCTAGTGTCATATTCAATTCCTTGCTAGTCTACTATGTTTATTTTGGTTAGTTGATTTTTGTTCTCTTAAAGGTTATAGGTTTTTCTTTAGTAATATCCACATAGTTTTATCAAATTATCACTTGACTAGTGTATCAATTTCATGGCTTTGTTGTATTAGTGATTCTATCCTAGTTGTTTCAATCCTTGAATGTTTATAAAAGCCAGGATTTTTTTCTTTTCCCATTATATTTTTGGGAAACACATCCCCAATGGGTTGCTTTTACTTTTAAACATTGCAATAAAATATGGGGAGTTTTTTTTAAGCCCAATTTCTATCATACCATCTATCCCTCTATCACATTTTTTTCCTTTTTGTTCAATCTACCATAATTTAGTTTTCCCTCTCCAAGTTTCACATACCTTCTTATGAAAAATTAAATCCTCCTTCATTTACTCAAATGTATTCGATGATTATATGAAGAACTTGTTCCTCTTCTTCCGAATCCAACTAAATAGTTTAAAAACTCATGACTTATCTACATTCACAATAAAATATATTTACAGGTATGGATGTAGATTCAATTTGAATGCATTGTCACTAACTCAGTAAATGATTACGATGGAGGTATCTTGATGGCTTCAACTTCTTAGTTTCCCATTGCATACACTCTTCATTGAAAATAGAAACAAGCCTGATCCATAAGATGGAATATATGAGAAATCCTATGTTGTAAATGGTGAAGTTTATACTTATCCTTATACGGTAACACTTTTAGAGGAATCTATCTATTTTTATCCATAAATATCCCTACTCTATTTTCTTCATCATGCACTTCCTATTCATTTTCATTTTTCTATGCAAAAACAATATGCAAAGGTCAATGTGTAAATTAGCCATAATATGATTCTGAATGATATTTTTGCATTGAATAATGTACTACTTTATTATAAGAGTGTGGAATATAGACCAAATATTCAGCTTGGGTCTTTGGAGGTCTCTAGTTGTATCCTCTCAACAACTACACCAAAGTTCTATTGACACTTCCATTTACGCAATATGATAAGGATGGAACATAGTTTAATGCTTAAAATTTGTATCCATTCTTTACCATTATTTTTTCCAAAAATTACCCAAAAAACATGCATCTTGATCAAACTCTATTGAGTGAAGCAATTAATAATGTACTAAAACATTTGAGTAGGACATATTATAATCATAGTATGTTAAGGATCTCCATGGTAAAGTGGAAGTTAATATCCATGGATAAGAATTTTGTTTTATGTTTTTAAATGTATATATGTTTAAGCTATATATTGTCTATTTTAATTAATAACAATAATAATAATATAATAATAATAATAATAATAGTAATAATAATAATGTATTAGCTATTTTTTAATATATTTTTTTAATCTTGAAAACTTAATATTTATCATGACATAAGTTTTTTTATGCTTATCATGGATTGATTCCTATAAGATTTTACCAACCATTTAATTTATATGGCTGAGCAAGTGGTACCTATATGTTATTAATTAAAATAACATGCATGTGTTCCTATAACATGCACATCTCTCTCTCTCTCCCACCCACCCCCCCCACCACTCTTTTGTATCTCTCTTCCTCTGTATCTCCTCCCATGTCTCCCTCTTTCTCTTTCCGCAACCCCAACACTTCCCTATCTATTTCTCTCTTTCTCTCTCCCCCTTCCTCCTATTTCTTTCCCCCTTTCTCTCTCATTCCCTCCCCCTTATGTGTTGAGAAATATAGGAAAACTACATTATGTGATTCATCTTACTTTGATAATTGTTTGTGATATATTTTTACTTAACTTGATTAGCTTCTTCTTTAACTTGATTATAATTAGTGTTTTTTATCATCAAACAACTACCAAAACAATAAAAAAATGATATAAGAGTACACAAGATGTAGTGTTAGGTCCCTATATTACTAGTTTAGTCCCTTATTGTTATTAGTGTAGCCCCCTTATTATTATTGTTGTACCCCTGTAACCCCAATATTTTTATTATTGTGCCCTTACATTATTATTGTTAGGTCGGCTAGGATTATATTGTCACCTCATGGACTCCTATATATAGAAGGAGGTTTTGGTAATTTGTATCATCCAAGAATTGTTCATTTATGTAATGTATTGGAGGTTTTCCCCTCAAAGTGGTTGATTTCTAAGGCATTGATCTCTCTCTTCTTCTATCTTTGGAGCTGGTTTCATAACATTTGGTTTCAAAGCTTTGGATTCTAGGGCTTCGCTGCTCCAAACAGGTCATTGTGGCATTTTAATTTTTTTCTACGAAGGTTACGAAGCTGAAATTTTTAAAAGAGAAGCCGAAATCCCAAGGAACCTCATGGAAAAATTTCAGATCTTGATTCACAATGTTTTTGGAGATATGATCTATGCAAGTTACATATTTTTGCATGCTCCTGAATTTAACCTAAACCAACAATCATGGCATTTTAGCTATAACGCTTTTTCTATGAGGGCTTAGAAGCTGAATTTTTTACAGAGCGAAGCCTCAATCCTAAGGAATGTAGAGGAAAAATTTAAGAGCTTGATTCACAATATTTTAGGAGATAGGGTCTGTGGAATTTAGGGATACTTCAGGCTCCCGAATTTCATCTCAAAGAGTTGACCGTGGGAAAATTGTCATAACTCTCTCTTTGAGCATTGGATTGGAATTTTGTAAAAAGTGGCTGCAAGTACACAGATTATAGTTTCCTGTATATGAATTTTAGAGCCGAAGGAGGAAACAGTGATACGTGGAACGTCGTACAAGGTCGCTTTACTGAACTAGTCCATAATTAGGTCATGTGGGAGATTTTGCATAGATTTGCCTTGAAGAATCCAAATCAGGTTAGACCTTTGGAATTTGAAAGAAGATTCAGAGGGCTACTACATGGCCCAATTTCAGATATTGAAGATCTGAAATCACAGAGATAATTTAGTTTCAATATCGAGCTCCTCAAAAGCAAGAAAAAGGTGTGTATTTTTTTCAAATTACATAAGTCTCGTTTGAAAAAATTAGTTTGAATTTATTCCAAGGGAATATTAAAGAATAGATATCAGTATTGGGTTCTAAAATGCCCCCTAAAAATAATTCAACACCCATTAAGCCTTCAGAAGGCTACTATGACTCATGAAGATGAAGAAGTGCAACATGAGATATCAAAATTATAAGAGCAAGTGCAACCAATTTTGCCATCGCAAAGAGCAACAAAAAATGAAATGGAAGTTTTGAAGAAAGGCATGGAAACTAAGATGGATGGTTTGAATAAAGGCATAGAAGCTAACATGAATGGTTTGGAAGCTAATATGGATGGCATGAAAGCTAATATGGATGAAATGGAAGCTAAGATTGATGAAAAAATGAAAGCCAACATGGACAATGTTATCACCCTAATTTTTTTTTCTAAACTCTGTAATTTTACACTGTTTTGGTCCTAGTTTCAAGTAGGTTTTGAGTTACTTTAGTCTTGATAAAGGGCAGGTCATATATTTAGAAGTCTCAAAAGTCAATTTTCAATTTCAAATAAAGTCTTTTAGTCTCATTCCATAATTAAAAAGTCTTATCATTCATTTAGAAATCATGTCATTAGGTTTCGGATGAAATTCCTAAAATTAGCCACAAAACCACAGTTTCGTAGCGCGGTTAATTCAAAAAATGGGTTTTGCACTACGAAAGTGCTGCTACTTTCGTAGTGCGAAGTGTGAAAAATATACTATGTGCGCTATGAAATAAAAGGTCATGTCAAAACCCAAAAAATGTCAGAAATCCATTAAGTAATGATGGGGTAACATCATGGTGAGTCAGTTAGAGGTCATATTTGAAGCACTTAACCATTCATATCCATTATTATCATCGCATGGGTTTCATATTGGAAAATGGGATTTCAAAATTCAAAAACTATTATTTGTTCTAGTCATTCCAGTATACATTTGCTCATATTAAACGATGAAACATCTCTGTTTCAAACTCTAAAGTATTAGACTTAAGCTTGTGGTTTTTCTACACCAAGGCTATTTTAGTAAATAGTCAAGCGAGGCCACCAAATCAAATCAAGCGAGGCTGTTAAATTAAATCAAGAGAGGCTGTTTTATAAATTCCGAAGGAAGCCAACAAAGTTTTTTCTGAAACAAGCATGGCTGAGGAGAAAAAGAATCACAGAGGGGGAAATTGTTTGAGATCTGAACCTGAAAGCACAAAAGTTTTAGCTGAAGATCAAACAGTCATGGATGCTTTCAGTAAAGCAAGTTTTTTAAATTTCTGTGAAAATTTGCAAGGTGGACATACTCAGGTATCCAAAGAGTTTACATTACATTTCAGTGGGACGAATACAAAGGTTGGAAGGTTAAACATGTTAGTGACACCTGAAATCATAGCTCTAGTGACTGAAATACCTAGAGGACAAGAAACTTGGTTTAAGGGTTTCAGATTCAATATGGATTCATGCAAGATGTTTATGAATCCAGAATATGCATAGATGGACTTGAACAATGCAGTTCCCAGAAACTATATTAAGGATCTCTATGCCAAAACTACTGTTCAACGTCTAAATATATTTCACATGTGAAGGCAGGTACCACAAATTCTACACCTATCATTTCAAACTCCTATTACAATTCACAGGTATGATATCACTGGATTTACCATTTTTCCTATATAGAAGTATTGCCAAAATGGCTGATAAAGTTCAAGTAAAATCTGAGGGTTGTGAAACATCTCTGTTTTAAGGGTTGATAAAGTTATAGTAGTAGCATGTGTGGACGAAGATTCCAGCTACGTTCTGGGTTGTTCCTGGGCTGTTTCCGGTTTGCATCCATTTCAATGGAACAGTTCTAGTCAGCTTGTCCGTGTCGTAGGTGAACAACATTAATGTTATTTTGGTGTGTTTCACTCATTCAATTCATTCATTATGTATGGTAAAGTCATTGCTTATTCTACTCTACTGGTCTTCTCAGTAGAAATAGTAAATTCATTGTGGTGATATGATCACTTAAGCCTTCTCTAATTCTTTCCTATCAACCTTGCAGGGAAGACCGACAACAGAGTCATTCCGTTCTTCTCATTCCAGACATCACTACTTTTTCTTTGTCACCAATCCTACTCTTTCTTTGTCAATACTTAGCTTCTTCCTAAGTGGGTAGTGTAATAAATTCAATTTTCCAATCGATACACTGTAGGAATGTTATGCGTAACTTTCCAAGAAATATAGCCAATTGAATTGGGTATATTTCTAGAGAACTTACCTATTACCTATTGGGATTTCTCCTCTTTATTCTACTTGAACTTGGTTTCTCTTTCACTTTGACTCCCCTTCTTCATTTCAAATAAACTGGATTTCGGTTTCTCTTTCACTTTGACTCCCTTTCTTTTTCATTTCAAATAAATAAGGATTTTCTTGTAATTACATATGTTTAATTCTGATTTAGTATGTTACAATAGGAAAAAAATAAATATTTAATTATTAGTAATTTTGCTACTAATAACTGATGTACAATTGTTGTTTGTAAAGTTGTATTTATGTTTTATTTTATAAAAAAGATTGGGAAATTAATGGTTGAAGTGATGGCTCAAAGAGGAAAAAGGCTACAATTTATTTTAGAAAAATATTTCATCTATCAACAAGTACTAGGCAGTCTTAAGAAGTGGTAACAAGAGCTTATTAATGAGTTGAGGTTGAGGTATTTAATAACCACATAAATAGTGGTATATGGGTAATATGTCTAATATTTTTGGCTTTTATCTCACAATTCTTAGATAAGAGAACTATAGAGACTGAAGAAAAGCATAAAGGAAATACAAAAAGAGATTGACTGGCCTAGTTGCTCAGGGGGCAGTAGAGGTTATGTCAAGGTGTTATGTAAAGGTTGGAAGGAGCCAAGTACTTAACTTGTAGCTGTTTACGATTGAGTATTTCTAATACTATTGTCTTACATCTACATGCAATTTTTTTATTTTGTTTAAGATTGAATTATTCTGGTTGAAAAATAGTAACTAGAATTAAATATATGTTTTAACATAGTACCTTCCCTTACCTTTTGTTTTGATATCAAAGTGTAGTTAAAGGAAATCAGAATAGAAAGAAGTTGATAACGTAAAATTATAAAACTACATATTTTTGTGTTTGTTGATTGTGTTGGTTGAAGCATTGGTAGCAGAAGTATTCAAGTTTACAGTAACTTTAGCTACAATTATAGAGAATAGTGTGAAAATGTTTAATTACGTGGAAATGTTGCTCCATAATAACCATACAATATCTTACCATGAGAGAGAAGAAAATATTTTAGCCTAATCAAAATAGAGAACACATTTTTCTTTACTCAAGTAAACAATAATTATTTTAATTTCTTCAAGGTCAGGTAGAAATAAGGTGTCTTATATCTAGCTAAAGTTGAGTATAGAAAAATTACAGTAAATATGGTTACTATGCTTTAATTGTGTGCAAGTGAAAAAGTAGTTTGTAGAATATTTAATTATATACTCAAAAAAGGACAAAACTTATGCAGAGATTCTGCATAAATTAGACACTTTCCCATACAACAAATTGCATTGTCCTTTTACATAAGAACCTCAATCGATTTCCTCATTATAATCTTTATAAAAATTACTCAGAATCAACTCAAAACCATAAATTAAGAGAGAGCCGAATAATAACCAAAACATTTGCATAAAACACATTAGAAATTTATAAATGCAAACCCCTCCTTAGCCGAATATAACAATTGTTGGCTTCTCTGCTCTCGACTCCTTTACATAAGTTATCAAACCATTCCTCTCTATCTCTCTGTGTCGATCTCTGTCCTCCATCCTCACACAAACTTCATATTTATACATAATTATGGATTAATTTGAATCCATGATTTCCTCCACACAAATCTCAACCAAATCCTAAAATATTTTTATCTCTTCTTTGACTCAACTAAGTTCCATTTAAGGAATTTCTAATCCCTAGAATACCTACCCAAACAAATTCCACTCATATCCTCAATTTATTTAGAGAATATTTACAATAAATCTCACACTCAAATATTTCTCTCAATTTATTAAAAATAAGCATAATAATGTATAAAATAATTAAAAAGACATCACCCCCTAATTACACAATATTTTAATGAAAACCAAGCAGGATGCTCCTGCATCAGATTCCCATGTAGAGAAGTTTCCATAGACTCCTGTCTATGAGGTCTGCCACTTTTTTGTAATAATGTGACAGCCACAATTCTCAATAACTTGCTCCCTCCAGGATTCCAAACTCAGTTTTGCTGCTGGTCTTTTAAAGTATCAACTCCATTTTTTAATTTCCAACAGAATTTCCAGAATAGTGTTTTCAGAATACTATTGAATGTAACTCTTGCTTTTCCATACCACATCATCTTTATTTCGGGAATTATAGGATTTTATAGAATCACTGATACCCATTCTTCTGGTCTCCAAACTCTGAAAGAATCTCGAACTGGATGTACATCAGCATCACTTATTCTATCAACCGGATTCCATTGGCCTCTCCAACAATTTCTTTCACCAATTCCTCGAATTAATTCCTCTTTGTTTGATACTTCTGTCTCCAATTGCACTGAACACTCAACTTTCTGAAGTGAAAAATAATCAAGAATTTCTCCTTGATAACAACTATAGTCATTGATTTCCCCTATAGTAACAAATTTCTCAATCGGTGTTGTACCTGCATTCATCAACAAACTATTAGTTTTAAAAATACAAGACCTTTGAACCTCTTTTGATGCTTCAAGCACCAATCTCCCATCATTTTGAATTGCTGGCTGCTTTCATCTTTATCCTGATGGTTCAATACTTATTTTTCCTTTATGTCTCTAAAGACATAAATTTCTTGCTGCTCCTGATCTTTCATCTCATCTCCAAATACTTTCTTCTCAATTTCTCTGATTTCAACATCGTATTTATTAATGTTGTTTTCTGTACCTACAGCCACATTTTTATTTGAAAAGTTATAACATTCACTCAATTCTATAAATGTTAGAAAAATTTCATCCCTGTCATGCACGACAGTTGCAATCTCTTCTATATCAGGTTCTGCAAGTTTCATCTCCCCTTCAGGTTCCTTAAGCCATCATTCCAAGAACTCTATTTCCATGTGAAAGCTTTCCAGCATTTCATCACAACCTTCATTCCCAATTTCATTCTTCTTCTGAAAATCCTCCTGAGTTATCATGTTTTCTGTATCATCACATTGCAAAATTATGTCATCAATTTCATTAAACAAATTGATCTGTTTACCTCCTTGGAATATCACTTCAACATTTTCATTATGCTTCTACTCCATAACAATTTCAATTGGCTGTCTTACACCAAATAGGAATTCATCTATGATTTCGTACTACTTCAATAAATCAGTACCTTCCTTCTTTGAACAACATTCTCCTTCATACTTCACCCCAAGAGTTTCATTCATCTCTGTAACAGTTTCACTAGATTGTCCACCATCTTCGGCACATCCTGTAAACATACACAAACTATAAGTTTTAAAAATACAAGGCTTCATAGCCTCATCTACTTCTCTTGTCAACATATCTTCCAATTCTTCTGAAGTATTCCAATAGTCCATGAGATCTTTCTCATTGATCTCTTCACCCAGAATTTCATCCGGTTCTGGGCCACAAATGGAAAATTCCATTTTAAACTCAACCTCTCTGATTTCTTCACATCTCATTTACACACTCATCATTTGCTCAAGCTTCCTTGGCTCTTCTGTTAACTGTATGTTTACCCGTTGTTACCTCTTTGCGTGTAGCCTCTGCCTTTTCAATTTCTTCTGCATGGTCCAACCATGCCTCTGGTCTTTCTTGTTTCTGTGCAACAATTCCATCAATAACTCAAGGTGAATTGTTATCTCAGCTTTCTCCCTCTCATACTCTTCATCATTCAACTGCTTACATATGCCATTTTCCTTCTTCTTTCTTCTGTTGTGGTCTTTCTCAGAACTTCTGAAATGACTATTAAAAGTCATCCTATCCTCCTTTTTGAACTTCATCTGTTCACTTGTGGATTTCATTCAATCCCATTTTCAGCAAGCCTTCATACTTTCCATCAACAATGCAAGCTCTCTTCATGCTCTAGGTATCTTCTGGTTCTCTGTCTTGGAATCATTTATGGGAAACTCTCTTGCTTCTCTTTGCTACAAACAACAACTGCAGTATTTCATGTGTTATAATGAACAAACTCTTTGGGTGTCGGGCTTCGCCGATCATGCACCCAATTACATTCAAACCTTTGACTTGACTTACGACTCTTTGGCTCTAGACTTGACATCAACTCTTCATCTTGGATGAAAAAGGCATTCTCTTGTACAATAACTCAATGATTTAACATGACCCAAGCTATCCAATTTCTTCATTGACCTGAACATCTTATGTGACTACAAAGCTTGACCCAATAATTACAATAGTGGATATTTTGACTCTAATTCAAGTTATACAATATACAAATGAACATCCAACATTCTCATGATGTAAAATATTCACTCCACCAATTCTCTTTCATACTCTATTCGTATGATAGTATCATACATCACCTCCCATTATCACTTCCTTTTACTGTCATGACACTTTAAGCCTTTAAATCAAAATGAAATCCACTTTTCCTAAGATTTATTTTATGATGAAAATAAAATAAACCATTTAATTTTCAAAATTTTAAATACCTCTTTGAAATTAATTTTCATGCATTATGCTCCCTTCAATAAGCCTTTTCTTTGCAATGTCAATTCTCTGGATTTCATTCTTCTGTGTCATTCTTATCACTGTGAATATTTTCATGCCCTTCATACCATAAGCTCTTCAACACGCTCATCATCTAAGCGCAGATAGTTTTCCTGTACTTCCATGCATCTCCTTCTTACAGTAATGTTTCTTGTGCAACACTATCTCTGTTGAGTGTACTGTTGGGAAAAATACTGAGAAGGGGGGGGGGGGGGTGAATTAGTATTTAGAGCTAACTGAAAACCTTTTACTTTTTATTTCTTAAAACCGTACGCTACTTTACTAAATCCAACTTGCGTATACACGCGGATATCCTTAAGAAAACTTGTGTATGTCTAGAGGTCTTATTATGCATTTAATTCTTTACTTAGATCATTGCATCATTCATTCATCAGATGTTTAGTAAGCAGTAAGCATGTGCAGTAATAACAGAATAAACCATCACACATAAGCAACACACATGAACACCAGTATTTAAGGTGGAAACCCAATTCGGGAGAAAACCACCGTTGTTGTCGTCTCTGTCTTCAATATTTATTATAAAGAAAAATTCTTACAATTTTGTACTGGCGCAGACTTATACCAGCACGCAGGCACTCACCTGTAGAAGGCTACAACCTTCTCTCGTTCTCCAGTCACTACTGGAATGGAGCTCCAACCCCTTGATCTCGTTTACCAACCTCTCCTGGAAGGGAGCTTCGACCCCCTGAATTTAACACCAGCTTCTACTGGCAGAAAGCTTCTTTTGCAGATCTTCCTAGAGATTCATCATTTCTAGATCTAGAGATCTTGATCCTTCATCATATCCATAGGTGCATCATAGATTCAGATCTATCAGAAACAGAGTTCAATCATGCAGATATATCTTAAGAGATTTATTCATTAACAACCCCTTCACATGCACACGTTGTACTATAATCCTCTTCTCCTTATATAGTTTTAGCCTTTATTAATACCATGAGACAAAACCACCCAACCGCTGATGGTATTCCTGGACGGGATCAAATAGATAATCTAGCGGGGTCTACCCAAGCCCCAAAAAACTTCTCATTGTTCTATTTTCTTGGTCTGGAAATTAGATAATTAATCTAAGGCTTTTTAATATCTCAATGTGAGATTGAGATATTAATCCAAATTTCTCCTTTAGTAATGACCTCCCTTCGCATAACAACCTCTATTAACCTCGCAAACCTTAGTTTAAAAGGCCCCACTTAATATAATTTAGAACTGGGGCCCATCGCTAACGATCGTCTCCATCCGACGGCGGAGAGCACATCGCTCGGCTTCAGATGATCCAACGGATATCGCTCGTCAAAGATGCACGGATGATAACGCGCGAGCCCATCGCTATATAATATTATAGCCAAGGTTAATAAACATTTACCAAGGTCCGGTGCTGGTCATAACTTTATTCATGCCTATTAATAAACCTTTGACTCCGGGCCCCACGTATATGATCAACAGTCCAATCAAATTCTCGTGTCGTACTTTGGTTAACCTTCGCGCATCTTCCTCATACGACCGCTCTCTGATGGCTCCCCTCCAGATCGACGGCGCTCAACAATATCGTGCGACGTCCTTGGTCGATCGTTAACGTGCGATGGCGCGCAGTGATGGCGGTTTTGGAACTTCACCCGATGCCACGTGTCGACTGTTCTATGGAATCGCTCCCGATTCTCAAATACCACTTTTGCTGCAAAGGTGGTGCGATAAAAACCGCTTCCAGCCTTAAACAATGTTCATTGTTCATCCACAAGGTTCCACTCCTCTACTCCAGGTTCCATCTGCGTACTTTCGCCAATTCGTTTCTCCGCGTTATCAGTTCATATAACCACAATACTGTTATACAGCTCCGATGAAATTCTTATGGACTGTTCGACTCGGTTCTCTGCGTGCATTCAATCCACCATTTGGAACATAGATAAACACCTTACTCCATAATACAAAGGGTTATCACGTGTTGGTTCATTGTCTACCAGTCGGGATACACAGTCGACCGTATTAACATTGGTACCTCTAACTGTATACAGAGCACCATCAAACCCAACACCGGGTTTCTTAACTATCACGGATTTCAATTATCCATTTTCAGGATGCATACATTCACTGAACTTATTCAATAAAAGCAAATATTCATTCACACATGATTTAACTCGTCCTTATTTACATCGATTCTCCCATTAAATATAGAGCTTCGTTCAATTTTCATTCAGTCTTATATTCTGCTTGTATAGAACTGCTGATGGATTTCTGAGATCTTCATATAGTCATTATCTGCATCATTTTTCAGAGAGTTGCCATCAAGGACAATCATATAATGGGATATAAGAAATATGTGCCAACAATCTCCCCCTTTGGACTTGATGGCAACCATGACCAGAAATACATTCAGCAACATTCTCCCCCTTTGACATCAAGGGCAAAGGGTAGATCAAGATCCTTTGTACTGACAATACCATGCTCCCCCTGAGATCATGCTGCATCTTTAAACATAATATTAAATGAAATAACAGAAATGACTTATACAATCAAGATAAAAAATTCTCAAGCATGAGATCAGGCTACAAAAAATAATTAGAATGCCAACAATGCATCCTTTCCACATGAACAATGATCCTCCTTAACCTGTGCATCCAGAGATACCCATCAGCACCGCAGCTATGCTGAAGAATGCTGACCTAGAAAATTTTTTGTCAGCAAATACCCATACACAGTTTTCTGTGTATAAACTTGCATATATACGCGGATGTCCTATAGGAAATCTGCATATCCAATTTAATCTTCTGTATTTAAGTAGATATGATCTTTTGCATGGCAAAGACTACTCCTAGCTTTTGTCTGAGATATTCGAACGCTTCCCTGGGTAAATTTTTGGTAAATATATCAACAACTTGTTCTTTGGAGGGAACATACTCCAGCTTCACCTTTTGTTCAAGCACTTGTTCACGTAAGAAATGATACTTGATGGGAATGTGCTTGTTCTTGGAATGCATAACAGGATTCTTTGAAATGCGGTAAACTTGTATTATCACACATAATGGAGACAGGAGGTGAACATTTGATTTGAAATTCTTGTAAGGTTTGCATCATCCAAAGAAGTTGAGTGCAACATGATGCGGCAGCCACATATTCTTCTTCTGCTATAGATAAGGCAATAGAGTTTTTCTTCTTGCTGAACCAGGATACTTACCGGGGCCCCATATAGAATGCACCACCACTAGTGCTTTTCCGATCATCAACATTTCCCGCCCAATCTTCATCAGTGTAAGCATGAAGAGTAAGATCGGCATTCTTTGGATACCATATTCCAAAGTCTTGAGTTCCTTGTAGATATTTGAATATTCTTTTGACAGCCTGAAGGTGAGACTCTTTTGGATTAGCTTGGAATCGTCCAACAATCCCAACTACATGCATAATGTTCGGTCTAGTCCCAGTGAGATAAAGTAGGCTTCCTATCATAGATCTGTATTACGGTTGATTCACCGTGGGAGAATCATCGTGAGAAGCTGAGATTACATCTCAGTTCTCATTTAATTATTATACAGGGTTTGCATTCTTCCATGCCATACTTCTTCAGAATTTTCTTAAGGTATTTTTCTTGTGATAATAATATACCATCTGTAGTTTGATGCACTTGCAAGCCAAGAAAGAATATTAGTTCCCCATGTAAAGACATTTCAAATTCTTGCTGCATGACAGAAGAAAATTTCTGACTCATAGATTCTTCATTACTTCCAAAAATGATATCATCAACATATACAACCACAATCAATAGTTTATCATTTTCAATTTTTGTGTATAAGTTTCTATTAGCAGACCCCTTTGAAAATCCTTGTTGATGAAGAGAATGTTGTCAAGACAATAGTACCATGCTCGAGGGGCCTGTTTGAGACCATATAAAGCCTTTGTATGTTTGCAAACAAGTTTTTCATCATTTTCCAGAATGAAACCTTTGGTTGTTCTATATAAAATTCTTCTTCTAGATCACCATTGAGGAAATCATATTTGACATCCATCAGATAAACTTTGAATTGTTGAAAACTTGAAAAAGCAAGAAGCATTCTTATGGCTTCAAGTCTGGCTAGAAAATGTTTCTTCAAAGTCTATACCTTCTTGTTGAGCATACCCTTTAAAAACAAGTCTAGCTGTGTTTCTAAATACATATCCATTTTCATTTAACTTGTTTTTGAATATCCATTTTGTTCCAATAACATTTTTATCATGAGGTCTTGTAACCAATTCCCAGATACGATTTTTTTCAATATGATCGAAGCTCTTCATTCATGGCTTGAATCCAACATTCATCTTTGCTAGCTTGATTGACATTGTGTGGTTCAATAGTGGATAGAAATGCCCGGATAGCTAGAAGATCCCACAAGATTCCTTCTTGTTTGTACACATGATCCCTTTTCTCCCAAAATTTGAGATTCTGGATGATTCTTTTGAACATATCTAGATGGAGCCTTTTCAGACAAATCCTCTTTGGGTTCTTCACTGGGTTCACTGTTTGTATCATTACTATTTGATGTAGGAGGATATGTGTCACCATCATCTTCATTTGTTGTTTGCTTTTCTTCTTTTGAAGCTGCAGGAGACTCATCAATAACAACATCAATACATTCAACAATCTTCCGAAGTCTTTTATTGTAACATTTATATGCTCTACTCCTAGAGGAGTAACCAAGAAGTATTCCTTCATCTGCTCTGTATTCAAACTTGCCATGTTTTTCATCATTATTTTTGATAAAACATCTGCTTCCAAAAACTCTAAAATGCTTCACGGTGGGAGGATTACCATACCAGAGTTCATATGGATTTTTATCACTATTTACTCGAACATGTGCCTTGTTAAGAATATTTACCGCTATATGTGCTGCTTCTCCCCAAAATGTGTCAGGTGTTCCAGAATCATCAAGCATAGCTCTAGCCATTTGTTGAACTGTTCTATTCATTCTTTCTGCTACGCCATTTTTTTGTGGAGTGCCAACTATAGAAAATTTTCTTTTTATGACATGTTGTTCACAAAATTCAAGGAATTCATCTGATGTATATTCTCCTCCTTGATCAGATCTAAGACACTTGATTTTTAGACCTAATTCATTTTCAACCAATGCTTTGAAGATCTGAAATTTCTCAAATGCTTCATCTTTGTGTTTAATCAACCCAATCCAACACATTCTAGAGAAATCATCAATAAATAAGATATAGTATTGTTCACCACGTGGTGAATTTTTCCTCACAGGTCCACATATGTCAGTATGAATGAGATCAAGAGGCTTACTTGATGAACCTTCCTTGGCATTAAATTTCTCTCTGGTTTTTTTACCGAATTGGCAAGATTTGCATATGATACTTTCAGGTAGTGTAATATTAGGAAGATCACGAACAACTTTAAGTCTACTTGATTTGTTGATTTGAGAGAAGCTCAGATGCCCCAACCTTCTATTGCATAGCCAGTTTTCTGAAGATTTACTCAAGTAAGATTGTTCTTTGCAGTTCTTTAATACATACAGGTTGCTTGGAGTTATGTTTCCTTTTATAATTGTTTTACCTGTATTAAGATCACGTACCACACATTATTTTGAACTAAAGACAACTTCAGTTCCTTGATCACACATTTGACTTACACTTAACAGGTTATGCTTTAATCCATCCACATACATGACATTATTATCTTTCACCTTTTCTTTTAGAAAAACAGACCCTTTTTCCTTAATGACAGTAGGAGTATCATTTCCAAATGTAACATTCTTTTCTTTTTCTAGAGCACTATATGCAAGAAGTTTGTTTTTGTCACCTGTCATGTGTTTTGAGCATCCACTATCAATGTAACATTGATTTTCTTCTCCTTCTGCAAATAAAGCTATGCCACAATTTTCAACCTATAATTCCTTCTTTTTCCATACTTTGGAGCTTGAAGGAAAATGCTCTTTTGGCTGGACTTTGCTCCTGCATTCAGATTCTTCATGGCCAAAGTTATTGCAATAAGCACAATCGACTTCATTTTGAAGAGGAGAAAAGTTGTTATATGTATTCTTCTTTGTTCCAATATCAATCCTTTTATTTCTTGCTTCTCTTGTCATGATGGTTTTATATGCAACACATTGAACAGCTTTAGGACCAAAATTGTGACATGAGAAACATTGTCCATTGAAGAAGAAATTTCTGCGATCATGAAATCTTCTAATCGAATTTACCTATTGATTGGTGTTTCTTTGAAAGGTATTCCTGTTAGTGTTCTTTGAATTGAGATGGTCATGCTTTACCTGTAAAGATTCTTTATTCCCTTGCTGAGTGGCATAATTTTGTATGCTGGCTGTAGCTGCTTTTAGATAATTTGGTGCTGAAGCCTGAGAATATTCTCCGATATATCCAAGACCTGTCTTTATAAGAGGAGAACGTTGTACCTTGATAATCTCATTTAAGGTTTCAGATCCTTTAGCAAATCTAAGATTCAAAATTTTTAATTTCTCAATTTCTTTTCTTAGACTTACTATTTCATATTCTAATTTCTCATTATGTTTCTCCTTTTCTTCAAGCTGGTTTTTTAGAGTTTCTATGGATAATTTACTTTCTTCTAAGCATATTTTGAGTTGATTGATTTCATCAAGAAAATAATTGTCCTCTAAAGCATCCATAAAAGTATCTTTTTCTTCTCTAGACTCTTTTTCAAATGCCATGAGAAGTCTAAGATCTTGGTCACATTCTTCCTCACTGTCTAATAACCCATCACTGTCTTCATGAGTATAGTAACTTTTAATAGTGCTAAACCGATTCTTATTCCTTCTTGCTACTTCCTTTCCTTTTTCATGTGTTTCTTTGTGAATACACTTAGTAGCATAATGACTAACTCTTCCACAAGCAAAACATTTGAAAGGAAGCTTACCTCTGAACCGTCCTGTACCAAGTTGGAGTTTCTTTACAAAATTTACCTCATCTTCTTCTGAGATATTCCCTGATCCTTCTGTCTCTTGTACTTCTTTCCCTTTTGTAGAAGCTCTAAATACGGCTTCTTTGACTTCAGATGGTCCTCCTCTTCTCATTTCACATGTAGTTAGTATGCCATGAAGTTGCACCACAGTAAGATTTTGAAGA
Organism: Pinus albicaulis; assembly: GCA_034641835.2. Taxonomy (NCBI): domain Eukaryota; kingdom Viridiplantae; phylum Streptophyta; class Pinopsida; order Pinales; family Pinaceae; genus Pinus; species Pinus albicaulis. The sequence continues at coordinate 1,364,452,922 of CM076580.1, forward strand.
TCCTTCTTTTCTTCAAGAGCATAAACTTTTGACTCAAATTTTGTCGTTAGTGATCTTAAAAATTTCTCAACCAAAGTAGATTCCATTATTGTTTCTCCCAGATTTCTCATACGATTTACAATATCATCAAGACGTAAAAATAAATTGGCAATGCTCTCCTCATTATGCATTTTTAGATTCTCATATTGAATTCTAAGAGTTTGGAGTTTAGCACTTTTTACCTTTGCATCACCTTCATAAATTAGAATGATTTTGTCCCATATTGCCTTTGTTGTATCCAGCTGCATGACTTTGACAAATTCTGATTCAGTTAGACTTCCCAATAGAGCATTGACCACTTTTGCATTTGTTTCATAATTCTTTCTTTCCATTGGATCTGTTGGTACTGCGACTGGATATTGATATCCTCCTTCAACTATAGCCCATAAATTTTCTCCCAGAGACTGAAGATAGGATCTCATCCTTGTTTTCCAGAAGATTAAATTGTTTCCGTTGAAGAGCGGAGACCTGATAGATGCTGTTCCTTCTTGATTGCTCATCTTGTTTGATCTTTCTTCTAGTGGCTAAGCCTTTTTAGAAGGACCTACTCTGATACCAATTGTTGGGAAAAATACTGAGAGGGGGGGGGGGTGAATCAGTATTTAGAGCTAACTGAAAACCTTTTACTTTTTCTTTCTTGAAACCATACGCTACTTTATTGAATCCAAATTGCGTATACACGTGGATATCCTGTATGTCTAGAGATCTTATTATGCATTTAATTCTTTACTTAGATCATTGCATCATTCATTCATTAGATGTTTAGTAAGAAGTAAGCATGTACAGTAATAACAGAAAAAACCATCACACATAAGCAACACACATGAACACCAGTATTTAAGGTGGAAACCAAATTCGGGAGAAAACCACCGCTGATGTCGTCTCTGTCTTCAATATTTATTATAAAGAAAACTTCTTACAATTTTGTATTGGCACAGACTTATACCAGCATGCAGGCACCTACCTGTAGAAGGATACAACCTTCTCTCGTTCTCTAGTCAGTACTAGAAGGGAGCTCCAACCCCCTGATCTCGTTTACCAACCTCTCCTGGAAGGGAGCTTCGACCCCCTGATTTAACACCAGATTTTACTGGCAGAAAGCTTCCACTTTCATACTGAAGGCTTCAACCCTCAGATCCACCAAATTTATTCAATTTCTTCATCAGACTTGCGCCAGGTCTTCATCATTTCTTTTGCAGATCTTCCTAGAGATTCATCATTCCTAGATCTAGAGATCTTGAACCTTCATCATATCCATAGGTGCATCATAGATTCAGATCTATCAGAGTTCAATCATGCAGATATCTCTTAAAGATATTTATTCATTAACAACCCCTCCACATGCACACGTTGTACTATAATCCTCTTCTCCTTATATAGTTTTAGCCTTTATTAATACCATGAGTCAAAACTACTCAACCGCTGGTGGTATTCCTGGACGGGATCAAATATATAATCCAACGGGGTCTACCTAAGCCCCAAAAAACTTCTCATTATTCTATTTTCTTGGTCTGGCAATTAGATAATTAATCTAAGGCTTTTTAATATCTCAATCTGAGATTGAGATATTAATCCAAATTTCTCCTTTAGTAATGACCTCCCTAAGACATACAAAAAAAAAACTCTCTTAATAACAACCCCACAAAAGAACCGGTATCGTATCCAAAACCCTCAGCACACTTCATAGATATTCATATGTCGACCCCCAGGTTTATTCATTCTCGAGATCAATACTCCTAAGGTTCAAGCCCTTACTCATCCCTCGGCAGACGCATATATTAATCACATCACATATTTTTTCTTTCACCCCCTTCGCATAAAAGTCTCTATAAACCCCGCAAACCTTAGTTTAAAAGGTCCCAATTAATATAATTTAGAACTGGGGCCCATCGCTAACGATCGTCTCCATCTGGTGGCAGAGAGCACGTCGCTCGATTTCAGATGATCCGACGGATATCGCTCGTAGAAGATGCACAGATGATAACGCGTGATCCCATCACTAACGATTGTCTCCATCTGATGGCAGAGAGCACGTCGCTTAGCTTTAGATGATCTGACGAATATCGCTCGGATGAGATGCACGGATGGTAACACACGATGGTGCGCAATGGAGGCAGTTTTCTACGAACTTTTGGAGCCACGTGTCGACCCTTCTATGGAATCACTCCGAAATTTTCAATACCATTTTCGCTGCAAAGGTGGTGCGATAAAAGCCACTTCCAGCCTTAAACCACGTTCACTGTTCATCCGCAAGGTTCCGCTCCTCTTCGGCATTCCAGGTTCCACCCTTTTATCTCGAGGTTTCTCACCATTTAATTCCGGGTTTGCAGCTGAGCGCTTCTCCACAGGTTCGACCAATCCACAATGCATCATTCACACAGTATCTCGGTTCCCTGCATGCATTCAATCCACAATTCAAAACGTAGAAAAACACCTTACTCCATAATACAAAGGGTTATCATGCGTTGTTTCATTTTCTACCAGCCGGGATACACTGTCGACTGTATTAACATCGGTACCTCTAACTGTATATAGAGCACCATCAAGCCCAACACCAGGTTTCTTAACTATCACGGATTTCAATTATCCGTCGTCAGGATGCATACATACACCAAACTTATTCAAGAAAAGTAGATGTACATTCACACATGATTTAACACATCCTTATTCACATTGATTCTCCCATAAAATATAGAGCTTCGATTAATGTACATTTAGTCTTATATTCTGCTTGTATAGAACTGCTGATGGTTTTCTGAGTTCTTCATAAAGTCATTATCTGCATCATTTGTCAGAGAGTTTCCATCAAGGACAATCATATAATAGGATACAAGAAACATATTGCCAAAATGTACAAACCAATTCCTTCATAGGAATTTTCCAAAACTTCCTTTTAACATGGTGGCATCAGCATATTTCTCCAGCAGCAACAAACACAACCGCGCTCGAACCATATTTACACATCAACTTTTGAGATGTATTTCAGTTCCAAACATTTTGGATTGATTTTAATCTTTCATAAAATTTACAAAAAATTTAACTTCTCAAATATGGCAAAGGAAATTTAATCATCCAAATTTTAAAAGTACTAATAAGGTTGCCTGCAAATGTTGTTTTCTTCAAGATGAATCAATAAACAAGGTTTTATAAACCATGCACCAACATCCCATAGAATCTGTGCTTGTATTGGTATTGCACTTGTTTCAACATTCCACGTTGGCCCATTACCAGCTACCAACATTTGCAGCCACAACACTTGCTCTCGAATGCACTTAAAAGCTACACGAAAACCAATTCTGGTTTTGCAACTCTTTTCTGCCCTTTTGCTGAATAACAACTACTGGTCTTCGTCTCTAGTTTCCATGTTTAGACTTATGTTGCACACAATTACAGTCCACATGCTTCACAAAGCCTCCCTTACATGCTTCCATGAATATTCACACAACCCATACCCCATGTCGTGAACTCAACAATGCTTCACAAATCTCAAGTCTTTAATAGGGGTCTTCCATGATTTCAAACATGGGACGTCACACAAGAGAGAGAAAATGCTATATGGCATTTCTTTACATTACCAGAATCGCTGCCAAATATGAGCCGTCACACCAAACCTATTAAATGTTGTATAGAATTTCTCTGTATTACTATAATCGCTGCCAAACATGAGACGTCGCACCAGAACTATCAAATTTTGTATAGCATTTCTCTGCGTTACGGTCAACGCAATTGGACCCTTACAACCACTGCTAGCAATCGCATATGGCCTAATGCATCGTTTGCAAGAGTGTCAATGCTGTTTTCCATCATCGATTCCCAACTTTCCCTTTACAGCATGGTCCCCAGCTTCTCCACCGACTGCGTCCAAACAGTTGCGGCCTCTACACTCTGACAAATACTCCAATTTATAATTTACATTTTAATCTTCACATTCTATCAATGTAATGGAATTCTGAGGAAATTCACAACATGAGATTGAACGTAATTATTTCCACACAAGAAAGGTGCCTAAATAAAATTACACTTCACTTACAAGACTGCTAACGCAATTATGAATTCAGAATGGACATCTCACTTGCTGAACTGCTAATGCAGTTATGAATTTAGAATTTACACTGAACTTGCAAGAATTTCAACGCATTTACGAATGCTAATTCACACTGTCATCACCTCCCAACTCCACTGTGACAGCATCAAAGGTTGTAATGCAGTCTCAGTAGTAAGTCCTGCACGCCAACCGGTTGCAATATTCAGTTTTCGGTTTGCCAAGGCCTGCCCATCGACTTGGTTTCCAATTTTCCTTTACAAAATCATCTCTAGAATTCCATAATGTTGCATTCAATTTTCGATTGCCTCTGCATTCAGTCTACAGCATTGGATTGTCTCCTTTGTTGGCCGAGACCACCTTTAGTTTTCATCTGACTTCACCATCGACTTGGTTCCCGTTGCTCATACTTTCCTGCAATTAACACCCTTTTCTAGGCATATATGTATGATATAATGTAGAGTCAAAACAAAACATAGAACAGCCAGCTTTTTGGCTCTGATACCAAATGATGCAGAGATTCTGCATAAATCAGACACTTGCGCATACAACGGATTGCATTGTGCTTTTACATAAGACCCTCAATTCATTTCCTCATTATAATATTTATAAAAATTACTTGGAATCAACACAAAACCATAAATGAAGAGAGAGTCAAATAATAACTAAAATACTTGCATAAAATACATTAGAAATTTATAAATGCAAACCCCTCTTTGGCCGAATACAATAATTGTTGGCCTCTCGGCTCTCGCCCCCTTTACATAAGTTCTCAAACCATTCCTCTCTATCTCTTTGTGTCTCTCTCTATCCTCCATCCTCACACAAGCTTCATATTTATACATAATTATGGATTAATTTGAATCCATGGTTTCCTCCACACAAATCTCAACCAAATCCTAAAATATATTTATCTCTTCTTTGACTCAACTAAGTTCCATTTAAGGAATTTCTAATTCCTAAAATATCTACCCAAAAAATTCCACTCATATCCTCAATTTATTTAGAAAATATTTAAAATAAACCTCACACTCAAATATTTCTCTCAATTGATTAGAAATAAGCATAATAATTTATAAAGTAATTAAAAATACATCACCCCCTAATTACACAATATTTTAATGAAAATCAAGTAGGATGCTCTTGCATCAAAAACTATATATTAACAAAGAAGGTATATATTTGAAACTACTAAATGATATAGTGATTTTGTAGTACAAGTGAGGGCAAATGATACAAATGTATAGGAAAAACTTGTCTCCACTACCAGAATTATGGAGTAACAAAAATCAAGAAATGTACATGTTAACTAGAATTGTGACAATATAATAAGTGAGAAAGATATTAGGCATAAAACGTGTAGTAGTAAATAAAAATCAAGAAATGTACATGTTAACTAGAGTTGTGACAATATAATAAGTGAGAAAGATATTAAGCGTAAAACGTGTAGTAGTAAACGTAAACACAGTCAAAGATAAGGAGTAAGAAAGATATTAAAAAATATATATCACACAAATGCAAATCTAGAATTTATAAAATATGGATAATAATTTTAATAAGCCATGCCAACCAAAAATCCACATACATGATTATTTATCTTGAATAAATCATTTAATATATATATATATATATATATATATATATATATATATATATATATATATATATATATATATAAAATCTGAACTTAATTGAAGATGTCTATATTTTAAACAGTTATACATAATTGTGTGAGCCAGAATGATAGATCAATACTAATTTTAATAATAATAATAATAATAATAATAATAAAACAAGAAGGAATTCTTCAATTCTGCGACTAAGATGTATGCCAAGAAATAAAGAAAAGGAAGGTCATTAAGATGATAAACATTGTCTATATATAAGACGAAATTCTCAACATATATGAGAACCCAGAAAGATTGTGAGGTAGTTCCAACCTTGAGAGGAAACAAAATGAATTTATGAGTTAATAAATGTGAATTCCACAAAATAGCTCCAGGAATCTTTCAAATCCTTGAAGTAGGAAATACCTGGAAAGAAACACAAACAACATTGTGATGGTTAACATGAGTGCTTAACATGTAAAAAAATTAATAATTAAAGATTCGGAAGTAGTAGGTCTAATTGATAGAGAAGTAAAGTATTACCTTGTTAGGTTGTGAGTCACTTTGGACTCCCATCTAGCAAAACAGAAATCACCAAATAATAACCACAAGAAATAATGACAAGGAGGTCATTAAGATAATAAACATTGTCTATATATAAGACGAAATTATCAACATATATGAGAACCCAAAAATATTGTGAGCTAGTTCCAACCTTGAGAGGAAACAAAATGAATTTATGATTTTAATAAACGCGAATTCCACAAAATAGCTCGAGGAATATTTCAAATCCTTGAAGTAGGAAATACCTGGAAAGAAACACAAACAACATTGTGATTGTTAACATGAGTGCTTAACATGTAAAAAAATTAATAATTAAAGATTCGGTAGCAATAGGTCTAATTGATAGAGAAGTAAAGTATTACCTTGTTAGGTTGTGAGTCACTTTGGACTCCCATCTAGCAAAACAGAAATCATGAAATAATAACCATAAAAAGAGAAGAGGAAAAAGCAATTGGGAAAAGAAGGATTCCATAACAATGTGAATTAAAAATGATTAAACCCTAAATAAGACAGAAAAATGGAAATGTTTATAACAAACAACATAAGCTTCTGAAAGACAAATTTCATAAAATTAATAAAAGATTCTCCATGAGACTATTACAAATTAAGTTACATAAGGATATGGAAAAGAAAATAACCCATTGTCTAAACCCAAGACCTTAGGGTTAGATAGAGGAAAGGAAACATACTTGTGACTTATTGAATACATATACAGTGGAGAAGAAATATACGTGCAAAACCCAAGTACTAGTTCGTAATGTTGTCGCAAATGTTACTGCGCATTTAATGAATAAAGAAAGAGAAAGGTATACTAAATGTGTACATACAAAAACATTTTACTCTAGTGGAGTTACCATGATAAGGAAAGAGGAAAATCCCCTCGAAAAATCCTAACAGTAGAAAAAAAATGGTGTTATAGTCTAATGACTCAAAACTTCGAACTCAAATTATTTCATTTTAATAAGGGATAAACCTTTATTTCTACTACTGATACCATAACTTGCATTTACATTTTATATCCCTTCAGAAAGAGTAAAGGGAAACAGATACATGAGAATGGCCAGAATAAATTGATACTATGAATATTATAAGAAAGGAGTTTAGGTGTAACAACAATGTTTACCTCTTGGGTTATGAATATGTTGATCTTCTCCTTGAGATGACCTATATAAGTCACAACAAGACAACAAAGAACAGTTTGGTAGCCCTGGAGAAAGAACGTTCAAAATTATTAGTACATAGACCAAAATACTTCGAATGAAAACAAATGAATGGAATTTTATAACTAGTTACAATCCTTTTAAAGAAACTCATACCTTTGTGCATGAGTTTAAGAATTAAATGGACAAGTAAACCCTTCCATTTGATACATTGTGATGTCAATTGTCGATGTGAAATAGATGTAAGCTATACACTCAAGGGAAAATGACTAATATACACTTGTTGCAAGGTTTTGAAGGAGATGGCATGTGCCATTACATAGCCTACGAAACCCTAGCCATGAAACCGACACAACCAGTAGAAAACTTGGAGTAAAAGCGAATGGATTAAAAAAAACCAAAAGGTCACTTAAAGCTCATAAAAAACACCAGTCATGATTAACCATTGATATGAATCATTGATCTTGTCAGTTCATTAGTTGAATACGTGGCAAACAGAGGTATATTTCCTCCTCATCATATAACAATCCATAATCATTCCGCTTAAATAATCCCACATTTAATGTAAAATATGTAAGGTAGTTCAAATATATGCTAATAAGGGAGAAAAGAATGCAATTCTGCAATTTTGAGATACCCTTGGGGATACACATAATATAATGAGGGTCGGAGTATGGTAGGAAAGTTTGAATGGACTACAACTAGTATTTTTTGCATGGGTATATCGTTGTAACGTTGTATATTGGACTAAAGTCCTTTGTTTTTAAAGATTCAAATATGAGTTTGAAATAGAAACGAAATATTAGCATATCATATTAATGACTATGACCATCATTTATAGAAGGAAACAAAAGGGGTCTCTTGCAAGAGATTCATGTAATTATCATTATTGAAAGTAATAAATAAAAATGGAAGGTTGAGATACTTGTTTGTATGTGAAAGTATATAGTTTATATTTATGTTTGTTTGTGTTTGAGGGTATAACTCTATAAATGATTATAAAAAACTCAAGAAATTATTATTGTAAATTTCTAAATGGTAGATAATATATATATATATATATATATATATATATATATATATATATATATATATATATATATATATATATATATATATATATATAATTTAGTTGTAAGGGTCATTACACTAGGTCAAATTAATTGATTCCACTTAATTCATAATCAATTGCAACATCATGCACATTATCTGTTGGAACACTAGTCTAACATCTTATTATGATAGATTTGACACTTCATTTATGCACCTCTTGTACCTTTCTAATGTCATATTCAATTCCTTGCTATTCTACTATGTTTATTTTGGTTAGTTGATTTTTGTTCTCTTAAAGGTTATAAGTTTTCCTTTAGTAATATACACAGTTTTATCAAATTATCACTTAACTAGTGTATCAATTTCATGGCTTTGTTGTATTAGTGATTTTGTCCTAGTTGTTTCAACCCTTGAATGTTTATAAAAGCCGGGATTTTTTTTCTTTTCCCATTATATTTTTTGGAAACACATCCCCAATGGGTTGCTTTTAGTTTTAAACATTACAGTAAAATATGGGGATTTTTTTTTTAAGCCCAATTTCTATCATACCTTCTTTCCCTCTATCACATTTTTTTCCTTTGAGTTCAATCTACCATAATTTAGTTTTCCATCTCCAAGTTTCACATACCTTCTTATGAAAAATTAAATCCTCCATTTACTCAAATGTATTCGATGACTATATGAAGAACTTGTTCCTCTTCTTCCACATCCAACTAAATAGTTCAAAAACTCATGAATTATCTACATTTACAAAAAATATATTTACATGTATGGATGTAGGTTCAATTTGAATGCATTGTCACTAACTCAGTAAATAGTTATGATGGAGGTATCTTGATGGCTTCAACTTCTTAGTTTCCCATTGAATACACTCTTCATTAAAAACATAAACAAGCCTGATCCATAAGATGGAATATATGAGAAATCCTATGTTGTTCATGGTGAAGTTTATACTTATCCTTATTCAGCTTAATTCTATTACACCTTTAGAGGAATCTATCTATTTTTATCCATAAATATCCCTACTCTATTTTCTTCATCATGCACTTCCTATTCATTTTCATTTTTCTATGCATAAACAATATGCAAAGGTCAATGTGTAAAATAGCCATAACATGATTCTGAATGATATTTTTTCATTGAATAATGTACTAATTTGTCATAAGAGTGTGGAATATAGACCAAATATTCATCTTGGGTCTTTGGAGGTCTCTAGTTGTATCCTCTCAACAACTACACCAAAGTTCTATTAACACTTCCATTTACACAATATGATAAGGATGGAGCATAGTTTAATGCTTAAAATTTGTATCCATTCTTTACCATTATTTTTTCCAAAAATTACCCAAAAAACATGCATCTTGATCAAACTCTATTGAGTGAAGCAATTAATAATGTACTAAAACATTTGAGTAGGACATATTATAATCATAGTATGTTAAGGATCTCCATGGTAAAGTGGAAGTTAATATCCATGGATAAGAATTTTGTTGTATGTTTTTAAATGTATATATCTTTAAGATATATATTGTCTATTTTAATTAATAATAATAATAATAATGTATTAGCTATTTTTTAATATATTTTTTTAATCTTGAAAATTTAATATTTATCATGATATAATTTTTTTAATGCTTATCATGGATTGATTCCTATTAGATTTTACCAACCATTTAATTTATATGGCTGAGCAAGTGATACCTATATGATATTAATTAAAATAACATGCATGTGTTCCTATAACATGCACATCTCTCTCTCTCTCCCTCGCTCCCCCGCCCCCCCACCCAACACACTCCTTTGTATCTTTCTTCCTCTGTATCTCCTCCCATGTCTCCCTCTTTCTCTTTCCACAACCCCAACCCTTCCCTATCTATTTTTCTCTTTCTCTCTCCACCTTCCCCCTATTTCTTTCCCCCTTTATCTCTCACTCTCTCCGCCTTATGTGTTGAGAAACATAGGAAAACTACATTAAGCGATTCATCTTACTTTGATAATTGTTTGTGATGTATTTTTAATTAACTTGATTAGCTTCTTCTTTAACTTGATTAGAATTAGTGTTTTTTATCATCAAACAACTACCAAAACAACAAAAAAATGATATAAGAGTATACAAGATGCAGTGTTAGGTCCCTATATTACTAGTTTAGTCCCTTATTGTTATTAATGTAGCCCCCTTATTATTATTGTTGTACCCTTGTAACCCCAATATTGTTATTATTGTGCCCTTACATTATTTTTGTTAGGTCGGCTAGGATTATATTGTGGCCCCATGGACTCCTATATATAGAAGGAGGTTTTGGTAATTTGTATCATCCAAGAATTGTTCATTTATGTAATGTATTGGAGGTTTCCCCCTTGAAGTGGCTGATTTCTAAGGTGTTGATCTCTCTTTTCTTCTATTTTTGGAGTTGGTTTCATAACATTGGTTTCAGAGCTTTGGATTCTAGGGTTTTGCTGCTCCAAACAGGTCATCGTGGCATTTTAATTTTTTTCTCCGAAGGTTCCGAAGCTGAAATTTTTACAAAGAGAAGCCGAAATCCCGAGGAACCTCGTGGAAAAATTTCAGATCTTGATTCACAATGTTATTGGAGATATGATCTATGCAAGTTAGGGATTTTTCCAGGCTCCCGAATTTAACCTAAACTGACAATCATGGAATTTTCGCTATAACGTTTTTTCTACGAGGGTTCAGAAGCTAATTTTTTTACAGAGCAAAGCCGCAATCCTAAGGAATGTCGAGGAAACATTTAAGAGCTTGATTGAAATTTTTTTATGAGATAGGGTCTATGGAAGTTAGGGATAGTTCAGGTTCTCTAATTTCATCTCAAAGAGGTGATCGTGGGAAAATCATCATAACTCTCTCCCTGAGAATTGGATAGAATTTTGTAAAAAGTGGCTGTAAGTACACATAATATAGTTTCATGTGTATTAATTTCAGAGCTAAAGGAGGAAATAGTGATACATGGCATGTCGTGCAAGGTCTCTCTATTGAACTAGTCCATAATTAGGTCATTGTGGGAGATTTCACATAAATTTGACTTGAAGAATCCAAATCAGGTTAGACTTATGGAATTTGAAAGAATATTCAAAGGGCTACTATATGGCACAATTTTAGATATTGAAGATCCAAAATCACAGAGATCATTCATTTTCAATATCGAGCTCCTCAAAAACAAGAAAAAGGTGTGTATTGGTTTCGAATTACATAAGTCTCGTCTGAAAAAATTAGTTTGAATTTATTCCAAGGGAATATTAAAGAACAGATATCAGTATTGGGTTCTAAAATGCCCCCTAAAAATAATTCAACACCCATTAAGCCTTCAGAAGGCTCTACTATGACTGATCAAGATGAAGAAATGCAACATGAGATATCAAAATTAAAAGAGGAAGTGCACCAAATTTTTCTATTGCAAAGAGCAACAAAAAATGAAATGGAAGTTTTGAAGAAAGGCATGGAAACTAATATGGATGGTTTGAAGAAAAGCGTGGAAGCTAAGATTAATGGTTTGGAAGCTAATATGGATGGCATGGAAGTTGGCATGGAAGCTAAGATGGATGATATGGAAGCTAAGATCGACGAAAAAATGAAAGACAACATGGACAACATGAAGAATGATCTAAAAGTAGACATCAAAGGTTTGGAAAAGTTAATACAAGATTTTTTTCCTAATGGTGAAAAGATATTAGAGGAAACTCATGATGAGAACAAAATAAATGTTAATCGTGATTTCATAAACTCTAATGTTGGATGGAAGAACCATCATATTCCAAAGATGGATATGAGGAAGTTTGATGGCAAGGGTCCCGTCACATGGATACTATAGATGGAGCAATATTTTGATCTCAATAATGTGCAAAACACACAAAAAGTATGCAATGCAACTCTATATTTAGAACAAAATACATTTGTATGGTATCGATGGCTTTTCTCCCGTAAAAAAATTGTTACTTGATCAATTTTTACGGAGTAAATGATAGCACATTATGAGGATACACAAATCAACACCTTATTTAACAAATTGATAAATCTCAAACAAAAGGGTTCAGTGGTGGAGCACATTGAAGACTTCCAAAAATTGAATATAAGGGTAACTGATATTCCAGAGGAACACATGATTGATGTTTTCATAGGGACTTTAAAGGATAACATCCAATATGAAGTTCCCGTTTGGGAACCTGATTCATTGGAAAAGGCATTCAGATTGGCAAGAAAAATTGAATGTAAAATTATGGCGACAAGGAAGCCTACCGCTCACATATATAAAGATGGATGTGTTGCTAGTCCTAGACTTCCACAACCTACAAGGTTGAAACCACAAAAATTGGAAGAAAAAAGAGAAAAAGGGCTTTGCTACAGTTGTGATAGAAAATACACTAAAGGTCGTAAGTGTGCTGAGAAGAAATTATTTTACATAGATTGTGAAGAGGAAGAAGAAAATGAACAAGAATCTTCAAAATAAGAGGATATACACCAAGAACCAACCCTAGAAGAGGAAGAAATGAGTCTGACCATATCGTGCAATGCATTGGCAGGAATTACCACTCCTCAAACTCTCAAGATATAAGGACATATCAAGAAGAAAAAGGTAATAGTATTGATTGATTCGAGTAGTACCCATAATTTTATTCATTGTAAGGTATCCAAGGAATTGAATTGTTTCCTATACCCAACACCATAATGTCAAGTGATGGTTGCAAATGTAGGAACTATAAATTGCTCTGGTAAATGGCATAATATCAAGCTAACAATGGGGGATTATGTATTTAATAGTACAATGCTTTCCATTCCAATGGGAGGTGCTAATGTTTTACTTGGAGTACAATGGTTACAATTTTTGGGGATGGTAGCTTTTAATTTTCAAGAACTTTTCTTGATTTTTTTTCAGAAGGAAAGGAAGTTGAATTAAAGGGTATAATAGGGAATCAAGGAAATATAATAAGCTCTAATCTCATGGAAAAGCTTCTAAAGAAAGAACAATGAGGCGCAAATGCACAATTATGCTCACTATAAGTTCCAACATCAAAATCATCTATTTTTGCAGATCTCAAAAAAGTCTTGGACAATCATTCCAAGGTGTTTCAAACTCACAAAATACTCCCACCTATTCGTGATCATGATCATACTATTCATTTGATTATAGGAATTTTTGCTCCAAACATCAGGCCTTATGGATATCCTTATGACCAAAAGAGAGAAAATGAACGTATGATTGCAAAAATGTTAGAGGCTGGTATAATTCAACCTAGTCAAAGTTCTTTCTCTACTCCAGTAGTATTGGTGCACAAGAAGGATGGATGATGGCACATGTGTCCAGATTGTAGGGAGATCAATAAGCTTACCATTAAAGATAAATTTCTAATTCCTGTGATTGATGAATTATTGGATGAATTACATGGAGCAATTTATTTTACCAAGTTGGATCTTCATTTAGGATATCATCAAATTAGAATGAAGACTGAATATATTCCGGAAACAAAATTTTGAACTCATGAGGGTCATTATGAATTTATATTCATGCCTTTTGGCCTTACCAATGCACCTTCTACATTTCAAGGGTTGATGAATTCCATTTTCAAATCCCTCCTTAGAAAATTTGTGCTAGTATTTTTTGATGATATACTAATTTACAATAGGTCTTGGAAGGATCATGTTCAACATGTTGACAAGGTGCTCAAACTATTACAGGAGAAAAAATTATATACAAAAACATCCAAATGTTTCTTTGGAGTACAAGAGGTGGAATATCTGGGTCATATTGTATCTCACGAGGGTGTTAAGGTAGACCCTAACAAAATTAAAGCCATTAAGGAATGGAAAGTCCCCACAAATAGGGTATTATCACAAGTTTTTTAAGAATTATGGGAGAATAGAAACACCTCTAACAACATTATTGAAGAAATATGCATTTTCATGGACTCCTAAAGCAACTAAGGCCTTTGAACATCTTAAAGAGGCAATGTGCCTATCACCGGTCTTAGCTACGCAAGACTTCACAAAAACCTTTATTGTGGAATGTGATGCCTCGGTAAATGGAATTGGTGTTGTTTTAATTCAAGAAGGAAGACCCATTTCTTTTGAAAGTCGTCCAATCAAAGGAAAGTATTTACAGAAAGCTATTTATGAGAAGGAAATGGTAGCAATACTACATGCACTAAAGAAATGGAAACATTACCTAATGGGAAGACACTTCAAGGTAAAAACTGATCATGATAGTCTTAAACACTTTTTGGAACAAAGAATATATTCAGAAGAGAAGCAAAAATGGGTCACAATGATGTTGGGTTATGACTTTGAAATAATATACAAAAAATGGAAGCTAAATGTTGTTGCAGATGCACTCTCAAGAAAGAATGAAGAGGTGGAAGCATTGCTTTATGTCATTTCTATTATCCAACCAGATTGGATAACCGAAGCAAGGGATGAATGGAAGAAGGATGAAGAAGTATGGACACTCATTCAAAAGTTGTAGCAAGAGCCTAGTACATCTGGTACATTTAGCTGGAAAAGTGATTCCTTATGGTACAAACATCACTTATATCTTTGTAAGAATTCCCAACTAAAACAAAAGATTCTTTTGGAATTGCACACTTCTCCTTTAGCAGGACACTAAGGATTTTTAAAAACTTACCACAGGGTGAAGACATATTTTTTTTGGGATGGCCTTAAATCTGATATTCAAAAGTTTGTGGTGGAATGTTTGGTTTGCTGGCAAAATAAAGTTGAGACAATTAACACTCGGGTCTTCTACAACCTTTATCCATTCCAAGTCAACGTTGGGAGGAAATTTCAATGGATTTTATCACAGGTTTACCTAAGTCCGAAGGGAAGAGTGTCATTATGGTGGTAGTTGATATACTTACCAATTATGCACACTTTTGTGCATTATCTCATCCATTTAAAGCAAGTACAACTGCTACTACATTTATGGACACAATTCAAAAGCTACATGGAAACCCAAATATTATTGTGAGTGACAAAGATCCCATTTTTACTAGAAATTTTTGGACGGAGTTATTTTCTTGTTTGGGTACCAATTAGCTCATAGCTCATCATATCATCCTCAATCTGATGGTCAAACCGAGATAGTGAATAAATGTTTGGAAGGATATCTTCGCTATTTTATATCTAATAAACAACACAATGGGTCAAGTGGTTACATCTCGCTGAATGGTGTTATAACACTTCCTTCCATACTGTAGCAAAAATGACCCCATTTATGGCACTTTATGGATATCATCCATCGTCCATCACATCATATTTAAGAGAAAATTCTAAGGTTAAAGCAGTGGAATATCACATCAAGCATCAACAAGAAGTTCTCCAACTCTTAAAGGATAACCTAAATTTGGCACAAAATCGAATGAAACAACAGACAAATAAACATTGCAGCGAGAGAAGTTTTGATGTAGGGGACTGGGTAATTTTACGGCTACAACCATACAAAAAAATGTCCCTCAAGCAAGCTAAGAAGGATAATAAATTATCGCCAAAGCAATATGGTCCTTACAAGGTGTTGCTTCATGTTTCTTCGGGAGTGCATCCAATTTTCCATGTTTCATGCTTAAATAATGTTATAGGTGAAAATATTCCATTTCAAACAATATCGGCAGAACTTGATGAGGAAGGAAAAATAATTGGAACGTGAAGCGGTCACGGAAACAAGACCTCGACAGCTACAAAATCGATCAATTTCAGAGTATCTCATCAAGTGGAAGAACTTACCCACTGAAGATTCTACAAGGGAGTATGAGAATTTTCTATAGAAGCACCCAAAGCTACTCAAGCGTTGAGGACAATACTTTTTTGAAGGATAGGGGCATGTTAGGTCCCTATAATACTAGTTTAGTCCCTTATTGTTATTAGTGTATCCCCCTTATTGTTATAATTGTACCTGTGTAACCCCAATATTATTATTATTGTGCCTTTACATTATTATTGTTAGGTCAGCTAGGGTTATATTGTGGCCCCATGGACTCCTATATATAGAAGGAGGTTTCGGTCATTTGTATCATCCAAGAATTCTTCATTTATGTAATGTATTGGAGGTTTCCCCCTCGAAATGGCTTATTTCTAAGGTGTTGATCACTCTTTTCTTCTATTTTTGGAGCTGGTTTCATAACATTTGGTTTTAGAGCTTTGGATTCTAGGGTTTTGCTACTCCAAACAGGTCATTGTGACATTTTCGCTATAAATTTTTTTTCTACGAAGGTTCCAAAGCTGAAATGTTTACAGAGCGAAGCTGAAACCCCGAGGAACCTAGTGGAAAATTTTTAGATCTTGATTCACAATATTTTTGGAGAACTAATGTGTATTAAATACAATAAATACTGCAATTTCAGTTATTGCAAAAACCCTAGTTTCTACACATGTGGAAGAATAAGGTGTTTTTACCCTCTCTTTATCCTTAACTTGGGTTGGATTCTTATCCTAAGAAACTGAACTTATAATGGAGACTTATTTAGAGATAAATATCGACTTCCTTACGTGATCATAATTCTATACTTCTACAGCTGAAGATAGTCGTAAATATCTTCCACACATGAGGTGAATTTCCTAAAAACAATCCTTAAAAACATCGTTTTCCTCTTCCTTATATTCTCCTTCCCTTCGCTAGTTATAATTTTCGCTTGTTGTGCTTCCACAAACTTGATTAGTGTCCTTTGAAAATGAGGTTAAGTCCTATATATATAGGCTTCTTGTTACATCTTGTAGGATGACTTCCCACTGTCCTTAGGCTGACTTGTCTCTTCTGAATGGCGACTTCTTTCTTTCACATTGATTAGGTCTTGGAGGGTGTTTGACTCTAATTTTGACTCAAATATATTTTTTCTTTACAATATGTAACATGATAAAGAGGGTCTTAGTAGCACTAAATGGGTGCTTGACCTATAAATCAAATAACTTTGAGCATGAAACCCATGCCTCTAGAATAAAAATAATAATTTTATTTTTCACTTTATAACAAATACATAAAATCATAATTAAATATGTCATTATGAATTGTGAACCTGGTTACATATTTCAAAACTATGTTCCCTCTTTTTACTCTCTCCCTCCCTCTCCCTTCCTTATGCCTCCCCATCTCACTTTACATGTATATTTCTATCCACCTCCCTCCCTCTCCCTTCTTTATGCCTCCCAATATCACTTTACATATATATTTCTATCCACCTCTCTCCCTCTCCCCTTTCCATATTTATTTATCTCTCTCTCTCTCTCTCTCTCAACTTATGCACCATGTAGATGGAAAAAGGTGATCACCCTCTCTCTCCCATTTCTCCCTATTTCTCTCTCTTGCCAATTTACCTATCTCTTTCTCTCTCCCCTACCTCTCTTTCACCTCTCCACTCTTCCCCCCTTTCCCTATCCATTTCTCTATATTTCTCCCACTCCCTCTCACTCTCTCACCACCTGCCCACTCCCCCATATCTCCCTATTTCCCCCCCCTCTCTATTTCTCTTTCTCTCCCTCTCCCCATTTTTATCTCTTTCTTTGTATGTATCCCTTTCTCTCTCTCTCTCTCATATGTTTCCCTCTCTCACTCTCTCCTATTTCTACCTCTTTCTCTCACTCTCCCGCCCTCCCCACCCCCCTTCTTTCTCTCTCAACCCATCTTCTTGACCCTCTCTATATCTTGCCCTCACCCATCCCCCATACCTCTCATTTCCTTTCTCCATCACTCATACACTATGTCTCTCCCTGCCTCACTCCCTTTCTCTCCCCCTATGTATCATCTTCCTCTGTTTCCCTATTTCCCTAGATCTCTCTCTCACTCTCTCGCTCTCTTACTTCCTCATCTCCCTCTCTCTCTTCATCCTCCCCAATCTCCCCCCCCCCCTCTCTCTCTCTCTTTCTCTCTCTCTATGACTTACCTATAAAACTAAATCACTTCTAACTCTTCTTAAGTTATATGATCTATGATGTTGGGAACCTTTAACAGTAGTGTACGTACATTAGCTATCTTTTCAAACATGAAATTGCCACGATTTGATCGAGGAAACAATGAAAAGCATGTGACCCATTTTTTATGAATAGAGTAATTCACATGTGTTATATTTTTATAAATTTTTTGTGTTTAATGCATGCATGTTACTAGGCCATGGAAAAAACCTTATGTGGAGGTTCAACAAATGTCAAATCTAGAAAAAAAGAAACACACTCACACTTTTTAGAACACATGCATGTTCTTGAAAATTGAGTAGCATCTTTATGGTACCATCCATTTACATATTATGAGATTTCAAATCCACGAAGGCTCACAATTTGATAGAAAATAGAAAATTAAGTTTCTAATTCTTAAATTTATTAGTATTCAAATATTTTGAATTGACATCTAATTGCTTAATTGGTGTTGATTATTTTAGTTGTTGTTGAGTATATTTTTTCTCTAGCCTTCATATTGTATCCAATTAATATTCACTTAAAGGTTTGGAAAATATAGTTTTACGCGTGGAATAGTCATAAATTATAAGCCATGTAATTTCTCCTCACCCATCTTAGCTACAACAATTGTTCTACACTCAATCCTTTGTTTCCAAAATTATCTTTGTACCATGTGATGCTGAACAACAACCTTCCTTACAGATTGATTAATAAATGAAGCCACAACTACTCTCCAATGAGTGATGATGTGAAGAGAGAAATATAAATAATAAAATCATACGTTATGAAGCATCCACATTCTTTCTCTTCTTTCGTTCATCTTCTGCACTCTTGATCTCAACTAGGGATTAACAAGTGCATCAATAGTGAAAATTATAGCACCACAAAAACTCAAATTTTCTGCTACGTCCAAAGTTTGAACAACAATGGTACACAAAAATTTAAAAAAAAATGCTCTCTTTCAGTCAACAAGAGTGTAACCATAGGATGAATATCTTGGCATGTGAACTTCAAGTTTCATTTCAGTAGGAAATGGGAATACACCCATGAACCAAATTAAAATTAAAATTTTAATGCATCATGTGAATATATCTAAAGTGCAACAACGATAACATTCAAAACACAGAGAAAATAGGGATGTGTAGTGGAGAAAATAGGCTTGTGATCCAACAAGGTAGTATAATATTTCTCGCCAAGGATAGACTCTCTTTCCTTGAATCACATCCAAACAAGTGAATGTTTCCTCAACTCTGAAAAGAGGTCCCACGCTTCAACACTAGTTCATCACACACATGCAAGCCACAAAAATCAATGGCTCATACTATTTAAACAAAGCATATTAACCTCTGCTTTGATACCACTGTAAGACAACAAAATTGGAAACCAAATTAAATGTATTATTAATTATGCTATCAAATAATGATGTACATAGTGTACATATAAACACATAATCAAATCGTTGATTCAGTTTGCGGGTCTTCTTGGACTCTAACAAATAATTACCATAATACAAACTAACCCAAATCATAACCCGAGTATTAGGTGTTTAACATGATCAAGGCACCATTGTGAGTTATACATATGATGCATTGGAGGTAGATAGAATCTCTTCATGTTATCTCAAACCATTTTAGTGTTATTCTAGATATCATACAATAATTGAATGTGATTTTCTTTTGTCTTCTATAGATTGGAGTTATTTTGGTAACTATTAAAGAATATCCCAATAATAATTGGGAGAAGTGTGAGATGAATATCAAGACCTACTCCCCTTGGTAATTGAAAATAATGGAAGGTTACCTTTTCAATGAAAAACTAGCCTTCTTCCTTCTAGCAACGACATGCATTTCTTATATAATTCAAATATAGTTGTCTTATTGGATGAATGAATTTACATGTAACTACATATATATGGCTAGCCTAAGAATATTGTTGAAACATTAAAACAAAATAAACATAAATGGTCCGCAATAGAATTAAAAAAATGTGAACAATGTTACAAGATCTATGAAGGCATAGGCCCACTCTATTCCACTTAGATTTTATTTTTTTATATTTGTGTAATCATTTTTATCTTTTAATAATTGAGTGATACATAACATTTTGTTGATCAATATTTCTTATTATACCAAATTTCATTTTTTTCACTTAGTTTTATTTTCTAACTTAAAAAATATCTTAGGGTTTAATTAATTAAAAAATTATAATGGTCCATTTTTGGATTACTTGAGTGAAGAGTAAATTTCTCATCACGCTAAAATTAATAGTCCAAGCAGTCACACTAATGTACAAATGATAGAAAATGATTCCTTCCACATATATAAACCACATTTACTAATATGCTTGTGCTAGTTTTAAAACAAATTGAAGGATTAATTGTAAGAAGATGCAAAAGATACTCCCAACATGAAAACCCCTTAAATAAATAGTTATAACCCATTATATATAATTGCATTATTAATACACTACCATGGCATCTGTAAAAAACTACCATGGCATCCGTAAAAAACCTCAATTCCTCCACAACCATTCTCTTTTAGATGGATTTGAAGTAAATGAATAGCTTTCTACAAAGGAAAAGATGCATCATGTCCTCCTTTTCAAAGTAAGATAATTTTATTAATTTAAGAGGAGTTCTATGATGTGATTCTAAAATAATTTATCTAGTAAAACCAATCATAAACATGTTGTAATAATGTCACAAAGCATACGAGTTGGAAGAACCATAACACGCATAATCAAACAAAAACTCATCCCACAATAGATTCCATCAACATAAGAGTTAACATTGCCTCATAAAATGCACATGCTCAAACAATGTGTTTGTGCACAAAAGAGTGCAAATCATCTCCTGTCAATGCATCCCATATTTTGATGCAAATATGCCAAACATGTGTCTTTAAAAAGGGTACAATGTCAAACAACTACACAAGATTCAACTGATCCAATTTCATATATAATTAAAATGAATGACTTCAATCACTCATGTTAGCATGTGAAATAGTAGGGGATTTTATTTTTAGCATCACTAACCCACACAAGTGTGAAGAACATACATAAATAATATTTCTACAAATAAATAAAATACATAGTGACCTAGCTAAAGAAAGTGGTGCAAACGATGCAACTATTACAAAACAATTTAAGCAGTGTTCTATAATATATCATATTATATCCCCTTTGAAAGAAAGATTCACATTGCTAGAAGATTTAATTTTGTTTTAACATGCTTCGACAAAATTACTAATTTGATCATCAGATATAACTGGATGAAGTAGGGTTATTAGACTCCTCCAAGGAAGGGGAGGAGGTACACTTAAAGAATATCTTTAGATCAAGAGGAAAAATTATCGAAATATGTAAAGGGTCTAGGACCTATAACAAAAACAGAAATGAAGGAAAGATGGGGAGTTACCTCTATATTTTTCTCTAACTCTAACTCAAGCATGTGCTTTTTATGAGGTAATGCTAACTCTTGCGTTGATGGAATATGTTGTGGGATGAGCTTCTATTTGATTATGCATGTTATGGTTCTACTAACTTGTACACTTTGTGACTTAATTAGAATGTGCCTATGATTGGTTTTAGGAGATATAAGTTTTTATAACAACATCATAGAAATCCTCTTAAATTAATAGAATTATCTTATCTTATCTTGAAAAGGAGAGCATGATGCAAATTTTCCTTTGTAGAAAGCCATTCATTTACTTCAACTCCATCTGAAAGAGAATGATGGTAGAGGAATTGAAGAAAAATTACATGAAAGAGAGTTAGAGTTAATCTCAAATTTTGCAAAAACGTGGGAAAGACTAAATCGTAAAAGTGCATGTTTGATTAACTTTCCCTACGGCACTCTGTAATCTAAATGTTATATTATTTCATTGAAAAATCATTATTTTCAACATATAATTATGGTTAGCACCTATAATTGTGGTTAGAAAAACTCATTTTTTTATTTATTTTTAACGACCTAAGCCTTATGTTGAAAAATCATTACTTTCAACGTATAAATATGATTTAAAACTATAACTGTGGTTGGAAAACCATCACTTGTTTTTCATTTTAATAATATGGATACCACTACAAGGGAGAATTCGAAAAGGGATTTTTTTCTAATCCTCAGAAACTATTTTAAGACTCAAAATGAAAATTTTTAGACACAGAGTTCCTTATTCCAAATCCTTTACATGTTTTCTTGGGAAAATATATATGTTTTCATTTTAATTACCTAGATAAGAGTCTTAATTTCTGTATAGTTGTGCATTTTTTTTTCTTCAAACCTTATAGTGGCCAATGCACTGCATACATGCATGTGGAACTTGCAAGTGATCATATGTTCATTTCTCAAGCATAAGATGTTTGAATGCTAAAAATAATGGAATGTTTGAAGTCACATGTTTCCTTGAAGTGTTTTCCCTTTGTACTTCCCCCACTTCAATAACAGTAGCAATTGCAAATGCCATGGAGAAAATGAGAAGCCCTATGACCAAAAAAAATGTTGAAAGTTGAAGAAAAAGGACCTTTGATGTTCGCTTCCTTTGATGCAGATATGCCATTGCAAGGTCCCAAATATGGTCCACAGAGCTTAGTATTACTTGCAAAGGAAGTTTCATTGAAGAGAACTGGCCTGTAATATTCCTAATTAGTAGTGGTTAATTGGAATATTCGATTTTGCTCAATTTTTCCGTCTATAGTTTATTAATAAATAAAAAAGTGAGTAGAGAGGGTTTAACTCACTTAATGGAATAAAACCCACTCCCTAGTAGCACAACGTTGTGACTTGAAGGGAGCCAAGGGGGGCAAAGCACCACGTAGAGAGGGGGCCCACGTATGCACTAGGAGGGACTGCATAGATGAGAATGAGCACGTGGCAATAGGGAGGCTATGTTGAGGAGATAGGCCTTAGGGTTTGGAGGAAGGCAAACATTATAAAAGAGGGAGGAGCCTCCTCATTTCATTCATTCGTTGTTGATGATATTGATCTGGTCATTTTGACTTCTTGAGCATGCTAGCTGTTTAGCCTGTCTGCAACATTGTTTAGTGTGTTGAGTGTCTCTGGTCGGAGATCTCACCCTTAACCCCGGGAGACTTCGAGTGCCTACTCAGGAAAGGTAGTTTCTTTAGCATTTTGCGAGAGGTTTGGTGTTTGGTTTTTGTTGTGGAGCTGAGCATTCAGAGAGATTGTGCAATCATTGAGAGGAGGACACATTCCATCCATGAGGAGCTCCGGATTGGGATTTTTGCAGGGGTTTAAGCTGGGAGATTGAGCAGAGGATCAGGATTTTCCTTTGGGAGGATTTTGGTGGAGTTTGAGGCCGTATTTCATTCATTCCCATTCAGCCACTGCGCAGAGCCTTGGTGGCCAGCGTAATTCCCCAAGGGGGTGTTTTTCGGGTGTCAGCAATTTCTGATATGATTTCTGGGTTTTGCCAAGATTGGTGAGTAGAGGAGGATTCCATATTTTTAGATCATTCCGACAAGGCGAACAACCCCTAGTCATTAGTCCATTCCAGCAGTAGCAGCTACACGGTAGTTTTCCAGTAGCTGGGACGCAGTTCAGAGAGAAGCCATTTCTTGGTTATTCCGAGAGTATTTTTTCACTTGCCTTGAGCAATTCTAGGTGCCATCATTCTGATCACCTATTGTATTTCATTATATTTCTCAGTATAATAAAATGGCTTAGCATTCTCTCTCTATTTCTGGAGCAATTGTTATACATGTTATCTATGCTATTGTATGTCTGCATTACTGTTATTTTTATATCATCGGGCATTCTAGTTCTATACCACTTGGTGTGTTTCCCTTCATACTCTTAGACAGAGTCTAGAAAGGGCCAGGTAGCCTCCAGATATCCCCCTCTTCTCAGAGGTGAAATATCTGGTAAACGCCCTCCTAGTCCATCTCTGGTTAGAGTTTGCCGTGTTTTAGAGATATCCCCCAAAAAGGGATATTACAGTGGTATCAGAGCATATTTCTGGCTCAGCCTATGGAGCTAGTTGTCTATGACACCGGGGAAGAAGCCATATATTTGTTACAGAGGCAGGAAGTACAGAGATCATGAGCGTAAGTTGGAGAACACCTATGGAGAGGGAGACTGTGTTCGGGTGGTGGACACAGAGTAGGAGGAGCCTGTGACAGACGCAAATTAGAAGGAGCCTGTGTTAGATTCAGAGCAAAGAGAGTCGAGGGCAGATGACACTGAGGCCAAACAGTTTGAGGTAGGGGACTTGGTCTACCTATGATTACAGCCATACCGACAGTAATCACTGAAGTAGAAGGGAGCTGAAAAGCTCAAGCCCCACTTTTACGAGCCATATAGGGTGATATGCAGGATTCGACAGGTTGCGTATGAGTTGGAGCTGCCCCAAGGCAGCAAGATCCATAACGTTTTTCATGTATCATGCCTAAAGAAGGCACTGGGGCAGCAGGTGATAGTGACATATGAGTTACCACCCATGGATGATGAGGGGCATTTGGTGTTGCAGCCAGAGGCTATTATTGATACCAGGGAGAGGCAGCTACGGAGCAGGACAGTTCGGAAATTCTTGGTGAGGTGGAAGAATTTGCCAAATGAGGATGCCACTTGGGAGAGTGAGAATATTTTACAACATCCATCACTTTAGTTGCTTGAGGACAAGCAACATTTTGTCGGGGGAGTTTGTAATATTCCTAATTAGCAGTGGCTAATTGGAATATTCGATTTTGCTCAATTTTGCCGTCTATAGTTTATTAATAAATAAAAAGGTGAGTAGAGAGGGTCTAACTCACTTAGTGGAAAAAAACTCACTCCCTATTATCACAACGTTGTGACTTAAAGGGAGCCAATGGGGGCTAAGCACCACGTAGAGAGGGGGCCCACGTATGCACTAGGAGAGACTGTGCAGATGAGGATGAGCACGTGGCAAGAGGGAGGCTACGTTGAGGAGATAGGCCTTAGGGTTTTGAGGAAGGCCAACGTTATAAAAGAGGGAGGAGCCTCCTCATTTCATTCATTCGTTGTTGATGATATTTAGCTGGTCGTTTTGACTTCTTGAGCACGTTGGCTGTTTAGCCTGTCTACAGCACTGTTTAGTGCGTTGAGTGTCTCCGGTCGGAGATCTCACCCTTAGCACCGGGGGACTTTGAGTGCCTACTCAGGAAAGGTATTTTCTTCATCATTTTGCGAGAGGTTTGGTGTTTGGTTTTTGTTTCGGAGTTGAGCATTCAGAGAGACTGCGCAGTCATTGAGAGGAGGACGCAATCCATCCAGGGGGAGCTCCAGATTGGGATTTTTGCAGGGGTTTGAGCTAGGAGATTGAGTAGAGGATCAAAATTTGCATTTGGGAGGATTTTGGTGGAGTTTGAGGCCATATTTAATTCATTCCTATTCAGCCTCTACGCAGAGCCTTGGAGGCCAGTGTAATTCCCCAAGGGGGTGTTTTTCGAGGGTCAACCATTTCTGATATGATTTCTGGGTTTTACCGAGATTGGTGAGTAGAGGAGGATTCCATATTTTCAGCTCATTCTGGCAAGGGGAACAACCCCTAGTCATCAGTCCATTCTAGTAGTAGCAGCTACATGGCAGTTTTCCAGCAGCTGGGACACAGTTCAGAGAGCAGCCATTTCTTGATTATTCTAAGAGTATTTATTCACTTGCCTTGAGAAAGTCTAGGTGCCATCATTCTGATCACCTATTTTATTTCATTATATTTCTCTGTATAATAAAATGGCTTAGCATTCTCTCTCTATTTCTGGAGCAATTGTTATACATGTTATCTATGCTATTGTATGTCTGCATTACTGTTATTTTTATATCATTGGGCATTCTAGTTCTATACCACTTGGTGTGTTTCCCTTCATACTCTTAGACAGAGTCTGGAAAGGGCCAGGTAGCCTCCAGATCTCACCCTCTTCTCAGAGGTGAAATATCTGGTAAACACCCTCCTAGTCCATCTCTAGTTAGATTTTGCCATGTTTTAGAGATATCCCACAAAAAGGGATATTACATGGCCAATAATAGAATCCAAATGTGAGAGATTTTTGTAGGAGAAATCCATAGATGTTAGGCTTAGCATGCCTTCAATATCTAAAGAAATGCTTCAAACCAAATGGTTTCTAGAGATATTGAGAATCCTCATCTTGGTTATTTATGGGGTATGGACCCATTGTGCTTATCCTTACTCAAATCTATAAATTCCAGGAGATTACAGTAACTTATCTTTGGAGGTATCACTCTAGAGAGTCTGTTACCACTAAATTCCATCTTGGACAACGACTTAAAATTTCCAATTTGTTGAGGAATATTGTCGATGAACTCATGCCATTGAGAAGAAGGATTTGAAAGTTGGAGAAGATTCATATGGAGTACACAAGTGGACCAAGCCCTATGGAGTCTGGAGGAAGACGAAGCGGGAAGAAAATGCTAGCTATATCTTCTAAGAGTTTGATCCCTCTCAGCATACATACAAAGAATTTCCTACAGCACGTTTTGGGAAGAGCTAAGAGGACCCCATTAGGACTCGAAAATACCAAATCACCAAAGGAAATTATTTATGTAGTTCTTACTTACAAACCCTAAATTCACTACGCACTTTCATAGCCCAGACTGTTTGATCCCATAGCTCATAGATAATTATTGTTCCAACAAGGAATGAAATTTGAGGCTAAAAAACCCCTTACCTTGTATCCCACTTGAGACAAGAACCATAACCTATGGGAGAGGCTGGATCTTGGTCTTGAAAGCATAGGTTTGGATATTGATCAGATGGGCTTCCCTACTTCCTTACCTATGTATTTGATGAATGGAGACTCTAGCTCCTCCCAAACAAAATTCCCATGTATTCTTTGGTCCCGTCCATCCACAACAAGGAATAGGTTTTGAACATTTTATGAAGGGATACTCCAACTCCCCATAGAAAAAAATCCCCACACATTCTTTGGTCCCATCCGTCCACAAAAATAATAGGTTTTGGACATTTGATGAATGGATACTCCATCTCCTCATAGAAAAAATTCCCCACACATTTTATGATTCACAACAACATAGAATAGGTTTCGAACAAGCAGGAGGTAGGTGCCTTCCTCCAAGCGGAAATTTGTGCTTGTAAACATTGAGGCCCACCTACAAGAGGAGGTGGATTCCATCATCCAGATGGAAGTGGAGGAATTCCCCTCTGGCAGGAATGGGAGGAGTGAGGTGCTGCAAATCAGAGTGAGTAAACGATATGGAAGAAGGGAATCAACCTCAAGTAAATATTTTGCATACTTCAAGTAAATATTTTGCAGGTCCCAGATTTAGTTTGCAGGGAGGGAAATTTCTTAAATGAAGTTATGAAGAGGAGGAAAATTACCCATCCAAAACATATTAAGGAATCAAAGTCAAATGGAAATTTATGAATGGTTGGTAGAAATTCATGGGCAAGCATTTACCCCACAACTGTTATTTACTATCCGCAAAGTTCAGAAAATCATGTTCGCCTGTGTATTAATTTTGTCTTGTTATGAATTAATGTGTTAGACATATATGTTTTTATCATACATGTATGTATTATTATTATGCATTATGGAAGAGTAAGTATGTGAATACAAGAGGAGAAAATGGTGGAGTATTTTGTGGTGGGCCAATAAAAAGAAGTTTGTTACATGTTTTATAGCGAGTTACTCTACAACTCATGGTGAATGTAAATATCAGGAAGAATTATTGTTTTACTGGTGAAGGAGTCACAAACTCCATATGAATATATTTCCTATATTGTGAAGCTATCATCTAAAGTTTGGTTTGTTGTGATTTTTTTAGGAAAATTTCATGTATGGTTTTTACTGCAACCACTTTGTTTTACTCTATTCAAATGTGAGTAATTTGTTTGAAGTTTTTGTTCCATTATATTTGCGAAAGTCAACAATGTTTTAATATTCTCCAATATTTTTTTCAAGGAAGACTCATATGATTTAATTTTTCACTTATGTTTTTTACCGCAACCACTTTGTTTTAGTCTGTTCAACTATGAGTAGTTTGTTTGAAGTTTCAACCACTTTGTTTTGCTCTATTCAGCTGTGAGTAGTTTTTTTGAATGTTTTTCTCCATTATAGTTTCGTAACTTAACTATATTTTAATATTCTTCACTCTATTTTTCAAGGAAGACTCATATGATTTAATTCCACGATTGAATTTTCTCGATTAATATCTCTTCGCAACTCTGTGTGTTCAGGAAGAATGATCTGTGTGTTTAAATTTTTAACATGGTATCAGAGCGGGTTTAAAATTTTACTAAGAGATAATATTTTTATTGAGGAGTTAAATTTTTTTCTGAGGAGCACATTTACCAACAAGGAGAAAGTTCTTTTACACAGTGAAAATGGCAGCAACAAGCACAATATTGTCTAATCCACAAATGCCTCAATTTAATGGAAAAAAAATATGATTACTTAGTTTAATGGAAAAAATCATGATTATTGGGCTATTACAATGAAGGCTTTTTTTCTTCTGAATACATTTGGGAATTGGTGGAGAATGGTTTCAAAAAATCAGTAGATGTAGTAGCATACAATGCTTTGATACAAACAAAGAAATTTTTTTTGAGGGACAACAGGAAGAAGGACTCAAAATACATATTCTATATTTTTCAAGAAGTTCATGAAAGTATCTTCCCAAGGATTGCAGCAGCAACGAAGTCCAAGACATCATGGGATACCCTCCAAACATCCAACCAAGGCATGGCAAAGGTGAAGACAACAAAAATACAAATGTTGAGAAGGTATTTTGCGACAATTTGTATGAAAGAGTCTGATAATGTACACTCATTTTTTACGCATGTAAATGGGATGGTTACTCAAAACAGGTCTCATGGTGGGACACTTTAGGAAAGGAGAATAGTTGAGAAAGTTTTGAGAAGTCTTCCAACAAGATTTGATGTCATTTTTGTGGCCATAGAAGAGACAAAGAATCTCTCACAATTTTCAGTGGATGAGCTTCATGCATCACTGACTTATCATGAACACGGACTAAACATAGAAACAAAATCCTCATTGGAGCATGCCTTCAATGCACAATTTTCATCTGGTTAAGGTAAAGGTAGAGGAAGATCAAATTACAGAGGAAGAGGAAGATGCCCACGCAGAGGTGGAAGAAGCAGCCCTTCAAGTTCAATTGGAAGGGGCAACAATCAAAATTCAATTCAAGGCATAAGCCAGAATCAAGCACAAGGTTAAAGGTATGATAAATCTCAATTTCAATGTCATTACTGTAAGAAGTATGGTCATTATGCAAATGAATGTAAAAAGAAGCAATATGACATAAGTAACAAACCAAGTGAAAATTTCATAAAGGAAAATCGGAACCATGATATCATGATTTTAGCTTGTAATGTAGGACAAGAAAATCAAGGAGATATATGCTTTCTAGATTCATGGTGCAACAACCACATGACAGGGAACATAGAAATGTTTTCTAATCTAGATGAAAGTGTGAAATATGAAGTGAGATTAGAGATTGATAGAAAAGTCTCAATCATGGGAAAATAAAGAGTCAATATTATAAAAAATAAGGGAGAGAAGAAATACATTTCATATGTTTACTTTGTTCCTGGTTTGAAGCACAACCTCATAAGCATTAGACAACTCATGAAAAAGGGCTACAATGTATTTTTAAAGAACGATGAATGCACAATTTTGGATAAGCATCCAAGAAGAAAATTGATTGCAAAAGTTCAGATGAGAGGCAACAGAATGTTCCCCTTAAAGGTAGAAACATATTTGAAGGAAGAAGGTGCTCAAGAACAATAGTCAATGAAATCAAAAAGTATGAAATAAATGTAGGACATGTCACAAAAGAAAACTTTCAAGCGAATATTAAAGATGAAATTGGTTATGGAATTTGAGATTTGGTCATCTCAACTTTGGAGGTTTGAATTTATTTCACAAGAAATGCATGGTAAAGGGATTTCCACTCATAGAAAAAATAGACAACCTATGTGAAGGATGCATTTTGGGTAAACAACATAAATAATCATTTCCAGCAGGAAAGTCAATAAGGGAAAAGGCACCCTTGAAGATTGTCCATTCACATTTATGTGGACCAATGCAAACACCATCAATTGGTGGCAGCTATTATATTTTGAATTTAATATATGATTATACAAGAAAGACATGGGTGTACTTCCTAAATAAAAAAAGTGAAGTGTATGAGCACTTCCACCAATACAAATCTATTTTTGTGAAGCAAAGTGGACACTACATCAAAGTGTTGAGAACTGACATGGGTGGTGAATACATCTCAAATGACTTCCTATGTTTTTGCAGGGAGAGTCGATTCACAAGAAATTTACAACAAGGTATACACCTCAGCAAAATGGTGTTGCGGGAAGGAAGAATAGGACCATCATGGAAATGGAGAGGATTATGTTGAAGGAAAATCATTTGCCAAATGATTATTGGGCTGAAGTTGTTGCTTGTGCAACATATATTATTAATAGGCGTCCAACCAAAATTGTAAGAATATAGTTCTTGAAGAGGCATGGAGTGGAAGAAAGCATAGTATCACTCACATGAGAGTCTTTGAATGTGTGGTGTATGCACATGTCTCAGATGAGTTGAGGAAGAAGTTGGACAACAAGGGGGGAAAATTTATACTTGTTGGATACAATGATGAATCCAAGGCATACAAGCTCTACAATCCATCAACCAAGAAAGTCATAATCAGAAGATATGTGCAGTTCATATATGAGGAAGCATGGGATGGAATATTATAGAATACAATCAATGTGAAGAAATGCATCCCACATGAATAAAAATTGGAATTGACTGCAACAATTAATTCCTCAATGGTGACTCCTCCTACACCTACACAAGCTCAATAATGTAGTCAACATGTGACACCACAAAAAAAATAATAGGACATTGTTGTGAAAACAGGCAAATGCTTCTCCAAGCACACCACAAAGATCCACAACCACATCTACTTCAAGTGAAACACCAAGTGACATGTCAAGCCCATCTTCCCCAAGTATAAGAAGACAAAAATTCAAAAATTTAAGTGAAATATATGAGAAAAATGAAGTTGATAGTAGAGTTGGTCTGAATTCTTTATTTGCATTGTTTTGTCATGTATATGACCCAATCCATTTTGAGCATGCAGTCAAAGAATAAAAATGGGTTGTAGCAATGGATGAAGAAATAGAAGAAATAAAAAATAATGACATGTGGGAGTTAGTGGACCTTACAAGGAAAATAAGTCATTGGAGTGAAATGGGTCTATAAGACAAAGAGAAACATTGAAGGAAATATTGAAAGCCATAAAGAAATGCTAGTTGTCAAAGGATACAAGCAATAACATGGAAGAGATTATGCAGATACATTTACCCAATCCTGAGGATGGAGAAAATACGTACAATGTTGTCAATTGCAGCGCAACATGAATTGAAAGTGTCCCAAATGGATGTAAAATCAACATTCTTGAATGGAGTTTTGAAAGAGGAGGTATATGTTACACAACCACCTGGTTGTGAGGTATAAGGCCAAGAAGACAAGGTGTATAGGTTGAGGAAATCTCTTTATTGGTTGAAGCAAGCACCGTGTGGATGGTATAATAGGATAGATGCTTACTTGATGGACAATGGTTTTGACAAATGTGACAGTGATCCTGCTCTCTACATCAAAGAGTGTGATGGTAATCTTATTATTGTTGTTTTGTATGTAAATTATTTTATTTTTACAGGGAGTGATGATTTCCTCATCATTGATTTCAAAGAAGTGATGAAAGTGAGTTTGAAATGACTGACTTGAGGTTAAGAAGATATTTTCTTGGCATAGAAGTGAAGAAAACAGAAAATGGTATTTTTATCTCTCAAGAAAAGTATGTTGTAGACATTTTAGAGAGGATTAATATGTATAAGAACATCAAGCCAACACCAACTCCAACTATCATGGGGTTGAAATTGAGAAATGAACATTAGAACAACAATGTCAATTCGAAATTATACAAAAGTATGGTATGCATCCTAATTTATTTGACTGCAACTAGTCCTAATATAATGTACACAGTGTGTTTGGTGTCAAGGTTCATAGAGACACTCAAAGAGACATTGGCAAGCAACCAAAAGGATTTTAAAGTATGTCAATGGGACAAAGGAGTATGGTATTTTGTACACCGCAACAGATGATTTTAGTTTGGTTGGTTATATTGACAGTGAGAACAAAGCACATTGATGCTAAATATTATTTTATAAGACAATTACTTAACATTGGTGAGATTGTGTTGCATCACTATAGGTCAGAAGAACAACTTGTGGACATCTTCACAAATCCATTGGCACGTGGAAATTTTTTTTATCTCAGAGATTTTTTGGTAATGGAGAATGGTGGAAGTTGTGATTAAGGGGGTGTGTTGGAAAATTAATCTCAACCAGTGCGTTAAATTTACTGACAACAACCATACTTCAAGTAAAAATTCAAGTAAATATTTTGCAGGTCCCGGATTTAGTTTGGAGGGAACAAAATCCCTTAAATTAAGTTCTAAACAGGAGGAAAATAACCCATTCTAAAACAAATTAAGTAATCAAAGTAAAATGGAAATTTATGAATGGTTGGTTGAAATGCATGGGCAAGAATTTACCTCGCAACTGTTATTTACTGTCCACAAAGTTCAGAAAATCATGTTAGCCCATCCTATGTATTAATTTTTTCTTTTCATGAACTAATGTGTTAGAAATATATGTTTTGATCATACATGTATGTAGTAATATTATGCATTGTGGGGGAGAATACAAGAGGAGAAAATGGTGGAGAATTTTGTGTGTATTAATTTTGTAAAATTTTCATGAATTAATGTGTTAGAATTATATGTTTTGATCATACATGTATGTAGTATTATTATGCATTGTGGGGGAGAAGACAAGAGGAGAAAATGGTGGAGAATTGTGTGGTGGTCACTTAAAAATAGTTTGTTACAGTGAGTTACTCCGCAACTCCGGGTGAATGTAAATGTCAGAAAGAACTCTTGTTTTACTAGTGAAGGAGCAACTACCTCCATATGAATGTATTTCTTGCGTTGTGAACTTATAATCTAAAATTTGGTTTGTTGTATTATGTTTATGAAAATTTCAAGTATGATAAATAATAAAAGACCGTAAAATTTTAAGGCGGAAACAATTTCAGACATATTGAAAATTTTAAGGCAAAATGATAATTTCTTCTTAAATAAATGTCTTAAAATTCCCTTTTAGTCGTGAAACTCATAATTTATTTTCCATGGTACTTTATCAAATAAATTTTATAACCAATAAAATATTCATTACTATCGTATTAATTTGTAAAAATAAACTTGTACAAAATTTATACGTAATACAAAAAAAAAATTGGGTGTAAGAGGGGTTTTTGTAAGGGGGCTGAAAATATTTATAAGAGGGGATTTTGTGGGTGTCGAAGATGCCCTCTATGCATGGATTCAAATTAGACTACAAAGTTCATATTTTTTCTGAAATGTTTCACTCCTATTTTCGCTTCGGACAATATTTTATTTTCCATGAACTTTTAGATTTCTGGGTATTGAACAATGTATTCGATGGTAAATTGAAAAAGGTGTGAAATTTCAAGCAACACATCTCTATTTTTTTTGGGAAATTTGGCTAGCCAAAAATGGATATATGTTTTAGGGTCTTCAGATTAATGTTTACAAAATATTCTCTATCGTTGGCACATGTTCTTCCCTCATCCAATTCTATACAACGACGAGTTTTTTTTCTGGTGCTTTTTGGAGAAATATTTGTGGTTGTGGAGTGTGGCTTAGAGTGGATCATGTTCGTCACTATAAGATACATTGGAATGGTGGCATCAACACTAACAAGTAGGAGAATT
The DNA here is from genome assembly GCA_034641835.2 of Pinus albicaulis. Taxonomy (NCBI): domain Eukaryota; kingdom Viridiplantae; phylum Streptophyta; class Pinopsida; order Pinales; family Pinaceae; genus Pinus; species Pinus albicaulis. The sequence continues at coordinate 1,364,487,101 of CM076580.1, forward strand.
ATTGGCACTTTGAAGACTTCTCTAGTTTTCTAAACATCTATCTATTGATTATTTACATTTTTATAGGGATTCAAAGGTTATTATAGACAGGATGAAAACAAATACAAATTTCTCTCCCCTCGTCTCCCTCATGTCATTGATTAGATATCTCAGATTCAAATTTTTCATTCACATCAATCACTTTATATCACATCTATGAGGAGGCCATTGTAATTGAAGACTCTATCTAAGAAAAGCCTCTTAGACAACCTGGAAATTTGGACTTCATTCACATGGAGTTCGACACCACTAGAGATGAGGGCACTATTCCCCTCCCCTGGTTTTTATTTTTTCCTTGGAAGCATGTATGTGAGTTATTAAAGTGCACTTTCTATTTATCTATTGTTAATTTGTTCACTTTTCCACTATATATATTGGAAGATGCTTTTGATAATCACTTATTGAAAGATAATGACATTATGAAACTTCATCTTTAGTTGATAAATGTACTAATACGTTGTATAAGATAGTGTTTTTAACTTCTTAAAATAAATTCACTGGGATAAATTGACTTAAAATAACCTGGATAAGAAATAAACCCATTCTCAAATATTCATTTGATTTTTTTTTTTTTTTAATTCTAGCAGTGAGTTAAATACAGTCTACACATATAAAAATATCAGAGCTGTAAGACATTGAACATGACAATCAGTAGGAAATTCTTCCCGTTAGAGTATGCGTAAAAAAAGGAGTCGTCTAACGAGCCGGAGGAATTGCCCGGACGGTCAAAATTGGCCGGAATCCGGGCCAAAATTTTTTTTAAAATCTTGCCGAAACAGTGTTTGAATCCTGATTTTGACATTGGAAATGGATTCAGCACCATCAAAAACCTGTAGGACACCCACAATATTAAACTTTGATAGTTATAACATGGATTTAGAAAAATTCCTGCCGGATTTTCTGAAAATCTTATCGGAATTTTCATGATTTTCAGGGCAATTCCTCTGGCTAGTTAGACTATGGCGTAAAAAAATATGTGAGCTGTCAGACTACGCGTATAAGAAGTTTCTTCACAGACGGTTATGTAATTGATGTGTTTGATGGTCAATGAAAAAAGTCAAGCTAAAGTATTTCCCGAATTTTTATTTCTCTATTGTTGTACAAGGACTGGTCCCACGAAATCACCAAAACATTTCGGCGTGTCGTTTCCAGGCAACGTTTTAGCCCGGACTCCGGCAAAGATTTTTAAAAAATCCGGCAAAGATTTCATCAGAATCATGTTTACAGTTGTTAAACTTAAGTATTTTGATTGCCCTAAGGGATTTTGGTAGTGCTGAATCCATTTCCAACCTCAAAAATGGATTTCAAACATTGCAAGTACCTGATTTCTTGAATTTAAGTTGCCCGGATTCCGGCAAAAAACTGCCGTCCGGGCTAAAACGTTGCCTGGGTAGACTACTCCAAAAATTTCATATTACTGGTTCCCCTACTAGTGACCAGATAGGAGAAGTGCATTATCGAGCATGTCGATGTAGTTATTAGTGAAAACAAACAATCTCTTTCTTCTGAAATAGGACCACAACCCATCTGTGAAGTTCAAAACCTCGGTCTGTGAGGATCTCCAGCTTCTCCTATGGTTCTAGAGCCAGAGTATTGAAAGTCGCAAATGATCGAACACAATAAGTGACTTCATTTGTGTAAATCTTCTGGTGGCGGCTTTTAAGCTCCAAATTTTTACCTTCGATTATGACATGGGAAAGATACTCAGTGAATAGCCTGTGCTTATGCTTTTGTAAAATCTGAGCTTGCAATAGCATTTCTCGTCGGAGGCCAAATTCCATGGCGGCGTACTAAGCTTCATTTTCTGTCTGTACTGGCGTGACTCTGTTTTTTTAAAGTAGAGCATCAATTATCTGGAATGGCGTTGATGTCTAAATGGAAAATGCATCATCATAATTATGAGAAGGTTTGACTATATATTTACTTGCAATTTGAAAACCAAAGGCAGACGAGTCATTTAGTCTCTCACAAAATGGAAATTTCTGTTTGTCATTGGACGATGAAAATATATAGTTATTTTCACAATGAAATTTATAGTTTTACAAATGGAGAATTAGGTTCCCTTATCTGAATTTTTAAGAGTTAGATTTAATATTTAGTTTTTTAATTTAATTTAATTTTGAATATATTTATTTATTGAAAATGTGATTATGTTTAATTAAAATTTTATTTTTATTTAATCAACCCCTATACATATTTGGAAGCTCAAGTATAACTACATTATTTTAAATAATAATAAAAGTAAACTTATAACAACTATCATTAAATTATTTTAAATAATTTTTTTTTTTCTAAATATGACTAGATTCTATTATATGATACACAAAATACAGAGGTACATCATAACTTCTAGACATGAATTTCTAAGTTAGCCAATTCTTGTGGGAAACAAAAAATTCAAAAATACAAAAGTTGGGTTGCTCCAAGGGGGGGAACCAGTCCATAGAGCATAATAGAAGCTTCCCCTAAAGGGGAAACCAACATTAAACAATAGAACCTAGTAGCTAAGTGTGCTCTACAAAACATAAATAAATATAGGAGCTAAAATTAAGTTGGAAAAAACTAGAAAAGGAGGAGCCATGGCACAAGGAGTTCTGGTCCTTGTCATCCTGAATTGGATGAGGAGGTAGCTCTTCCTCTATGAAGCAACCATAATCGGAGGGGTCTTCCTCTAGCTTGGATAGTTAGGGGTCCATCTCAGGCTTGGAGGTCGAACAAGCACCCGTTGCTTCTGCTTTGCCACCCTCTGTGGAATTGCTGCTACCACTGTTGTCAGAAGAATCCTCTGAAGTTTTGACGAACATAGCCACCATTTTCCGGGGCTGCTGAAGGAAAGAGGGTGAAAAAGTTGATTTTCGCATCCTCTTCCTGGACCCCGAATCAGATGTGCGCAGCTGAGATTCAGGAATTCAAAGAGAGATGTGGGCTGAGAGGTACTGAGGGTCAATAACCATCGGTGCATCCATGTCCAGGGATAAATCCACAGAGCATTCCTCCATGGTAGGGATGGGAGGACATGAGGGTGAGACTTGGCCTTCACCTCTGCGGCAAGTGCATGCGATGGTGGCGAGGCATGGAGACAACCAAATTCTAAGAATGCAGGCGAGGTGAGTGAGTTGAGTGAGGAGGGTGAGCAGTGAGACTGTAAGCAGCGTGGAGCAAATGGGTAGAGGGAGTCTAAAGGGCTGAGAGGGGCGAAGGCGCAACAAGAATTAACAAAGCCAAGAGCCAAATTGACAGAGAGATTGAGGGAGAAATGTTGAGAGGAGGCAACGCCATTTCCCATAAATGACCAAGGCGCTCTGCAGCCAGGACGAGAGGGAGTGAATTCATAGCAAAAGAATTGAATACCAGTAATGGCGCTGGGTTGCGGAGCCAGAATGTCGTATTTAATGGCACTCACGCCAGGGCCATGTGCTACCTCGTGGTGAGGACAACTGCTTGGCATTGGGGAGACGATGTGGCGTGCTGACAGATCTCTACAAGGCACCCGCATCCGGGAAATTATTTTAAATATTAATAACAAGCTAATTTAAATTTATAGATAATGAATAATAATTATCTCACTGAAATGATAGATAACCAATAATAATTATCTAACTCATAGTTGACAATTAAATTATAATAATTAAAAAAATTATTAGTAATTATTAATCATAAATATAGATTAGTAATTTATTATGAATTATTAATTATGAATATATATTAGTAAACTAATTTATCATTATTATTTAAAAAACATACCATTTAAAATAATTTATTAATATTTTGTAATAAACTAATTTTTATTGTTATTATATATGTTTATTATTTATAAATTATAAATAGGAATTTTATAAATTATTTCATTATTATGTTTGAGTGACCGCATTTTTTTTATATGTATTTTTTCAAGAATCATCCTAGGTAAAGAAGAAAGGAAAGGAAACTATTTAAGTTAAACTCACAACCGAAAATAACAATCAAATCATTATGTTGAGATAATTTTTTTATGAACAATCCAATTCTTACTTGAAAAGGCATCCTTTATAAAAAAACTAAAAATTTCATCCACTAATTTAATATCTAATTTCACTATAACCTTACTATATTATTATTATTACTCTAATATAAAAAAACCGAAGTCAATAATATTTCTTAAAACATATATTTAAATCAAAATTTAATTACACACCACTTTAATATTTTAAATCATTATAATTTTATTTTTTTTTGGTAATATCTCTCTTTAATTTCTATTGATATTAAAAAAACAAAATTTACAATTGATTTTTGTTGTAGCATATTGTTGACTTTGTCAACCAAAAAAGTCCATATCCACATATAACCAAGAGTAGCATAGGCTCCGACTATCAACAAAAGAAAAATTATTGGCCAATAGAAGTAATGACCACACTAGCCATGAAAAAAATATACATATTACTGAACTGGGATAAAAACATAACAAAGAAAAAACTAGAAGACATAACATCCCAACACAAAACTAGATAGCGTAATAGCAGCGGGATATGAATCATTCATCAAGGATGATCACTGGATGATATGGAGACGAATTTCCACTAACCATATTGACTGCTATGGCATTAATGATCACTTCATCATTCCAAACTCCTCCACAACAATGAAACCTAAGTATGACTAAACTGCAATGACAAAAGAGATAGACTAAAGATTTACTAGCAATCCTGGTTCGTAGACAAGTTCAATAGAATACCCCACAAGAGTTAGAAATGTTTGGAACCACCCTGTAGATGCTAGTGCTCAATAGGGTTTGTATATAACAAAGCCAATAGAGCGATGTTGAAATATGAAATAGAAAAGTACCCTTGGCATTCCTTCATCACACGCCAAGTGGTTAACCGCATCATGTGCTTCTCTGGTCCAAAATCACCCATAATTCATGTATCATTAATATCAATCGATCTCTTGTCACAGAAAATCCTCCCTTTCTATAATCTCCCATAGGTTTTCTCATCCATGGCGACTTCAAAAACCTTAACTCCATGTTCAAATATGTTTACAAAACCCACTACTTCATACCATAATGTTTTGGAGTAAATGCCCCACAAGAAATAAAATATGGTGACCATTCTAAATGTTGTTAGCCTCCTCCCCATATCGAGGGTTTTGTTCCAAGTGGTTGGATTGGCACACTCTCCTTGGGTCGCCCCCACCTTAGCAAACAAAATGCCTTGCATGCCATTTATTTCATCTGTGTTGCCCAACCGCCGAGGTACCAACTTCTCTATGTCAGCGATGGTTTACCATCATTCAAACACCCCCATCGAGGGTTGAGCTATCAAATATTCACCTATCCTATGCTAGCCATTTTTTTTGTGTGCAAAGGGTATAATGTTGTAGCCATACATCCCATTCCTCCTCTAGAGCTACCTCAATTATTCTACTTTCCCATTTTTCTAAAGTATTTTCTACCTTATTAGCTTCCCTCTTCATGTGAACATGGTCAACATAATAAAAAAATAATGTAGAAGCCCCCTAATGTTGTTTTTTATCTCTTGAAAATACTAGCCAGAGATCATTTTTTCAAGTGGGTGACCCAGTAAAACCTTTTGCACCATGTTAATGAAGATTTGAGAATCCCCATGAATTTGTAGATGGTGAATTCCTGTTCTTACTGAAATTTGGATCCCTTACTGTTCTTACTGAAATTAGAACAACAATGTCAATTCGAAATTATACAAAAGTATGGTATGCATCCTAATTTATTTGACTGCAACTAGTCCTAATATAATGTACACAATGTGTTTGGTGTCAAGGTTCATAGAGACACTCAAAGAGACATTGGCAAGCAACCAAAAGGATTTTAAAGTATGTCAATGGGACAAAGGAGTATGGTATTTTGTACACCGCAACAGATGATTTTAGTTTGGTTGGTTATATTGACAGTGAGAACAAAGCACATTGATGCTAAATATTATTTTATAAGACAATTACTTAACATTGGTGAGATTGTGTTGCATCACTATAGGTCAGAAGAAAAATTTGTGGACATCTCCATAAATCCATTGGCACGTGGAAATTTTGTTTATCTCAGAGATTGTTTGTTAATGGTGAATGGTGGCAGTTGTGATTAAGGCGGTGTGTTGGAAAATTAATCTCAACCAGTGCGATAAATTTACTGACAACAACCATACTTCAAGTAAATATTTTGCAGGTCCCAAATTTAGTTTGGAGGGAAGAAAATCCCTTAAATTAAGTTCTAAACAGGAGGAAAATTACCCATTCTGAAACAAATTAAGTAATCAAAGTAAAATGGAAATTTATGAATGGTTGGTTGAAATGCATGGGCAAGCATTTACCCCGCAACTGTTATTTACTGTCTACAAAGTTCAGAAAATCATGTTAGCCCATCCTATGTATTAATTTTGTCTTTTCATGAACTAATGTGTTAGAAATATATGTTTTGATCATACATGTATGTAGTAATATTACGCATTGTGGGGGAGAATACAAGAGGAGAAAATGGTGGAGCATTTTGTGTGTATTAATTTTGTAAAATTTTCATGAATTAATGTGTTAGAATTATATGTTTTGATCATACATGTATGTAGTATTATTATGCATTGTGGGGGAGAAGACAGGAGGAGAAAATGGTGGAGAATTGTGTGGTGGTCACTTAAAAATAGTTTGTTACAGTGAGTTACTCCGCAACTCCCGGTGAATGTAAATGTCAGGAAGAACTCTTGTTTTACTAGTGAAGGAGCAACTACCTCCATATGAATGTATTTCTTGTGTTGTGAAGTTATAATCTAAAATTTGGTTTGTTGTATTATGTTTATGAAAATTTCAAGTATGGTAAATAATAATTTAAGACCTTAAAATTTTAAGGCGGAAACAATTTCAGACATACTGAAAATTTTAAGGCAAAATGATAATTTCTTCTTAAATAAATGTCTTAAAATTCCCTTTTAGTCGTGAAACTCATAATTTATTTTCCATTGTCCTTTATCAAATAAATTTTATAACCAATAAAATATTCATTACTATCGTATTAATTTGTAAAAATAAACTTGTACAAAATTTATACGTAATACAAAAAAAAATTGGGTGTAAGAGGGGTTTTTGTAAGGGGGTGAAAATATTTATAAGAGGGGATTTTGTGGGTGTCGAAGATGCCCTCTATGCATGGATTCAAATGAGACTACAAAGTCCATATTTTTTCTGAAATGTTTCACTCCTATTTTTTCTTCGGACAATATTTTATTTTCCATGAACTTTTACATTTCTGTGTATTGAACAATGTATTCGATGGTAAATTGAAAAAGGTGTGAAATTTCAAGCAACACATCTCTATATTTTTTTGGGAAATTTGGCTAGCCAGAAATGGATATATGTTTTAAGGTCTTCAAATTAATGTTTACAAAATATTCTCGATCGTTGGCACATGTTCTTCCCTCATCCAATTCTATACAACGACGAGTTTTTTTTTATGGTGCTTTTTGGAGAAATATTTGTGGTTGTGGAGTGTGGCTTAGAGTGGATCATGTTCGTCACTATAAGATACATTGAAATGGTGGCATCAACACTAACAAGCAGGAGAATTATTGGCACTTTGAAGACTTCTCTAGTTTTCTAGACATCTATCTATTATTATTTGCATGTTTATAGGGATTCAAAGGTTCTTATAGACAGAATGAAAACAAATACAGATTTCTCTCCCCCTCATTCACATGGAGTTCGACACCACTAGAGATGAGGGCACTCTTCCCCACCCTTGGTTTTTATTTTTTCCTTGTAAGCATGTATGTGAGTTATTAAAGTGCACTTTCTATTGATCTATTGTTAATTTGCTCACTTTTCCACTATATATATTGGAAGATGCTTTTGATAATCACTTATTGAAAGATACTTTGTCATTATGAAACTTCATCTTTAGTTGATAAATGTACTAATACGTTGTATAAGATAGTGTTTTTAACTTCTTAAAATAAATTGACTGGGATAAATTGACTTAAAATAACCTAGATAAGAAATAAACCCATTCTCAAATATTCATTTGATTTTTTTTTATTTTTTTTAAATTCTAGCAGTGAGTTAAATACAGTCTACACATATAAAAATATCAGAGCTGTAAGACATTGAACATGACAATCAGTAGGAAAGTCTGCCCGTCAGAGTACGCGTAAAAAAATATGTGAGCTGTCAGACTACGCGTATAAGAAGTTTCTTCACAGACGGTTATGTAATTGATGTGTTTGATGGTCAATGAAAAAATTTAAGCCGAAGTATTTCCCGAATTTCTATTTCTCTATTGTTGTACAAGGACTAGTCCCACGAAATTACTGGTTCCCCTACTAGTGACCAGATAGCAGAAGTGCATTATCGAGCATGTCGATGTAGTTATTTGTGAAAACAAACAATATCTTTCTTCTGAAATAGGACCACAACCCATCTGTGAAGTTCAAAACCTCGGTCTGTGAGGATCTCCAGCTTCTCTTATGGTTCTAGAGCCAGAGTATCGAAATTCGCAGGGTGATCGAACACAACAAGCGACTTCATTTGTGTAAATCTTCTGGTGGCGGCTTCTAAGCTCCAAATTTTTACCTTCGATTATGACATGGGAAAGATACTCAGTGAATAGCTTGTGCTTGTTCTTCTTGTAAAATCTGAGCTTGCAATAGCATTTCTCGTCGGAGGCCAAATTCCATGGCGGCGTACTAAGCTTCATTTTCTGTCTGTATTGGCGTGACTCTATTTTTTTAAAGTAGAGCATCAATTATCTGGAGTTGTGTTGATGTCTAAATGGAAAATGCATCATCATAATTATGAGAAGGTTTGGCTATATATTTGCTTGCAATTTAAAAACGAAAGGCAGACGAGTCATTTAGTCTCTCATAAAATGGAAATTTCTGTTTGTCATTGGACGATGAAAATATATAGTTATTTTCACTATGAAATTTATAGTTTTACAAATGGAGAATTAGGTTCCCTTAACTGAATTTTTAAGAGTTAAATTTAATATTTAGTTTTTTTAATTTAATTTAATTTAATTTAATTGTGAAGATATTTATTTATTGAAAATGTGATTATGTTTAATTAAAATTTTATTTTTATTTAATCAACCCCTATACATATTTGGAAGCTCAAGTATAACTACATTATTTTAAATAATAATAAAAGTAAACTTATAACAACTATCATTAAATTATTTTAAATAATTTTTTTTTTTCTAAATATGACTAGATTCTATTATATGATACAAAAAATACAGAGGTACATCACAACTTCTAGACCAGAATATCTAAGTTAGCCAATTCTAGTGGGAAACAGAAAATTCAAAAATACAAAAATTCGGCTGCCCCAAGGGGGGAAACCAGTCCATAGAGCATAATAGAAGCTTCCCCTAAAGGGGAAACCAACATTAAACAATAGAACCCAGTAGCTAAGTGTGCTCTACAAAACATAAATAAATATAGGAGCTAAAATTAAGTTGGAAAAAACTAGAAAAGGAGGAACCATGGCACTAGGTGTTCTGGTACTTGTCATCCTGAATTGGATGAGGAGGTTGCTCTTCCTCTATGAAGCAACCATAATCGGAGGGGTATTCCTCTGGCTTGGATAGCTAGGGGTCCATCTCAGGCTTGGAGGTCGAACGAGCACCCGTTGCTTCTGCTTTGCCACCCTCTGTGGAACTGCTGCTACCATTGTTGTCCGAAGAATCCTCTGAAGGTTTGACGAACATAGCCACCATTTTCCGGGGTTGTTGAAGGAAAGAGGGTAAAAAAGTTGATTTTCACATCCTCTTCTTGGACCCCGAACCAGATGTGCACAGCTGAGATTCAGGAATTCAAAGGAAGATGTGGGCTTAGAGGTACTGAGGGTCAACAACCATCGGCGCATCATGTCCAGGGATAAATCCACAGAGCATTTTGCCATGGTAGGGATGAGAGGACATGAGGGTGAGACTTGCCCTCACTTCTGTGGCAACGCATGCGATGGTAGCGAGACATGGAGGCAACCAAATTCTAAGGATGCAGGTGAGGTGAGTGAGTTGAGTGAGGAGGGCAAGCAATGAGACTGTAAGCAGTGTGGAGCAAATGGGAGGAGGGGGTCTAAAGGGATGAGAGGGGCGAAGGAGCAGCAAGAATTAACAAAGCCAAGAGCCAAATTGACAGAGACTCTAAGGGAGAAATGTTGAGAGGAGGCAACGCCATTTCCCATAAATGACCAAGGCTCTCTGCAGATAGGACGAGAGGGAGTGAATTCATAGCAAATGAATTGAATACCAGTAATGGCAGCGGGTTGTGGAACCAGATTGTCGTATTTAATGGTACTCATGCCAGGGCCATGTGCTGTCTCGTGGTGAGGACAACTGCTTGAAATTGGGGAGACCATGTGGCGCACTGACAGATCTCTACAAGGCACCCGCATCCGGGAAATTATTTTAAATATTAATAACAAGCTAATTTAAATTTATAGATAATGAATAATAATTATCTCACTGAAATGATAGATAACCAATAATAATTATATAACTCATAGTTGACAATTAAATTATAATAATTAAAAAAATTATTAGTAATTATTAATCATAAATATAGATTAGTAATTTATTATGAATTATTAATTATGAATATATATTAGTAAACTAATTTATCATTATTATTTAAAAAACATACCATTTAAAATAATTTATTAATATTTTGTAATAAACTAATTTTTATTGTTATTATATATGTTTATTATTTATAAATTACAAATAGGAATTTTATAAATTATTTCATTATTATGTTTGAGTGACCTTAATGGAAAAGAATATGCATTTTTTTTTATATGTATTTTTCAAGAATCATCCCAGGTAAAGTAGAAAGGAAAGGAAACTATTTAAGTTAAACTCACAACCCAAAATAACAATCAAATCATTATGTTGAGATAATTTTTTTATGAACAATCCAATTCTTACTTGAAGAGGCATCCTTTATAAAAAAACTAAAAATTTCATCCACTAATTTAATATCTAATTTCACTATAACCTTACTATATTATTATCATTACTCTAATATAAAAAAAAAACCCAAGTCAATAATATTTCTTAAAACATATATTTAAATCAAAATTTAATTACACACCACTTTAATATTTTAAATCAATTATATATTTTATTTTTTTTGGTAATATCTCTCTAATTTCTATTGATATCAAGAAAACAAAATTTACAATTGATTTGCGTTGTAGCATATTGTTGACTTTGTCAACAAAAAAAGTCCATATCCACATATAACCAAGAGTAGCATAGGCCTCGACTATCAACAAAAGAAAAATTATTGGCCAATAGAAGTAACGACCACACTAGCCATGAAAAAAATATACATATTACTGAACTGCGAGACAAACATAACAAAGAAAAAACCAGAAAACATAACATCCCAACACAAAACTAGATAGCGTAATAGCAGCGGGATATGAATCATTCATCAAGGATGATTACTGGATGATATGGAGACGAATTTCCACTAACCATATTGACTGCTATGGCATTAATGATCACTTCATCATTCCAAATGCCTCCACAACAATGAAACCTAAGTATGACTAAACTGCAATGACAAAAGAGACAGACTAAAGATTTACTAGAAATCCTAGTTCGTAGACAAGTTCAATAGCATACCCCACAAGAGTTAGAAATGTTTGGAACCACCCTGTAGATGCTATTGCTCAATAGGGTTTGTATATAACAAAGCCAATAGAGCGATGTTGAAATATGAAATAGAAAATAACCCTTGGAATTCCTTCATCACACGCCAAGTGGTTAATCGCATCATGTGCTTCTCTGGTCCAAAATCACCCATAATTCATGTATCATTAATATCAATTGATATCTTGTCACAGAAAATCCTCCCTTTCTATAATCTCCCATAGGTTTTCTCATCCATGGCAACTTCAAAAACCTCAACTCCATGTTCAAATATGTTTGCAAAAACCACTACTTCATATTGTAATGTTTTGGAGTAAATGCCTTACAAGAAATGAAATATGGTGCCCATTCTAAATGTTGTTAGCCTCCTCCCTGTATCGAGGGTTTTGTTCCAAGTGGTTGGATTGGCACACTCCCCTTGGGTTGCCCCCACCTTAGCAAACAAAATGCCTTGCATGCCACTTATTTCATCCGTGTTGCCCAACCACCGAAGAACCAACTTCTTTATGTCAGTGATGGTTTACCATCATTCAAACACTCCCATTGAGGTTCGACCTATAAAATCTTCACCTATCCTATGCTAGCCATTTTTTTTGTGTGCAAAGGGTATCATGTTGTAGCCATACATCCCATTCTTCCTCTAGAGATACCTCAATTATTCTACTTTCTCCTTTTTATAAAGTATTTTCTACCTTATTAGCTTCCCTCTTCATGTGAACATGGTCAAAATAATCAAAAAAATGTAGAATCTCCCTAATGTTGCTTTTTATCTCTTGAAAATACCAGCTAGAGATCGTTTTTCAGGCAGGTGACCCAGAAAAATATTGTGCACCATGTTAACGAAGATTTGAGAATTGCCATGAATTTGTAGATGGTGAATTCCTATTCTTATTGCAATTTGGAGCCCTTTCTCAAGCGTCTAGTACTCTGCTACATAATTTGTGGTTTCTCCACATGAAAATGTATAAACATATAACAATTTTAATTTTTCGTCTCTCAATATTCCTCCAGTATTGGCATCTCCAATCTTGCCACGTGAGGCTCCATAAAAACTCAACATCACGAAATATGGATGGGGTGGGGGGGATTTGCATTAAACATATATAAATCTACCTTTGACTATGATTTTTCCGAGTGAAAAAAAATGTAACTTCCTGGAGATGTAGCTTTTGCATAATAAGCGATAATTCATCATTGAGTTTCCCTGCATGTTCATCCGGTGGACACACTGCCAAGGTTTCCTATATATTTGATATTATTTTTTCTTGTAACATATATGATGGCCAACTTATCCCTTCAAGCACCCTCATATTCATTTCCTTCCATAAATTCTAGAACGAGAAATCCATACATAGACGCCACAATGGCATTAACCATATATGTTTTAATTTCTCACTGAACCAATCTAATAACCAAGTCTTGACATCCACCAAATTTAGTGATTTAGACTAAACAATACATAGGTATATTTCCATATTTCCTGCATATAGGCAGAAGATATGAGTAGATGAGTAACATTCTCTTCTTCTTGTAAACAAAAGAGGCACCTTGATGGACCTGAAAGTCCCTTCCTTTGTAGTTGATCTCATGTTAGCACTTGGCCCCATGCTTCAACCATAGAAAATTTGACACTTTTGGCACCCTCCTGAATCTGAGACATCCTTCTATAATCTACATTCCTCCTGATTATTTTCTATATATACTAAGTACACTTCTTTTAAAGATAATGTGCTATATTGACATGTTCCCCAATGCAAAATATCTCCTTTCTCCAAGTTTTGTATCCTAATTCCTTATAGTGTTGGAACTTTACCCATGAAAAGATCATATTGGGATTTCCCCAGTCTTGTTGTGTTTTCCATTTTCACCAACAATGGGGAGAGGGTTTCATGCTCCAAAATTCATCTACTTTATAATAATTTGAAGATTGGTTCCATTGTTTTAACTCGCAGAAATTGATATTATCTTCTAGAGGATGGTTTTTCTGCCATGACTCTTCCAATAAGAGGTTCGATTTACCATGACATATTTCCCAAAATGTGAGTTTTTAAACCTTTAGTATTGCCTCATAGGCCCAATTCCATACGTCGTAACCTTATATTGGGACTTCCATATTCATCCTTTCCACCTAAGAATTGATTGACATATACTTCCTTTTCCACACCCTCTTCCAAACTTGGGACCCAGTTTTCACCCATGACCACCACAACTTCATTGTGTAGGGTTTACTAAAAAAATAGGGATCCCTTCGTCCCAAACATCTATGTGAATTGTATTGTATCAGTCTTTCCTAACCTGGTAGAGCCCATTTATTTTTTGTAACTGACCCCTTCTAAAGGAAATATGAGAAAAGTGTTCAAAGAGATTGACAGACATTGCTTGGGATGGGAATGAGTGATAATTGATAATTTGGAAGTGCCTATAGAAAAAATTTCATAAAGACAAGCCTTCTTGGGAAATTCAGAGTACGAAACACCCAATTTTTCATTCGACAATGTGTATTCTCCACTAACCCTGCCCATGTGGAAGCCTTTTGGTAGTTCCCAACTAGAATAATCCCTAGATAATTGTTGGTAGTGAATCTTGAGTATAGCACAAAGTGTGAAAAAATATTTTTTTTATTTGTTCTAGGTAGTTGAAAAAGAACATTTTTGTTTTCTCTTTATTTTCCACCATTCTAGAGGCGAGCATAAAATGGGTAAAATATTGCAGGAACTTGGTGAGAAGAAAGTTGGTTTTTGACTTTATAACGATGTAATTTGTCTATTGTCTCCTTATTGTAGATATATAATGCACATATAATAGATTAATTAATGACTGAAGATTATTCTTCTAAGTTTCTATAGCTAAGAAATTCCACAAGTTTGATATCTTATGGAGAACCATGGAAAAGTTTTTCTAGAATACTGCAAATGAGCTTGAGAACAAGGTTGACCTTGCAACACTTCCTTCATGTCTAATATCATTTAATTCTCCTTGAATATAATTTCTAATTACGTAGAAAAAATTTGGATAAAACTCCATAAACTAGTCATTTGGCCATAAGATCTTGTCCTTTTGAAAAGGTTCCAATATCACTAGTAGTTCCTCCTTTGTAACTTTCCTAAAGAGAACCTCATTTTCAATTCCATTCACCATTTGAGAAAACAAGGAGATTGCCTTAAATTTCATGGAAAATTCCAAAAGTGTCAAACCTCTAGTCTAGTGACATTGTGAAAACTCTTGACATTAACTTTATCCTCACCCATGAATTTCTAAAAAAGGTAATTTTTTTCCCAAGATTTTTAATTTTTTGAAAAAACTTTATATTCTAGTAAGATGGTCATATACATAAATTGTGCATATACAATAGATGCACATATACAAAAGTTGCACATATACATAAGTTGTGCATATAAAATAGATGCACATATACAAAATTTTCACATATACAAAAGATATGCACATATACGAAAGTTGGGAATATATGAAAGATATGAATATACAGAAGCTGCACATATATAGAATATACACATACACATAATATGTCTACATATATAGAAGATGTGTGCATATGCAGAAGTTGTACATATATGCACATATCTTCCATATATGTGCTTCTTCTACATATGTGCATATCTTTTGAATATGCGTAACTTCTGTATATGCACATATCTTTCGTATATGTGAAACTTCTTTATATGTGCATCTACTACATATGTGCAACTTATTTATATGCACATATAGAGAAAATATGCACATATAAAGAAGTTGTGCATATACAAAAAACATGTGCATATATGAAATATTTGCATATACATAAGTCACACAACTTCTATACGGAAGTTGCGCATATACAGAAGATATATGCATATAAGAAAGATACACATATATAAAAGATGTGTGCGTGAGCGAAGATGTGTACATTTACAAAATTTGTGCATGCGTATATGTAGAGCTGTATATATTTCATATATGTGCATATCTTATGTATATGCATAGTTTCCATATATGCGTAGCTTTTGTATGTGCGCATATCTTTTGTATATGTGCAACTTCCTTATATGTGCATATCTTCCGTATATGCGCAACTTCCGTATGTGTGAAACTTCTTGGTATGAACATATATGGAAGCTGTTCATATCGAAAAAACATATGCATATATGAATATTTGCATATACGAAAGTCATACAACTTCTATACGGAATATATGTGCATATACGAAAGCTGCGCATATACGGAAGTTGCGCAATTATGGACGATACACATATACATAAGTTGTACATATATGTGTATATGCATATATGCGTATCTTCCTTATATGCACATATATTCTATATATGCATATATTTCTTATATGATATATGTGTCTCTTCTGCATATGCATAGCTTCCATACATGTGCAGCTTCCATATATGATATCTAAAAAAATTCATATATATTTATTTGTTACTTAACTTCTTATATTTACATTATAACTTTTACTTTGTGTCATAAAGTGTGCCATAGGGATCACCATATCCAAATTCATGTCAGGAAATATATGCATATACAGAAGTTGCACATATATGGAATATACGAATATACAAAAGATATGTGCACATGAAAAAGTTGTACATATATGCACATATCTTCCATATATGCGCTTCTTTTGCATATGCGCATATCTTCCGTATATGCATAGCTTCTGTATATATGCATATCTTTCTTATATGCACAACTTTGTATATGCGCATATCTTTTGTATATGTGCAACTTCTTTATATGTGCATTTACTACATATGTGCAACTTCTTGATATGCACATATACAGAAAATACACACATATATATAGAAAATACGCACATATATAGAAGTTGTGCATATACAAAAAACATGTACATATACGAAATATTTTCATATATAGAAGTGAAACAACTTATATACAGAAATTGTGTATATACATAAGATATGCGCATACAAGGAAGATACACATATACAGAAGATGTGTGCATGAGTGAAGATGTGTGCATATACAGAAGTTATGCATGTGTATATGCGTATATGCGTATCTTTCATATATGTGCATATATTTTGTATATGCACAGTTTGTTTATATGCGCATATGCGTATCTTTCATATATGTGCATATATTTTGTATATGCACAGTTTGTGTATATGCGCATATCTTTCGTATATATGCATATCTTCTGTATATAAGTAGCTTTTGTATATGCACATATCTTTCGTATATGTGCAACTTCCCTATATGTACATATATGTGCATATATTCCATATATGTGCATCTATTGTATATGCGCTACTTCTTAATATGCACATATATGGAAGAAGCATATATATGAAAGTTGTGCATATATAAAAAACATATGCATATACAAAAGTCATACAAATTCTATATGGAATATATGTGTATATACGAAAGTTGTGCATATACGGAAGATACACATATATAGAATTTGTGCATATATTCATATATGCATATATGTGTATCTTTAGTACATGCATAGATTTTGTATATGTGCAACTTCCATATATGATATCGAAAAAAATTTCATACAGATTTTATTTATTACTTAACTTTTTATATTTACTTTATAACGTTTACTGTGTGTCATAAAGTGTGCCATAGGGATCACCATAGCCAAATTCATGTCAAGACATCTTCATAAAATCTCTTAATATTATTTAAATTGAAATAAGTGCTCAAGTTTTTTCAAGTATATAAGCCTTATAATTGATTGGTGTTTCTTTAAGGCAGTGGCATGTGAAAATCCACCATTGATGGTAGTAAGTAAAGTCCAAGGGAATTGAATTTATTTTCCATGATTTCACAAATAAATTTGTGCATTTTTTCTTGGTAGTTCAACGGTAGTTGTTTGGCATAACTGGCCTAAATTTTAACTGTTGATGGGTTATATGCAGTTTTGGTCAAAGAAAATTTCTCTTGTGCGATGTCCTCAAAGGTGGGAAGGGTTTCCCCTCCTTCTGAAATATCATGTCTGGTTCTTCTAGTGCAAGAGAAGAAGAAATAACTAGAGGGGAGGGAGGCGGTGGTCCATTAGGAGTGCAACAAACACTAGCAATAGGGGATTTTTGGTAAAGAGGGATGCAGGGGAAATGTATCCCCAAAGCCCCAAAGAACCTCAAGTTCACAGTTTCTGCAAACTTTTTGGAAATGCAAATAAATAGGACGCGAGATCACATGTTTATTTGTAATTCTATTAGCATTTGGCTGACATAATGAGATATTAAGCATTGGATAAAAGCTATCTGGAAACCTAAGGGAGAGGTAGGTTTGTGAATAGGCTCGAAAGGGTTTTTTACGGCTATATTTTCCAACCTAGAAGATAAGGAACAAATTTTTGAACGAGGGTCATCTTTTCTTAATAATGCAGGACTTTACATCACGCACTCAGAAGCATGTTTTAACCTAGATAAGGAGGAATTCACAAACACACTTATTTTGGTTAGATTATTCTCTTTACCAGTAGAATTCTGGTTCTCAAAAATATTTTAAGGCATTAGTCAAGCTCTGGGACGTTTTATGAAGGTTTCTGAGGAGACTAAATGGGGGAGGAACACATCATATTCTAGGATATGTGTTTATACGAACATCTCGCAACCCCTTCCAGACTCTATAAATTTGGATTATCAAGGGGAGATTTGGATGCAACCCCTTGAATATGAGCATGTGTTGTTATGGTGTAGATTTTGTCATGAACATGACCACTTATTCCTTGAATGACCATTTAAGAAAAAAGAACAATCCATAGGAAACTTGATGATGAATGATGGCTTTACAATAGTTTCCAATAGGAGGCACAGTCAAAGGTGTCAAATTCTTTTTAACACAAGGGTAGCAGAGGATAAGAAGTCTTTCTCTGCAGTTCAGGTAATGGAGGAAGACAATCAAGAACTCGATGTGACCCAAATGGATATTGTTCCTTTGGAACACACCGAGGATAACGCTACTTTGAAATTTAAAATGGGCGAGGAGGAAAATATACAAACAGAGTATAATCTACTTTCCTTTCCAGGTTTTGCGTAAGTGGTTCATGTATTGGATTATAAAATCACCGACTTGTCAGAAGAGTGGTCACTATGGTAAATGAATGGGCTGAGAAGGACCTGGTGGATCTTCTAAGCGAGAAGAAAATATACTCCCAGGATTACCTTCATTGGAAGTCAAAAAAAGGATTTTCCCATGGGATCTGACAACTTAAGATTTCCAAGCCTTCAAAGAAAAAGGAAATGAAGTTTTATCAAAGGAATGGTATGAATAAGAGAGGATGAATATTGTAAAACCAAAATTAAAAGCTCAACAGTAGGAGGGGAACAATTAGAGTATATCAGAACAAACTCTCATTATCTTAGTGAAGGATTTGTAAAATCTATGCATAGTACATATGAAAATTTTATCATGGAATATTTTAGGGATAAATAGTCGTGGTAAACAATGTTACCATATGGATAGTATTAAAAAGGAGAATTTGACCATTGTAATCTAACAAGAAGTGAAATTGGACATGGAGAGAATGCAAAACATTGTACATTTTTTTTGAAATGTTGTGAATATGTATATATTAGCCTTGGGGATCGCAAGAGAAAAATATGTTTGGAGGAATCCCCATCTAGTACTCTTTCAACAATGGTTTTCATCTAAGAGAATCTTAATAGGTAGTTTTTGATATCTTGGAACTTCAGCGAACAACTTTCTCTCAGTGATATACAGACCCTCAACCCCAATGGATAAAATATTTTTCTTAGAAAAACTTCAGGACATCAAACAAATTATTGGAAAGAGACTTTGGATACTAGTAGGAGACATTAATATCATATGATCGCTCTAGGAGAAAAAAGGTGGTATAGGTAAATTAGATCCCATAGCAAGGGTTTTCGATGAATTTCTTGAATACCTCTTTTTGGTTGATATTCTTACAACTAATGATTGTTATACGTGGAATAATCGTGGGGGGGGACCATATAACGTGTAGACTGGACAGATTCTTGGTCTTGGAGAACCTTTTAAAAAAATATTTACATATAGAAACTGTTATTTTATTGTGTATGGGCTCAGAACACTGACCATTTAGACTTCAAATAGATCTCAAAGAACCACCACTCAATAGACCTTTTCATCATGAAATTTTTTGGTTTCAATCGAAATATTTTGTAGATCTCCTTCAGACTTGGTGGGAGGATATAAAAGTAGAACTAAAAACTAATATGAGAAGGTTCCAATTGAAATTGAAGTAGTTAAAGTATCATATCAAGCATTGGAATAAGCAAGTGCTTGGAAATGTTTTCAGGATAAGAGGGAGCTATAAAATAAGATGTCTTCGATCTAATAAAGGATCATTTGGGAGGGTAGGTCCATAGAGTTAGCTTCTTAGGAAGAAAACGTAATTGTCAAATTAGAGGAAAGAAATATGAAGTGGGAGATACTTTGGAAACAAAAGTCTATAATTTAATGGCTGAACGAAGGAAAATGTAATACTAAATTTTTGTAACAATGCAACAATTCAACATTGCCTTCACAATAGAATTTTTCCATCACCGACAAAGATGGCAGGAGGCACTTAACACAACATGACATTGAAGGAGAGTTGGTAAATTAATTTTTTGATCTTGGGTCTGAAAGTAGAACAACACCAATAGTTGATGGCCCAACAATTATAGTTATCAGCAAAATCCCAAAATTAATCAGCGAGGAGAAAAATAATGCACTAATGCGAGATATCTCTTTCACGGAAGTAGAGGAAATGGTCAAAAGTATGCCAAGAAATAAGGCACTGGGTCCAGATGGATTCACTACAAATTTTTTCCAGGAATGTTGGAATTTCCTCGCCAAATATGTTTATGAGGTGGTTGAAGAATAAATATAGATGTGGGACATCCTTCCCACACTAAATGCAGCTTTTGTTTTGTCAATAGAAAAATAGGGGAAAACTGAGAGTTTGGATGAACAAAGACAAATCATGTTATGTAATGTAATTTATAATATTATAAATTATGTGTTTGTGAATATATTGAAACCTTTTCTCCCTAATTTGATTTCCCCCTAACAAACGAGATTTGTAGAGGGAAGGAAAATTGCAGATGGAATTATAGTAGGGTAGGAAATCATACACTTACTCAACCAGACCAAACACCCAAGTATGTTTGTAAAATTGGACTTGTTTAAATCTTATGACATAATTATTTGGTCTTTTATTTTCAATGTTTTACAGGTGTTTGGCTCTGCTGAGCCCTCGTTGGAATGGATTATTTCCCTTATTTCCAAAACATTTTTCTCAATTTTAGATCACATATCACCTTCTCAAACTATTCATCCCTCTAGAGGCATTAGACAATGTTACCCTTTGTCGGCTTTTCTCTTTATCTTGTCCATGGAAGGTCTCGGAAGAATGTTTCGAGAAGCCAGTGAGTTGTATTATATATATTTTCTGTGTTTGTATGGGAAGGATTTTCCTATTACATATCTATAGTTCATGGTTGGTGTATTATTATTTGGTCTCCCTACTGTGCGAGAGGTTGTTAGGATGGAGAATATCCATAACATTTTTATGCTCACCTATAGAATGATGGTGTATAAAGAGAAAACACATATGTTCTTTTTCAACTTCCTAGACCAAATACAAAAAATACTTTTTCATACTTTGGGCTATAGTTGAGGTGCACTACCAAAAATCGGAGAAAGGAGATATTTTGTGCTAGGGAACACATCAATTTGGCACACTCCCTTTAAAAGAAGCAAACTTAACATCTCTAGAAAATAATCAGGAGGAATGTAAATTATGGAAGGATGTCTAGGATTTAGGAAGGTGGCCAAAAGTTTCAACTTTTTTGTGGTTGATAGCATGGGGTTGGGTGCTAACACACAATCAACTGTAAAGGAAGGGATTTTTAGGTCCAGAAAGGTGCCCTTTATGTTGAAGAGAATGTTACTCACCTACTCTTATCTTGTGCTTATTCGCAGGAAATTTGGCAATTTTCCTATGTATTATTTAGCCGAAAATCACTAAAGGTGGTGGATGTGGAGGCTACCCTAGGAGAGTGTGCCAAGCCACCTACTTCGCACAAGACCCCTGGCGTGTGGAGGAGGAAAACAATATTTATAATGGGCATCATATTTTGTTTCATGTGGGGCATTTACTCCACACCATTATGGTACATAGTATTGGGCTCTATAAACAAATTTGAATAGGGAGTTGAATTTTTCAAAGTCACCATGGATGAGAAAACCTATGGGACATAAAAGAAAGGGAGGATTTTCCCTGACAAGAGATTGATAAAAATTAATGATACACGAATTATGGGTGATTTTCGACCATAGAAGCACAGGATGGGGTTAATCACTTGGTGTGTGATGAAGGAATGTAAAGGGTTCTGTTTTGTTTCATGTTTCAACATCGCTCTGTTGGATTCTTTATATACAAACCCTATTGATCTTGTAGGGTCGCGGAGAGCACTAGCATCTACAGAGTGGTGCCAGACATTTCTAACTCTTGTGGGGTGTGTTATTGAACCTGTCTACGGACCAAGATTGTTGGTAAATCTCCAGTTTGTCTCTTTCGTCGTTGCAGTTAAGTTATGCATAGGTTTCATTATTATGAAGGAGTTTCAAAGAGTACCACTATATTTAGGGTGGCGAAATACTATCCACATTCCTTCCAAAAACATGCGAGTGGATGATGTTTTTTGGTTAAGGTTTTTGAGTAGCCGCACATTCTTAGTTTCATTTCCTTGGTAATTTCTCACTCTGTCCAGATTTGAGAAGGTACTTCATGATATATTCAGGTCTTGGGTGGTCATGTAGTCAGTATGGGTATTTTAATTACATGCAATGCCATTTTGGGTTGTGTAGTTGTCTTATTCTTCAATATTTCCTAGTTTGTCTTGTGCGGAGGGGTCTAGTTAAGGTGTCAATTATTTTTTTCAGTCTCCTATGTCTTCTCTCCACTCTATTATTGGCATAGCTAGGGTTGTGGGATTGTGGGAGGCCACCAAATGTTTTTTTTGTGCTTTATGCATAACTCATCCTTTATTCCTTCTTTCAAGTTGGTGGTGGTAATTCCATTAGCTGATTTACAGTCCCTTGAATGTTCAAGGTTATATTTCAACTGTCCGGTCTTGGTTGTCAGTGTTTGGTATAATGGTTCATTTTTGATTTGGTTTTAACACTGTCAAGTTTTGAATTGAGCAGTTGGTGTTTACGCAGTGTCATGAGGGGAAATTTTTTGTGGTTCTTAGTTGTACATGGTATCAAGTCTTTTCTGATTGGAATATTCATTGTTGTAGGTATGTGGATGATCTTTCACTAGTATATATGGTCAAAATTTCGACACTTTTGACGTATTGTCAGAAATTTCCCTGATTTTTCTCATTTTTTTAATCCCACCAACAAGCGTCGCTCTAGCAATGTTTTGGGAGTATCGTCAGAACAACGACGTTTAGGAAAATCATCGAAATACTGAAGTTTCAAGACAAACCGTCAGAATATAGACGTTTAGGAGACAACCGTCGGTCTTATGACATTTAGGAGACAACCTTTACTCTTGCGACGTTTAGGGAAACCATCGGTCTTGCGATGTTGCGGGCCAAGTGTCGGTCTTGCGACCTTTAGAAGCCAAAATGTCAATCTTACGACGTTTAGGGAAAACACATGGAAACACAGCTACTCTAAAATCTAAATTGACCTATTCAAATTTATTTTCCCGCTGCTATTCTCCTTGCCAAGTTTGGGACATAGTTCAATGCTAATTTCACTGAAGAGTTCAAATTCCGCTAAAGAAGGGTTTGGTGCTAATTCCAATGAAGAGTTTTTTGTATGGAATTATGCAAATATTCCAGGCAGTTGGTAGTGACACCCGTTAAGTTTTTGTCCTTCGATTTAGAGAGCAGCTGCCTTGAGGTAATATAACTTTGTGTGGTTTCTTGTTGTGATACAAATATGGCTGCAAAAATGATATCCACTGGTCCTGCCTTCTCACTAATTTTGGCATTGCTTTGCAGAGATGACTTGCAGAAGTTCAGGTACTGTGATTTAATGATGGTGGTCAACTGCTCGATTGGATCAACTTCTACTGCCGGTTCAATAAGATAAATGGGTGTAGGTATGTTTACCTTATTATTAGGGCAGCTTATTCTCTTAAATACACCTTAGTGCGCTCCACTGGCTTTGCGGGAAACTTATCTCTAATTGGACTCTTAACTCTCTGTTTTGGTGCTCAGGAAATTTCTGCGGGGAGCCTGGCATGCTAAATCTATTTTTGGCTGGAGGAATATTTCTGAACCGAGATCTCTTCATAGCCACTGCCGCCTGAGGGATAATAAGTTGAGGATAATAATAGCCATGCTAATTATGCTGAAGAATACAGAAAACCGAAGAGGTACATCCACGAACATACCCTGCAACTGGTTTATCCCATGGTAAAGAGTAATAATAGATGCTAACATTAAATTTCATGATCTGCGCCTCTTTTACAGATTTATTACACTTTTATACATTTAGATTCCACTTGGTTTTACACTTGTATACATTTAGATTCCACTTCCAATCATGGCGCTTGGGATTTATTAAATAAGAGAAGGGTTATCACATAGATATCAATGCTTGTTGCATGTGAGAGTGTGGGATGTGTTTATTTTCTAGTTTCTCGTCCCAAAAAAGGTAACTTCCTATTTAAAATGTAGGTATGTTTTAGTTCCATCTCTCCTTATCATTTATATACCCTAATAATTTTATCATGCAAGCAATATGAATGATGACAAAAGTAACGAGAGTGGATATCTAGCCAAAGCACCCATTTAATCATTTTTTGAGGAACCATATAAATGTGCAAAAAAACGTTTTGGGTTCTTCATATCAATATCTCTTAACTGGTTCTTCTGGTGTTTGTTATTTATACAACCTATCTATCATTTGATTCCGAGTGGTAATCTGAGGTACAATATTTTCTCACATAGATATCAACGGTCACTGTTGGTTCGGAGAGATAGGATATAGATTATAATAGACAATAGTAAGCGGAAAAAATATGATTCCATCCTCTATCCTTTTCCTATGCAGAAGTCCACAACCAGCTCCCAACATTGCTACTGAAACCTCTAATAACAAAACTACTATTGAAACCTCAATGTTAGACTATGCATTGAGCTACCATAATGGGAATATTGTTGTTCGATAGTGGATATGGTTCATTCTTCTAAGGGGTTCAATAATTCTCTTGGACCTCTCCCTTTTAAAGAATATACATCTATCATGTCCTTGGTTGCATCACATTTATTTGTATTTTATTTACATCTTAATTTTCTTATATGGTATTCAGAATCCTTTAGGGAATTTTCCTGTAATTCTTCTCATTTCCTTTTGTAGAGTCCATATTTGCAACATGTTTATAAGCCTTGCAATCTTCTCAACACTTTTCCTCTTACTAGATTTCAATCCTTTAAATGTTGGCATCTTTTCAAATGATTGAGATATATTAGTTGCTTAGCATTGAAATTAGTGGGTTGTCTTTAACTATTATGCACATTATGTATCCAAAATTTTTTACCTAATGAAAGCAGATATGTTTGGACATTCAATTTCCACAGAAATAATGTAAGCTAATTATAGATGACAATAAATACAATTTGTTATCAGTATCATCTTTCCCCTGTGTTTGTTCATTGGAATTATATTTTATACCAACAACCACAAAAGGCATAAGAAACAAAACATAAACTTATCAACATTAGATTGTTGGTTGTGACAACATATCTACAGTTGAAAAACTTTTTGTTGAAGTTTCTTCCATGTGTCTTGTTCTAAAAAATCTAGTGTCAATAGACTTACAACCACTAGGATTGTGACCAGACACTCGATGTGAGGTCACAATAGGCACATTATCAGAGCTTAAAGTAATATTTATTTCATCTAAGGGAATCTTGGATTCCATGATATATTGCATGTGATGGATGGTAGTTGTATTTTCCACAACAGCTTAGGGTATATCCTCAACCAATTGATTAACATTCTCCACAAAAATACACTCATTTCCCCCACCTACAACTGTGTCACAACTATTAGGTGTAGTGCTAACACCTGTAGAATTGATTTCCATTGAATCTAGAATAACAACATCAATATCATATGTTCATGCCAATTTGTTTTATATGCCATTGGACATCACTCTTCCCTTGTTGGTCATACATCTCATGAGAAGGATTCCATGGAATATCAAGGATGAAAAATTTATTGGAATTTGCTACATTAATGTCTTCTCCACATGCCCTAATTGAATCAAACAAAACCCTTTCATCATCGGAATTGTTGAAGAATTATTTCCCTATCTTCTATAGAAGTGTTACCATCAAGCCTTAGTACTTCAACAACTTTAATCGAGTTTCGATTGTTAATAATCATAATTTAAAATAAGGCCAAAGAAGATAGGATCTGACTAAAAACAAGAAACTTCTCCTTATTCAACACACAAAGGGACAACATGCCAAGGATTCTTCAGTTCACCATTGGAGTTATATCACTAGCGATGCTACTATCAGAATCTAACCAACCTGAAGAATTACCCCATTTTTCAATACTTATTTTTTGTAATGAAGGATGCATGCTCATTTAAAAATATTTAGTATCTCTACCAAATATAGACTCTGAGGAGAATTTTATAATCTCAAACACTTCCTTTTGAGACTCATTGAGTCTTAAGATGACCGCAAACTCTATAAGGTTGGGAATATTTTCACGAATACCTCCCTTGTAGTAGTGGACAAACAATAAAAACTTTTTGAAGATCACGTGCAACAGGGGTTTTCATTCCTTTACTTCCATTTTCCTGGAAATTCTCCAGTTTACTATAAAAGATCTTGTCATTTGGGCTTATGTAATGTCTCTTATAAGTTTTTTTAAATATTTTTCACTTAATGTTATGCCTTTGAAGATGAATTTGAAATATTTTTCATCTAGAATACCTGGTATTATCAGCTTGAAAAGGTTGAAGAGATTTGAAATATTATTTTGAAAATGTACCCAAGAATAGAATCACATGTTTGGTATGTACTTGTATGAGATAATTGAGTATATTTGTGTGACTATTTCAGGGAGAGGTTGACATCTAAAATCAACAATTCTAGACACTCTAAAAGGATTTGTTGGATTTGATGTTGTTATTCTCAAGTTTCTCAAACATTATACTTTAACACTGAGCATGACTTACAATAAGTGTGCTCTTCTTATCTCTCCACTTTTTGAATATTTCAAGCTGGTTTCATCTTAATGGTTATATTTAATTTCTTAATTCATGGAGATCATATAGAGGAATGTCCTCTAATTCCCAATCCTTAAATTTCTTCACCCATGAGTGCAACATAGTGTTTGCATCTACAATCAACGACCTCTCTTATGGATACTTTTTCAAGAAACTTTGAAAAGAGAGAGTGCCAAGGAATGTATTACAAATTCTTGGTGCGTGAGTAAGAATGCATTCCTAGTTTCTTTTGTCATTAATTGATTCCAATGCATTCATTCTTCTAATAAGTGATGGAGAACAAGCTTCAATACAGGGGATTTATGGAAGCTTCTTTGTATAGGACAATGACAGTGAGGTGGATCATTCTTTGTCTAAGAATTAGGGGAATTTTGAGGTCTAAAATGGGCATCCTAAGGGAATTATAAACTAAAAGTGGAAATAATAAAATAATATTTGATTACATCATCTAATTTAAGAGGGAAAAAAGAAAAAACTACTTTTTCAACTCGTATTTTGAACTTATCTCCCTAAGGTTTTATTCAAATTTCGAGCAGGAATACTTGTTGGATGCAAAATTTAATTGTTCATCCAAGGAGTACCCATGTTGCATACTTTTCATGGACTTTTCTACATGAAAAATGAGAAATACATGAAAAATGTGATTGCAATCATGTTTTTACATGTATTTATCATTTTTCGTGTAGCAGGATCCATCAAAAGTATGCAACATGGTAATCCTTGTATGAGGATTTAAATTTTGCATCCAATGAATATTCCTACTCGAAGTTTGAGTAAACCCTTAGGAAGATAAGTTGAAAATTCGAGTTGAAAAAGTAGTTTTATTATTTTATTATTTTTTAATATTTTTACTTTTTTACTCCAAAAATAATGAATCATACCCCATGGTTGACATCATCATCTTGAATCTTATTGGTTCTCATAAATTTTATTTTGGTTGTACATTTTTCTTAGGAGGCCCATTTTAGACCTCAAAATTCCGCTAATGAGGTGAGGAGCAGAAATACAAATGGCTCTGGTTACAAGAGTTTCACGCACAACAAAATTTTGAGGCAGATGGTGGTGTTATTGGGCATGAAAATATTTATTTGTATTTTTTCAATAAACATAGTGGGATAGGGAGCCATCTAGTCAATGAGTGAATAGAATGTCCAAGAATGGGATTGAATTTTCATTTTGGATTTCCATGGTGAATATATGCGAGGTGATATGTTGTTAAGGTGATAAAATTAAGGGAGGTTTAACCATAAGGCTAGATAATGGAGTCATCAATGAAAATAAACCAATATTTGAGCTTGAAACAAAAATTGTTGTCCAAAAAACCTTAAATCTACATTCACAACATTTAATATAAGGTAATCCAAAAACACTCTCTAAGAAACAAGATCCTGTATGTCCAGAATTCATTTTCAATTTATAAAATACCTTCGGACATCAAAAATACATCTGGGCCTTTTTTGTTTTCCCAAAACAACATCAGTGGTTTTCCACCATTTTGCAGAATAGTTGACACCATTTCTTGACAATATTTTGAAACCTCTGGATATAATTGCTATTCAACAATGATTTTCCTTTTTTTAGTTCAAATAAAAAGAGAAAAAATATAGTCCCACTATTCTTATATAAATTCCTTGGTTGAATTGATTAGGTTCTATGACAAAAGAACCAAGACCTTCGAAATATTTGATGTGGAAATGATTCATGAATACTTGGCATCTATCAAGTGTAATCCTTTAGATAATTTGAGATGTATCTAATCACAATAAGAAGTTAGAGGGATCAAACTTTATACCCAAATGCTAGTTCTTCAATATTTTCTATCACAATCAAGAGAATGAGAAAACGCATCTAATATTGTACCAGCAACTGCCTAGCTCTTTTAAATGGCTAAACATGGAAATATTTGAAATCCTTGTTCTCCTAGAATATTAATTTTAAGCTATATGTCTATGCCAAAATATCTTGAGGCCATACCTAGAATCAAGGGCCAAATGTAGAGAATAATCGGCAAGAGGTAGGAATACATATTATAGGCATATGCGAATATTTAATATATGTGCAAAGAAAACATATAAAACCCATCTTGCCACTTTCTTTCTCTTACTAGGCCCTTCATTGTTTTTCCTTTTATTGTTTTATGTTTGATTGAAATGATAAACTTGATATACAAATGATAGATTTAATTTGAATTTACTTCTCCTTTTTCCATAAAATATTTCCTGGAATTTCCTATTTTCTGTGGTGGTTTCTTAACAAGTCTATACCAAGTTCTCTGTCCTTACTAGATTCTTTTGGTTCCTATTTTAGGAAATATGTTTCCTATCATTTCCCATTTATTGATTTTGATACTTAGGGCACATAACACTTAATTTGAATTCTGGCTATTTATCTTGTGCCAGTGTGGTGAACAAATTTTCTACTCTTACCTAAATTGGTTATTTTATTTTTAGGTCACCTATAAATTGTGTTCTTTGATCTTGGGATAGAATCATTCTGCTGACTATCCTAATCACACTAGGGTAATTTCACCACTGAATGAAGAAGAATTACGAGTAAATAAAGAATAAAAAAATTCAATAGATAGTGCAAGCAAGACTAATTTACTCGAGACACATTCATATGACATTCATTACGACCGATATCCAAGATTAATACTTATCTTATAAGTTCAATAAAAATCTACAAAACATAATAATTCTTCCTTTCTCTTTGCTCAAACCTGACTAACGAGGGCATAACTAACTCATATGCATGCACATGGCAATTACAATAATCATAAATGAGGCATTTTTAAAAAAGAGGACGTTGCCCAGAACTTTATCATGCAACACAATATTTGCATAGTTTTGGTTTGGAGTAGTCTGTAATATGTATCCACAGAAATAAAGAATTCAATCTTATGCTTATGTCATTGGATTTGTAAAAACATGGAAGTGAAAACATTTTTCAATGCCCTTAACAATGGATGTGAAGGATTTAACTCGATAAAGGAGTTTGCACTAAAATAAGCCCCTTTTGTTGATGCAAAAAATCCAGTAGAGAATTTATTATCACTTTCCGAATCTATGTTATTCGGTCCAATAAGTTAGATATTGATGTCAAGTTTTCATTTTCAAGTGAGACTTTTTCTTGCTAAAGATGCCCAATTGTTGTCTGGCCTGGCTAACCAAGACCATCTATAGGCAAAGCAATCTTTGTTGTGGCACGCATATGGCTCTGGATTTGAAGGTAATGAGTTGCTGGGCATTGGAAACAATTATACAAAGCAGAATATGCAGGAAGATTCCATTGTACCTGTGACCACCTGGTACTGGGCCCCTAGGGTATGCAAACATAATTTCTTGCTCTTATATGGGATCTGGAACTTTCACTCATATGTTCTATTATGCAACAATAAATGGTTAATCATGTGTAGTGTAAAACATTCAAAATGCATAAAGAAGATTAAAACAATGTCAATTATGAATATTTATAGATGTATATCAAGTACATTTTATGTATTCATGTCAATTTTTGTCTTAATAAGGTCATTCGATTAGGACTGGTCTTCTCAAATATTTTCTTTCGATTAGAGATCTTGTCACTAGCCTTTTTTTAAATTTTTGTGTAGTTTGACCACAGTCCTTCATGGCGAGTAGTTGGTGGGGATGAAAGTTTAGAAGTTAAAGTACAACGTGAATGAGAAGTCAGGAATTTGGAGGCCATGTACCCATGCCCATATTATATTCCACCAAGGTAGCTGCATTTTTTATGTTTTTAGGCCTTTTATGTTTTTATATTGGATAGCTATGAATTAAATGTTCTATGAGACTTGCAATGAATTACTTGCAGCCCCATAGAGCCACTAGAGCCACTAGAGCTTCTCTTCTCTAACAAATAAACCTAGATATTGAGAATCCTTCTCCCTTAATTTTCTCTTTATATGCTCCTTACCTCACTAAGATAGAGATATTAATAGAGTTATTAGAGTAGAGATTTGTGAATCCTAATTGAAAGGGAGATGGATTGTGCCAAAAGAGATCCTAACTCTTAAAGCTTCATCACTACTTCCACTCTTACATGCACTTCAAGGATGCCCTCATCTTTACTCCAGCATATATTAGGTTACAGTTACCAGGTAGATTGCAAATCCCTCTAGCTCCATTTATGGATTCAATACCTCTTATTTGTAGCCTTAATAGATTCAAATTCAATACCTCTAACTTCCATTCTCGAGATAGTTCTGACTACAAGAGGCCTCATGACCAAATTTCTATTACAAGGTTAGTCAGTCAGTGCAGAATCTAGGGCGCCCAACTTATTGTCAACATGAATATTATTACTAACTTATTCTTTCTTTTGGGTGATGGAGATTTGCTAATTGATGGCATTTTTGGTTAAATCTTTCTTCCTGGGCGCTCTTCAAATAATCACCCGTTTCCTTCCTAGGTTATGTAGTTCTTGATCATATCCTCTTTAAAGCCTTCTTTTCTTCTCTTGATCTCTTCCTGCTTTTGTTTAGGACCTAGAGCTGTTTCTAGCACTACTGATGTTCTCATTTGTTTTTTTTTCTTTTGCAATTCCCTTGGAGATTCTTTGGCACTCCCAATGTTCACTTTTTACATTATCATTCCCCGATTGGTGGAAATTAATATTTAAATTGAATTAAATTAAAATTTCGTAAATGATCTAAGGATAATCAAATCCAGAGAAATTCTATATATTACTGATCATGAGATGTACTTTTACTGTACACTTTTATCAAGAAGGGAATGCTACTTCTGATCTATTGAATCTAATTGGTAGAAACAAGTACCATAGAATTTTTCGTTGTTCTTTGCTTTGTTACTGTGTTTGGCTACTTTAATTTTTGAATTCATTAAGTTAATTTAGCACCTTTTGAACCTTTGTATCCAAACTTGGCTTTATCTTATCCATACAAATCATCCATAAATATGTCAAAAACCTGATTTTTGCAGCTTCTAGTAGCTATTACAATGTTTCTTTTATTCGTGAGTGACATTTTGGTCATCGGAAATTGGGCCAAATGTCTCATACTATGCCAAAAGATATCCTAACTCTTAAAGCTTCATCACTACTTCCACTCTTACATGCACTTCAAGGATGCCGTCATCTTTACTCCAACATATATTAGGTTATAGTTACCAAGTAGATTGCAAATCCCTCTAGCTCCATTTCTATTTTCAATACTTCTTACTTGAAGCCTTAATAGATTTAGATTCATTACCTCTAACTTCTATTATTGAGATAGTTCTGACAACAAGAGGCCTCATGAACAAATTTCTATTATAAGGCCAGTCAGTCGGTGTAGACTCTAGGGCACCCAACTTATTGTCAATAGGAATATTATTACTAACTTCTTCTTACTTTTGGGTGTTGGAGATCTACTAATTCATGGCATTTTTGGTTAAAGCTTTCTTCCTGGGCACTCTTAAAATATTCACCCATTTTTTTTCTTAGGTTATGTATTTCTTGATCATATCATCTTTAAAGCCTTCTTTTCTTTTCTTGCCCTCTTCCTACTTTTATTTAGGACCTAGAGCTATTTCTGGCACTACTAATGTTCTCATTTTCTTTTTTTATTTTAAAGTTCTTCTGGAGATGCTTTGGCACTCCCAATCTTCGCTTTTTACATTATCATTCCCTGATTGGTGGACATTAATATTTAAATTGAATTAAATTAAAATGTGGTAAATGCTCTAAGGATAATCAAATCTAGAGAAATTCTATATATTACTGATCATCATATGTACTTTTATTGTACACTTGTATCAAGAAGGGAATGCTACTTATGATCTATTGCATCTAATTGGCAGAAATGAGTACCATAGAATTTGTTGTTGCTCTTTGCTTTCTTAATGTGTTTTGCTACTTCAATTTTTGAATTCACTAAGTTGAATTTAGCACCTTTTGAACCTTTGTATCCAAACTTAGCTTTATCTTATCCATACAAATCATCCAGAAATATGTCAGAAACCTGACTTTTGCAACTTCTAGTAAACCAGTAAACAATTTGATGCGTGAAGATTTTGCTGGACCAGTAAACAATTTGAAGTTGATGCCACTTCATGACAGCTTTGATTTATTCTAAATTAAAATTTATTTTGTTCTTTGTACACCATCTGGAGTCTAGAATATATTGGCCCTAACTTATTGTGACAAAACTAAAAACTTAGTGCTTTCTTATTTTGTGGTTATGCGATTCTAGTAAAGTTCATTTTAAATTGATGCCAATTTTTAGGGCACAGAAACTATGCACACCCCATAACAATACATTATCTTGAGTGGGTTTCTCACTTATTTTATCCAGATATCTCACTTATTTTATCTAGTTAGGTCTGGATGTCATTACTTTAGGATTAAATATGACGTTTTCTGGATTGATTTTTGAGTTGTGTCCTTGAGATGATTGTTACATATATTATCTCTTATGGAAGAATACGAGCACATGTTTAAGTTTATGGTATCATTTTTCTGCTGCAAAATGATTCAGGTTCATTTATGGCATCACCTCTCTATTTTTCTTACAGACTAATAATATAGATATTGATTTCAAGTTTTCATTTTCAGGTGAGACTGTTTCTTGCTGAAGATGCCCCATTGATATCTGGCCTGGCTAACCAAGACCATATACAGGAAAAGCAATCTCAGTTGTGGCATGCATATGGCTCTAGATTTGAAGGTAATTAGTTGCTAGGCATTGGAAACAATTATACAAAGAAGAATATATAGGAAGATGCCCATTTTATAATGTCGGATAAGAATAGATCTCTCAAGCGGGATACCAGGACCAAAGCTTGGGAGCAGGGCTACATCACAAAACGTGAAATTGGTCTGCAACATTTTTTTTACATGTGCGTTTGCTGTTGTCGATATTCTGACGTTTCACTACCTTCAGCCTTCCAACATTTCATCACCGCCTACGTTTCACCCTCATTGATATTCTGATGTTTCACTACGTTTCACCACCGTCAGTATTCCGACGTTTAACTATGTTTCACCATCATATTCTGACATTTCACTACTGTCGGTATTCCAATGTTTGGGTATCCTCGGTCTTAAGATGGATTTTTCACATTTTATAATTTCAGAAGAGTGACACTCGCTTGCTAATGTTGGAATGTCGACGTATTGTTGGTAATGCCAAAAGAGTGATGACCATTTGGAAACGTCGGAAAAAGTGTTTCTCATTTGATAGTTAACTCAAGTGTCAGAAGTGTGATGTGAGGAGAAACCACGTTTTTCCCCGTTTGAAAGTGTCGCTCTGGGGACACCTATGTGTCACAATAGCGACATTTTGGCCATCGGAAATTGGGCCAAATGTGTTAGTGTTTATACTTCCTCTTTCTCCTCACGAGTTGTGTCTGGTATTTGGGGAATACAATATTTTTTTCTAGGCGGCTTAACCCTGCTATCCTACACAAATTTTCGTTTTGGTTGTCTCGAGTCTTTTTTGTCAGATTTTACTACAGGTTCTTCTGTTTGAAGGCACTGTGACAACAACTCATTAGTAGAATATGAGGATCATCTACATTTTCCTCCTCTAAACAATGTCGTATCTTTGGTTGGGAGTCACTGGAAAATATTTATGATGTTGTGCCCTTGGAAGTTTGACAGTAAATACGATCCTTCAAGGCAAGAGAATTCTGTGAAAAAAAATATCATTTCGATCATGAGGTTTTTGAACGAAAAACAGAGGGGGTACCAGACCTGGAAAAATGGAGAAAGCAATGGTTATACTTATTACATTCAATATTATCTCATAGACAGACAACAACTCTTCTTCATATGGTATCGTGGGATAAGAATGTTGATAAATATAAGTTGTTTCTGGGTCAGGAGGACCTTAAGCATATAATGTGGGATATTCGATACGATCTGGGTGACATCGTGGTCCAACTGAACAAATCGAGTGCCACATTAACTCAAACTCATATACGTACTCCACAACACCTTAGAATGATGAAGTGATCATTGATGCGACACTAGTATATTTGGTCAATGGAAATTCATCTCCAGATCATCCACTGATCATCCTTGATGAATGATTCGTCTCCTGCTACTATTACACTATCCGGTTTTGTGTTGCGATGTTATATTTTCTTATTATTTCTTTATTATGTTTGTCTTCGAGTTCAATAATATGTATGTTTTGTTCATGGTTAGTGTGGTTGCTACTTTTGTTGGCTAGTACTCTCACTTTTGCTAATAGTGAGGGCCTATGATACTCTTGGTTATATGTGGATATGAACTTTTTTGGTTGACAAAATGAAGCCAATTGTAATTTTTTTTTTTGAATATCGATAGAAATTAGAGTGAGATATTACAAAAAAAAAACAAAGGTTTATAATTGATTTAAAATATTAAAGTGGTGTTTAATTAAATTTTGATTTAAATATTTGTTTTAAGAACTATTATGGACTTGGGGTTTTTATATTAGAGTAATAATAATAATAATATAGTAAGGTTATAGTGAAATTAGATATTAAATTAGTGGATGAGATTATTATTTATTTTTATAAAGGACGCCTCCTCAAATAATGATTTCATTGTTGGGAAAAAAATTATCTAAACATAATGGTTTGATTTGATTGTTATTTTGTGTTATGAGTTTAGCTTCAATAGTTCCCTTTCCTTTCTCCTTTACCCAAAATATTTCTTAAAAAAATACATATTAAAAAAAAATACGTACTCTCTTCCATTAAACTTACTTGAACATAATATTGAATTAATTTATAAAATCTTATTTATAATTATTAAACCATCAACATGTATAAAAAAAATAAAAAAAATGTTTATTACAAAATATTAATAAATTATTTTAAATAATATCTTATCTAAATAATAATAATAATTAGTTTACTAATTTATATTCATATTTAATAATTCATAATAAATTTACTAATTTATATTTATGATTAGTAATTACTGATATATTTTTTTAATAAAAAATTATTGTAATTTAATTAATTTTCAAATATTAGTGAGGTAATTATTATTGGTTATCTATACATGTAAATTAACTTACTATTAATATTTAAAATAAATTAAATGATAGCTAAGGTGTAAGTTTACTCATATTATTATTTAAGATAATGTAGCGAGCTTCCAAAGGTGTTGATTAAATAAAAATAGTGAGCTTCCAAATATGTATAAGAGTTAATTAGAAAAAAATAAACTCTCAACATAGACTCCCGTTTTTTTAAAGACACTAAATGGTTCGTCTGCCTTTGGTTTTCAGATTGCAGATAAATATAGAGTCAACCTTTCTCATAATTCTGATGATGCATTTTCCATTTAGACATCAACGTCATTCCTGATCAATGATGCGCTACTTTAAAAGTCAGAGTCACGTCAAGACAGAAAATGAAGTTTTGTAGGTTAGAATTATTGTATTTGTATAGAATTCGTAATTTTTATCTTTGGGATTCTAGTTATTAATTTGGAAGTTTACCAACGATATCGGTAGATTTTGGTATAACTGCAAACTTCTGCATAATATCAAAACAGGGTGTACATATAATTGTGAGCACTGCTCACACAATATATCCATATGCACTCGTTGCGTTTCAATCCGTGCATTGTTAATTTGCTCAAAGCATGATGGCGGCTCTGATGAAATAGACTTTATTATAACAAATCTAACATGAGCTACTCTTAATCATTGTAACTAGTGTTTTTAATTTTTTTAAATAAAATTTATCATTATATTAAAAATGTCATAGTTTAATTTATAAATGAGATAGTTTTTTTCATTGGAATTTTTATATGTGATAGTGTTTTTTTTTAAGATCTTTTTGAATGCATAAATAAATTGAAAACTCTGAAAAAATTTCAGAAACTCAAATTTAAATCTTTATCGAATTATAGTTAAAATTAATTAAAAATAAAATAAATAAAGAAAAATAACATTTCTTCTATAAATTAAACTACCCCAAAAGATATCTTTTATCGAATTATAGTTAAAATTAATTAAAAATAAAATAAATAAAGAAAAATAAAATTTCTTCTATAAATTAAACCATGCCAAAAGATATCTTTAGTGTGTATGAAGAAGAAAGTCTACACTAATAAAATAAGACAATATCATAAACTCCATTGTGAAATGAGGTGTTAGACAATTCCTAAAAAAACATAAGCCCACAAAAGTTGAATATTAATTAAAGAGGGGCTTTAGTAGAATGACCTAAAACACCCACATTAAATCAAAATTTGAAAATATATATTACCATTATTACCTTCCTAATAATTTTTTTAGTATATTAAAATTATAATCTTTTATAGATATGTTTCTTAAAACTTTTCAAATACATAATAAAATTTAATTTCAAAATAGACTAACCCAATTACCACCATTGCCAATAATAATAATTTCTTTTCTACTTTAATCAAATTCAAGATAGTGTAGCATGTGTGGACAAAGACTGCAGCTAGGTTCTAGGTTATTTTCGGGCATGCATCCATGTAATATCCCAAACGTAAAAAAATTCAATAAATCTAGTATATTTATGTGTTTTAAATAAAACATTTTCAACCAGGACACAGACGGGATGTGGAAATGTTGCAGTACTTTATTTATATTAAAAATGGAAAACAAGATGTATGTTAATTGAAGCCCTTTTCATGTGACTTCTCATCAAATAAGAAACTACAGATACTAAAGCACAAGCGCAGATCTTGGATGGATCCATCAAATAGAGTTCTCCATGCAGTTTTCATCCCGGGATCAAATTAGAACTCGCATGGCCAAGTTCTCAACAAAACATAATAGGATACATAACTCAAGTGGATTCAAAGGCGTGCCTACTCTCCCTTTTTATAAGCTCAATGGACTTTCTAGACGCCTTTATTTTATTATTTTTAACAAGAAACAAAGGCATATACCAGGGGCCAATTCCATGGGAAAATACCACAATAAATACCGTGAGTAAATTTCGTCCATTTGACCATATAAAAAAAGGAATATTACAAATCCTCTTGCCCAAAGATTGCTTGTCCTCAAGCAATTCACTGTTATCCACAACAACAAAATTTGATACCAGGATCCCATACAACCCAGTGTGATATTCCATACCTCCATGCTAAATGATCCTGAAAGGGTCCTTCAATACCTGGATCCAAACAATCCTCTGAACAATCCTTCCCTCGATAAATTCACCTAGATCCCAAACAATCATCCAACCATTCCTGCACCCAATGGATTCTCCTAGATCCTAATGCCACCTAAGTCTAATACTTGTGGGTTATGGTACCATCTCATCCTTCCATCACTATTCGTGCCAAAGGGCCCAAGTTGCAATATACCCTTGGTTACAAGTATCCTCCTAGGAATCAACCCATCAATAGAGTACCAACTAATAATATCTCACCAATCCATGTCTTGGGAAGGATGAGTATCTGCAAATTTACTATGCTGATGTTGCTTGATGTTCAACTCATGCTGCTCCACTCGGTCACCCAACATTATGCATTTGGAGAACTTTGTCCTGCTCTTCTTAATGTATAAAGGTGGGTTGGTAGTTTTGCAAGCCTTATCTATGTACCCCTATAGAGGGATGCTCTAGAACTGCCAACTATACTCCTCTTGCTACCTTGTGAGGTTCTTGAGTCATTACTCAACACTAGAAAGCTTGGCCATTAACTCGGCACGAACCCCTATGAGCTCCTCAATTTTCCTATTCTCCTGTAAGACAGTATCTCAGACTATCCAAACACTCTGCTTCAATGTCGTAAGATCCATCTTGAAATGCATGATATTTTCCTGAAATTCCTCTACTGGAAATTATGGTGCCCTACTGAATGTTTTCGTACCTATCTGCACTAGATACCCAACGACCACGACTTCAACTTGAGCCTTTTAACGACTCTCTAGGAATGGTTCATTTTCCACATTATGTTTGTCATGATCATGCTAGTTCACTATGGCTAGATCCTCGCTCGAAGCTCCCAAGTTTCCTCCTTCTGTGAAGACAATATGTTGTTCATCCTATTCAATTGTCGAACACAGATGCACTGGTGGACTATTATCTATACTTGACTATTCATATTCTTTATGGACATCCTCCTAGGGACTGTTGACTCAGTTGTATAGGAGTCTACCTCATCAATACCATTAGGTAGAATTTCCTCATGCACTTCCAAATGATTGTCATCCTACAAGCTTCCCTAAATAATTTTGCATTGTTTGTCACCATCCTGAAGATCAATAGACCTAGCTACAGAAGACTCCCCATGATATGAAGGAATCTCCTATTGTTCTTTCTTTGTTGCCTCCTTCCTATCCCCTGGAAAGGAATGGTTAAGGGCCCAAGGTCCCTTGTAGATAAAGCATATTCATCTCGTCCTTAGTTCATTCTTGTTGCAGATTTTATTCTTTCTTTCTCCATCAATCCCTCTCAACTCCTTCCTAGTCAGCACCCTTCTAAGAAATTTTATGTTTTTCTTGACCAATTTCTCAACTAGATCATAGGGAGTTAGTGATACCTTTGGCTCCTTCCTCCAAATGGCCAGCAATTTGGATCTTAGTGTCTTGCAGATGTTGGCATCTCCTTTTAAGAAGAGGGACATAATATTTTGCATGCATGCTTTGACATGGTATGAATGAGTTGATCTAATACTGGTGTAAATTTTTTGGAGAAACTGAAAAATCAACTC
Organism: Pinus albicaulis; assembly: GCA_034641835.2. Classification (NCBI taxonomy): domain Eukaryota; kingdom Viridiplantae; phylum Streptophyta; class Pinopsida; order Pinales; family Pinaceae; genus Pinus; species Pinus albicaulis. Next base: position 1,364,526,694 of record CM076580.1, read on the forward strand.
GTCACATTCCAGATTCATCATGAATGTGCCAAAGCAAAACTCTGCTATGAGTTCTAAGGTTCAACACTGCTTCTGAAAGGTATGAAGCATGATGTTGTTCAACCCCTTAAGGGATTCTACTATCAACTGCAAAATGTATCACATGATATCATTATTGTAAGGAAATAGTTGCGATGTTAAAGCTATTATCATACTAAGACAAGAAGAAAATGCGAGTCTAAATTATTCATAAGGATTCTCCCAGTGCTTGGGTTGTATTAATGCAAGCATGGATGGCTTCAGATCCCAACTGAACTTCTTCCATTCTGGCTGCCCATCCTGGACAAACATGCGTCTAATTCCTCTAGCTTGGGAAGGTCTATGTCGGCCTTCATTTGTTACAATTCATATCCAAGTGTCAAGAGATTAGCACCTCTTCCTTGTCCTTCATTCACTTCCCATGGGTGCTTCTGCTGCAAAATGGCATAGATTCTTTTTGAGAAATGCTCGCTTCTTGGACCATAATTTTGGTTGAAGGAAGTGTTTTTGTACAAAGGACCATATATTCTCACTAGCTCATCAAGACGTTTTTGGGTGTTTTCCAAAACCTCTTCAAGACGACCCATTTTCTCACATATCAAATCACTAAAGCTGATTTGCATATGGGAAAACATTTTATTTCTATGCAATCTACCTCATCAGTATTAAAAATATGACTAGGATCGTCTCATCATAACCATTTATGAAGGGGTTAATGTGTGTAGTTTCATGTGTATTTTATGATCAAATTATGTGTTAATTAACAATTAAAAACGCATATACAAAAAATTAAATACAACAATATAACTCACAGCAATCACATAGCATAATGGATGATGATGAAGTTAACCCCTCCTAGGCTACATCTCCATGAACCTGCTTTAACTAGCTAGGCATTATTTGGATTATGAGTCAAAAGTATGATTAAAAGCATCTGTGATGCTCCAATAGATTTAATTATTTTTCCATTGGCTTCTAAAGACATGAAAACCCCAAAAATGACTATTTAATCTCTGAATTTGGTTACCATCTCCTCTAGGCTTGACCTCCAACACTGGTGGCTATGGACTTGTTTAATCTCCAAAGTGAAAACAATCACCTTCCGATGTGATCCAACACATATATAAACTATACCATTGTTTCCAAAGCATCAAATACATCAAAAATTGACTATTCACTCACTGAAATTGGCCTTCAGCTGATATGGCCAGCATGGCCTTCCCTCATAGTGGCCTTTGGCTTCAAAATTCTTAAACGTGCCAAAAACACCTGTAGATAAGCTCCATTTCCTATGCAAGATATTCCAATAGATTCAGAGCATGCCAATATGCTAAGAATGACTATCCTTAAGCAAAAATTGGTCGAAAATTGTCTAAGTTATGGAAAAAACAAATTTCCCTTCCAAATCTAGAAAACTGGAGTTAACTCTGACAAGTTTGGTGGAATCTTTGAAAAATATAAGCTCCACCAAAAGCACTGCTAATTAAGGATGAAAATAATTAAGTCTTAATCCACAGTAAACTAGTGGATAAGCGCACTTTAAAAATCCGCTTAGTGGAAGGCTGGAACGTGGTCATATGCTTGCGGTCATGTGGAGGAGGGCTGGCTCGCTCCTCCTCTCCTCCACCATCGAGACCTGCATAGACCTCAAATACAATTTTTTATCAATGCATTTCAATGTAGAGGGGTCATGGCCCAATGGTGAAGTCACTGTGAGGTTTGGGGGGAGGTCACGGAGTCGAACCTTGACCTCGACCCACGTAATGTTTTTTTCAACAAATTTAAACACATATAACCTTTGGGGAATGCCATTTCTATATGCCAATGAGATAATTTATGCCTTATCCCAAAGTTGAAATAAAAATCCCATAATGCGAACCTTGGTTAATTTAAAATGTGGAATAATAATTATTAAAATTTAAAATTAATAATATATATTAATATATATAAAATAACATAATATAATATATTGGCCACCGGGAGAAAGGAGATGAGATGAGCGGCTAGGGTTCGCTCTACCCATGCCTCGCTAAAACCCTAACAGTTCTGCAGCTACCCTCCAACTTGACAGCGCCCTTCCAGCTCGCGCTAAGGGTTAGAACATAGTCATGGCAATGGCATCGGGGGGAGGCGGTTAGCCTCCCCCTGCAGATAAGGACGCACAAACAGAAAACGCTGACCAAGTTCATTCAGCAAATGACAAAGGAAAGGGAATGGACGCCGCGCAGGAACCGACCTCAGGAAAACGGGTAGACACAACAGTCGCCACATCCTCAACGTGTAAGCCCATTGCACCAAAAAGGCCCAAAATTGATTTGCCTAGCCACCGAATAAACGCCAGAATCAAGACAGAAAATAAAGTTCAATCATTGTATTTCTATGAAATTCGTAATTTTTATCTTTAGGATTCTAGTTATTAATTTGGAAGTTTACCAACAACATCTGTAGATTTTGATATAACTGCAAACTTCTACATAATATCAAAACCTATGTAATGGGATAGTTTCTGACTAACACACTCAAACAGGGTGCAGATATAAGTGTGAGCACTGCTCACACAATATCCATATGCACTCGTTGCGTTTCAATCCGTGCATTGTTAATTTGCTCAAAGCATGATGGCGGCTCTGATGAAATAGACTTTATTATAACAAATCTAACATGAGCTATTCTTAATCATTGTAACTAGTGTTTTTAATTTTCTTTTATTAAAATTTATCATTATATTTAAAAATGTCATAGTTCAATTTATAAATGAAATAGTTTTTTTCATTGGAATCTTTATATACTATTTTAAGTAATAGTGTGTTTTTTTTTAATATATTTTTGAATGCATAAATAAATTGAAAACTCTAAAAAACTTTCAGAAACTCAAATTTAAATCTTTATCGACTTATAATTAAAATTAATTAAAAATAAATAAATAAATAACATTTCTTCTATAAATTAAACTACACCAAAAGATATCTTTAGTGTGCATGAAGAAGAAAGTCTACACTAATAAAATAAGACAATATCATAAACTCCATTGTGAAATGAGGTGTTGGACAATTCCTAAAAAAACGTAAGCCCACAAAGGTTGAATATTAATTAAAGAGGAGCTTTAGTAGAATGACCTAAAAACACCCACATTAAATCAAAATTTGAAAATATATATTACCATTATTACCTTCCTAATAATTTCTTTAGTATATTAAAATTATAATCTTTTATAGATATGTTTCTTAAAACTTTTCAAATACATAATAAAATTTAATTTCAAAATAGACTAACCCAATCACCACCATTCCCAATAATAATATTTTCTTCTCTACTTTAATCAAATTCAAGATAGCATACTATGTGTGGACGAAGATTGCAGCTACGTTCTAGGTTATTTTTGGGCATGCGTCCATGTAATACCTCAAACGTAAAAAAATTCAATAAATCTAGTATATTTATGTGTTTTAAATAAAAAGTTTTCAACCAGAAATAGGGACACAGACGGGATGTGGAAATGTTGCAGCCTTTTATTTATATTAATAATGGAAAATAAGATTCATGCCAATTGAAGCCCTTTACATATGATTACTCATTAAATAAGAAACTACAGATACTAAAGCACAAGTACAGATCTTGGATGGATCCACCAAACAAAGGTCTCCACGCAGTTTTCGTCTCGGGATCAAATTAGAACTCACATGGCCAAGTTCTCAAAAAACATAATAGGATACATAACTCAAGTCGATTCAGAGGCGTGCCTACTCTTCCTTTTTATAAGTTCAGTGGACTTTTTAGATGCCTTTATTTTATTATTTTTACCAAGAAACAAAGGTGTATACCAGGGGCCAATTACATGGGAAAATACCACAATAAATATCGTGAGTAAATTTCATCCATTTGACCATATAAAAAAAGGAATATTACAAATCCTCCTGCCCAAAGATTGCTTGTCCTCAAGCAATTCAATGTTATCCACAACAACAAAATTTGATACCAGGATCCCATACAACCCAGTGTGATATTCCATACCTCCATGTTAAATGATCCTGAAAGGGTCCTTCAATAAATGGACCCCAAACAATCCTCCAAACAATCCTTCCCTTTATAGGTTCACCTAGATCCCAAACAATCATCTGACCATTCCTACCCCCAATGGATTCTCCTGGATCCCAATGCCACCTAAGTCTGAGACTTGTGGGTTATGGTACCATCTCATCCTTCCATCACTATTCATGCCAAAGGGCCCAAGTTGCAATATACCCTTGGCTACGAGTATCCTCCTAGGAATCATCCCATCAATAGAGTACCAACTAATAATATCTCGCCAATCCATGTCTTGGGAAGGATGAATATCTACAAATTTACTATATTGATGTTGCTTGATGTTCAACTCATGCTGCTCCACTCGTCACCCAACATGATGCATTTGGAGAACTTTGTCCTGCTCTTCTCAATGTATAAAGGTGGGTTGGTAGTTTTGCAAGCCTTATCTATGTACCCCTATAGAGGGATGCTCTATAACTCCCAACTGTACTCCTCTTGCTACCTTGTGAGGTTCTTGAGTCGTTCCTCAACAATAGAAAGCTTGGCCATTAACTCGGTATGAACCCCTATGAGCTCCTCAATTTTCCTATTCTTCTATAAGACAATATCTCAGACTTTCCAAATGCTCTGCTTCAACATCGTAAGATCCATCTTGAAATGCATGATATTTTCCTGAAATTCCTCTACTGGAAATTATGGTGCCTTACTGAATGTTTTCATACCTGTCTGCACTAGATTCCCAACGACCACGACTACAACTTGAGCCTTTTATCAGCTCTCTAGGAATGGTTCATTTTCCACATTATGTTTGTCATGATCATGTTGGTTCACTATGGCTGAATCCTCACTCGAATCTCCTAGGTTTCCTCCATTTGTGAAGACAATATGTTGTTCATCTTGTTCAATTGTCGAACACAGATGTATTGGTGGATTGCTATCTATACTTGACTATTCATATTCTTTATGGACATCCTCCTAGGGATTTGTTGACTTAATTGTATAGGAGTCTACCTCATCAATACCATTAGGTAGAATTTCCTCATGCACTTCCAAATGATTTTCATCCTACAAGCTTCCCAATTAATTTCATGTTGTTTGTCACCATCCTGAAGATCAACAGACCTAGCTACAAAAGACTCCCCATGGTATGAAGGAATCTCTTCTTGTTATTTCTTTGTTGCCTCCTTCGTATCCCATAGAAAGGAATGGTAAAGGGCCCAAGGTCCCTTGTATATAAAGCATATTCATCTCATCCTTAGTTCATGCTTGTTGGAGATTTTGTTCTTTCTTTCTCCATCAACCCCTCTCAACTCCTTCCTAGTCAACACCCTTCTGAGAAATTTTATGTTTTTCTTTACCAATTTCTCGACTAGACCATATGGAGTTGGTGATACCTTTGGTTCCTTCCTCCAAATGGCCATCATTTTGGATCTTAGTGTCTTGCAGATGTCAACATCTCCTTTTAAGAAGAGGGACATAATCTTTTGCATGCATGATTTGACATGGTATGAATGAGATGATCTAATACTGGTGTAAAAGTTTTGGAGCAACTAAAAATTCAACTCGTCACATTCCAGATTCATCATGAATGTGCCAAAGGAAACTCTGCTATGAGTTCTAAGATTCAGCACCACTTCTGAAAGGTATGAAGCATGATGTTGTTCAACCCCTTAAGGGATTCTACTACTAACTGCAAAATCTATCGCATGATATTATTATTGTAAGGAAATAGTTACGATGTTAAAGCTATGATCCTACTGAGACAAGAAGAAAATGTGAGTCTGAATTCTTCACAAGGATTCTCCTAGTGCTTGGGTTGTATTAATGCAAACATGGATGGTTTGAGATCCCAACTGAGCTTCTTCCATTCTAGCTGCCCCATCCTAGACAAACATGTGTCTAATTCCTCTAGCTTATAAAGGTCTATGCCGGGCTTCATTTGTTGCAATTCATATCCAAGTGTGAAGAACTTAGCCCCTCTTCCCTGTCCTTCCGTCACTTCCCATGGGTGCTTCTACTACAAAATGGCATAGATTCTTTTTGAGAAATTCTTGCTTCTTGGACCATAATTTTGGTCAAAGTATTTTTTTTGCAAAGGACCATATATTCTCACTAGCTCATCAAGGATTTTTTGGGTGTTTTCCAAAACCTCTTCAAGACGACCCATTTTCTCACATAACAAAGCACTAAAGCTGATCTGCATATGGGAAAACTTTTTATTGCTATGCAATCTCCCTCATCAATATTAAAAATATGATTAGGATCGTCTCATCATAACCATTTGTGAAGGGGTTAATGTGTGCAGTTTCATGTGTATTTTATGCTCAAATTATGAGTTAATTAACAATTAAAAACACATATACAAAAAATTAAATGAAACAATATAATTCATAGCAATCACATAACATAATGGATGATGATGAATTTCACCCCTCCTAGGCTACATCTCCATGAACCTGTTTTAACTAGCCAGGCCTTGTTGGGATTATGAGGCAAAAGTATGATTAAAAGCATATGTGATGCTCCAATGGATTTAATTATTGTTCCATTGGCTTCTAAAGACATGAAAACCCAAAAAATGACTATTTAATCTCTGAATTAGGTTACCATCTCCTATAGGCTTGACCTCCAACACCGGTGGCCATGGGCTTGTTTAATCTCCAAAATGAAAACAATCACCTTCTGATGTGATCCAACTCATCTATAAACTATACCACTATGTCCATAGCATCAAATACATCAAAAATTGACTATTCACTCACTGAAATTGGCCTTCAGCTGATATGGTAATGGCCTTCCCTCCTGGTGGCCCTTGCCTTCAAAATTATTCAACGTGCCAAAAAAACATGTAGATGAGCTCCATTACCTATGTAAGCTATTCCAATAGATTCAAAGCATTCCAATATGCTACGAATGACTATCCTTAAGCAAAAATTGGTCAAAATTGACTCAATTATAGCAAAAAAAAAAAATTCCCCAAATTTCCCTTCAAAATCTATAAAACTGGAGTTAACTTCGACAAGTTTGGTGGAATATCTGAAAATAGAAGCTTCGCCGAAAGCGCCGCTTATTAAGGATGAAATTAATTAAAGCTTAATCCACAATTAACTGGTGGATAAGTGTGCTTTAAAAGTCTGCTTAGTGGAAGGTTGGAACGTGGTCACATGCTTGCGGTCACATGGAGGAGGGTTGGCCCGCTCCTCCTATCCTCCACTATTGAGACTTGCATAGACCTCAAATAAAATCTCATATCAATGCATTTCAATGTAGAGGGCTCATGGCCCAATGGTGAAGGTGCTGTGAGGTTTGGTGGGAGGTCACAGGGTCGAACCTTGACCTCGACCCACCTAACGTTTTTTTCAACAAATTTAAACGCATATAACCTTTGGGTAATGCCATTGCTATATGCCAACAAAATAATTTATGCCTTATCCCAAAGTAGAAATAAAAAGCCCATAATGCGAACTTTCATTAATTTAAAATGTGGAATAATAATTATTAAAATTTAAAATTAATATATATATATATATATATATATATATATATATATATATATATATATACATCCAATCTCAATATTTAAAAATTAATTTCCAGCATATAAATATCATGAACCCACATTCAACCTTGGAGGACATTGGGTGATTTTTAACTTCACAAACTAAACTAGAAAATCCAATAGTGACAATTGTCACCATCCCATTGGACTAAAATTGAAGAAGATTCTCTACATCTTGAATGGACTACCATGTCATCAGCTGTATCTCTTCTCCAATAGTTTTTTAAAAAAATTCCATGTTCTGAACAATGATCAATAGACCATAACTTCCTCATCCAAACTCGGTTTTCAACGAAACAAGTTGAGTTGGATTCCTTGCGACGGGCTGGTCACTGTAGTTTTGGTTTGATGCAATTCTGAGCACTTTTATTTTTGAGCTAATTTTTGCCCCTGATAGAGATTTTGATCAAAAGCATGCAGAAATACATTAATTATTCATAGTGATATTCTTTCAATCATACCTTCCCAAATATTTCAACAATTTTCCCAAAAATACTATAGCCATAAAATTAGAAATTATTCTACCTTAATTTTTTTTTTTTTTAAAATCCAAAAACCTTATGTCTACAAATAAATACCAAACCCAAACTAAAATAAGATCAAAATCCTTTTACCAAAAAACTATATTCTAAATACAAATTGCTCACCCTTTTTTTTTAATAAATCCAAAAAACTTATGTCTCCAAATAAATATTGAACCCAAACTAAAATAAGATCAAAATCCTTTTACCAAAAAACTTGTATTCTAAATACAAATATCTTACCTTTTTTTCAAATTAGCCAAAGAATAATCTCAGGCTGAATAAATAACTGGCCAGTAAAATATGTCTTCTAATGGGGCATTTTCACCTGCAAAAATGGCCAATAAAATATTTCTTCAATTGCAATGAGGCCTTTTCAACTGCAAAATGATGAATTCTAGAAGAATGATAAACTAATTAGGGTGGCTATAGAAAACCACCGAAATTATCAAGATTCTAGCTTAGGTGATTATGGAGGAGCACCAAATACTAGTTTCTCATAAAACCCTCAATTTCTCCGAAGTTGATTTGTAATAAAACCTCAGATTGGAAAGAAAACTAGCTCTGGTACCATTGTAATATCCCAAACGTGAATAATTTCAATAAATCTAACACATTTAGTGTTCTAAATAAAAATATTTCAAGAAGAAACAAGAACACAAACATGATCTGGAAATGCTACAGCCATGCTAACTGAAGCCCTTGCCATTCGGCTGCTCATCAAATAAGAAACTACAGATACTGAAGAACAAGTGGTGATCATGGATGGATCCACTAGGAAAAGGTTTCCATAGGTTTTTCGTCCCGATATCAAATTATAACTGGTGTGGCCAACTTCTCAACAAAACATAATAGGATAGATAACTCAAGATGATTCAAAAGTGCAGCTACTCTCCCTTTTTGTAAGCTCAATGGACTTTCTCTATGCCTTTTTTTTATTATTTTTCCCAAGAAACAAAGGTGTATACCAGGGGCCAATTCCATGGGTAACTACCACAATAAATACCGTGAGAATTTTTTTTTCCACTTGACCATATAAAAAAAAGAATATTACAAATCCTCCCACCGAAAGATTGATTGTCCTCAAGAAATTCACCGTTATCCACAACAGAAACCTTGATACCAAGATCCCATACAACCTAGTGTGATATTCCATACCTCCACGCTAAATGATCATGAATGGGCCCTTCGATACCTGGATCCTAGAAAATCCTTCGAACAATCCTTCCCTCGATAGATTCACCTGGATCCCAAACAATCATCTGGCTAATCCCACCCCCAATGGATTCTCCTGGATCCTAATCCCACCTAAATCCTGAGACTTCTGGGTTATGGTACCATCTTAGCCTTCCATCATTGCTCGTTCCAAGGGGCCCTAGTTGCAATATACCCTTGGCTACGAGTATCCTCCAAGGAATCAACCCATCAGTAGAGTATCAACTCATAATATCTTACCAATCCATGCTTGGGAAGGATTAATATCTATAAATTTACTATGTTGATGTTACTCGATGTTTAACTCATGCTGCTCCACTCGATCACCCAGCATGATGAATTTTCAGAACTCTGTCTTGCTCTTCTCAATGTATAAAGGTGGTTTGGTAGTGTTGCAAGCCTTATCTATGTACCCCTATAGAGGGATGCTCTGGAACTCCCAACTGTACTCCTCTTCCTGCCTTGTGAGGGTCTTGACTCATTCCTCAACACTCGAAAGCTTGGTCATTGACTTGGCACATACCACTATGAGCTCCTCAATTTTCCTATTCTCGTGTAAGACAATATCTCGAACTGTCCAAAATATCTATTTCAACATCATAAGACCTGTCTTGAAATGCATGATATTTTCGTGAAGTTTCTATACTAGAAATTTCGGTGCCCTGCTAAATGTTGTTGTACCAGTCTGCATTGGATGCCCAACGACCACAACTTCAACTTGAGCCTTTTACCAACTCTCTTGGAATGGTTCATTTTGTACATTATGTCTGTCATGATCACACTAGTTCACTATGGCTGGCTTCTCACTCGAATCTCCCTGGTCTCCTCCATCTGTGAAGACAATATGTTGTTCATCCTCTTCAATTTTTGAACATAGATGCACTGGTGGATTTCTATCTATACTTGATTTGTTAAATTTAGATAGACATGGAGTGTTCTATGCTTAATGAAAACTTACTTCAATATTTCTTAGGCCCGATTCAATTTAGCAATCACATAAACATGAAAGTAAAATGTTCATAGAACACAATAACAGATCAATAGAAGACAAGCCAATAATATAGATTAGATTTTACAATTCTTATTGTCGAGTAAAGATATAGGATAGTGTGCATTACAACAGTTAACACGATGCATCAGCCAACAAATTCTTTCTTAGATCAGCCAACCCTCCAAGTGTCACACACACAGCCCTCAAAGACAGCTCATCTAAATTCAACGTTGGTCACCAAAGTCAACGTAGAAAGTCAACGCTGCAGATTTAGGGCTTCAGTCAAACTGCTCCTTTTTCCTTGATTTTTGTGCCCAGCTATACAGCCTACAAAAATCAAATTTTCAGCAAATATTGGAGGTCAAACAGTCAAGGGTTGACCATGGTCAACATTGGTCAATGCACAACAAAACAACCCTAAACAAATCCACCAATTTTCCCCAGCTTCAGCTCTGCATGTGTGAAGGAAAGAGGCCTCCAAAGTCTATCGAACCAATCAAATCACAATGAGAGAATGTGAGATGAGTTGATGAGAAAATCACGTCCAAGTCTCTCCAATTTATATCCATTAGTGAGGGTGTGTGACACATCTATTCGGCTTGTGAGCCTACATTACAAATCTGGTCGACCTTGCACATGTGTGGAAAATAAAATGAAAATATATGTTCTGCTCATCCAAATAAGATGATATTTAGATCAATCTTGCACCTCTCTGAAAGAGGAATCCAATAAAAATATGATCATCATCATATGAGCAGTGCAACATAGAGTTTGGATCTAGCTGCCCAAAATTAACACTCAGTCTCAACTAGGGAGAACTCCATCTATCCACTTGTTCCATCTAGAGATCAGTACCATCGTGTACCATCATATAGCATCGTGCGTCATCCTGATGTAACTTGCTTTTATGGCTCTTCTTCTCAAATAGAAAAAAAGGTGAGTCACAAAGACATCACGCTCAGCTGACCTGAAGTCAGCTTAGAGGTTAAAACCTCTTTTCGACTCAAAAAGAGGCTCATACTAATATGAAGTTAGTTTACTGAGCCGAAGTCAGTTTATAGGTAAGAACCTCATCATACTTGATCCGAGATCAAGGTGTTGGACACGTGCCATCCTAGACATATAGAGTATGACATTATTTGATGTGTCCATCGGTCTTGCTATTGGTATTTATCCATATTTCCCACCTCATTGGCCAAACGATAGGTACTTCCCATGATTCTGAAACTCCATGGGTAGGATGTGTGCGGGGCATAGATCAAAGAGAGGTGGACCAAATTAATATAATAATAGTCAGGTAGAAGCACAAAAAGGTTTGGCAAGCCTAGCCCTGTGTGTGCTTATAGCTCCAAGAAGCTAACCCCAAGCCCCCTAGAGCTCCCAGAGCTCATATTCCAACTCAAGTAGGACCCTCAAAATAAGGTCTTTCCGTGATTCCAAGCTTCTCACGGGACCTTCCCCAGGGTCTTTGTGAGAATATCGACGACTTGCTCATTAGTTCCTATATGATCGAGCCTTACAGGGCCTCGATGCACCATATCCCGAATAAATTGGTACATGATATCAATACTATCGGATCGATCGTGGAACACATGATTCTCAGAAAGATGAATCCCACTCTGGTTATCACAAAGGATAACATTGGTATCTAGCACATGGCCAAACAACTCACTAAAGAGCTTTCACAACCAAACAGCTTCACAATAGGCCATACTCGCTGCAATTTATTTGGCCTCAGCGGTGCTCAAAGCCACCAAATTCTACTTCCTGCTCATCTAAAATATCTAAGAAGAACCCAAGGTAAAGAATCATCCATATGTTCTCTTGCGATCCACCACACTGCCAGCCCAATCGGCATCAGTATATCCATGGAGTCTCAAACTCTCGACATTGTATCTCAGCCCATGGTTGTTTATGCCACGAAGATATCTTAATAGATTCTTGGCACCAATTGAGTGAATGTGATGAGGATCAACCATATGTTGACTAAAAGTGTTCATGGAAAAACGTATGTCTGGATGGGAGTTCACTAGGAACATCAAGGCCCTCACGAGTTGTCAATACTCGTTGGGATTTCCTAGCACCAACCCAACAGAGTTTCCACACAACTTCTTAAAGTTTAGTTCCATCATTGTAGACACATTTTTACATTCCACCATACCAAATATCTCCAGTATCTTCACAACATATTTTCCTTGAGAAAGGGAAATATCGCCTGGCCTTTGCCAGACCTCCAAGCCTAGGAAGTAATGCATAAATCCTAGGTCTTTCATCTCAAATTTGGCAGCTAGCTCCCTGTTACATTGATGAATGAGAGGGTCAGAACATGTTAGGAAAAGATTGTCCACATATAGAACTAGAATGAGAGGCCTTTCTCTATCAAACTTAAAATAAAGGCTTGGATCAACATTACTTCAAGTGAAGCCCACTTCATCAAGTAGCTATCTATCCTCTCATATCAAGCCCTAGGGGCTTGCTTCAACCCATAGACGGCTTTCTTCGACTTGCATAAATAGGTGTCTCTATCTCAAACTTCGAACCCAAGAGGTTGTTCCACATACACCTCTTCCTTTATAGAACCATGCAGAAAAGCGGTCTTCACATCCATCCGATGAAGACTCCATCCCTGCATTGTAGCAAGGGAAATGATAGATTAGATGGTGGTATAGAGGGCCATACGTCCAAATATATCATCATAATCTATGCCTTCCTTTTGAGAGAAGCCTCGGCCAACAAATCTTGCCTTGTATTTTTCAACACTACCATCATATCCATGCTTGATATTATAGAACCATTTCGAGGTGACAACATATTTGTCCTCTAGTCTCGAAACCACTTCCCAGAGATCATTTTTTATAATGGACTCATATTCTTCTTGCATAGCATCCTTCCAAACTTGATGCTTTACGACTTCTTCAAATGATCCAAGCTCAAATTTTGCAATTTTACTCGTGGATGCTAGATACCCTTGGTATCTATTTAGCTTCTTGGTTTCACGGAATGTCCCCCTTGGGGCAATATATCTCTCAGTATCTACGACAGTATCCCTGAGCCATGAGGGTATTTTCTTATTTGAAGGAGGTGGATCAATAGGATCCATAGGTCCTTCAACATCAGGCATTGGTTCATCCTTTGGCTCTTCCTGCTTCTCTGCTTCTTCATCATCTTTGTCTTCCTTGGAGCTAGGAATATTTCTCACTTTCTTGAGGGAAACATCTTTATCGAAGGTGACATCGTGGAATATCTCCACTTCTCTTTGACTGGGCACATAGATTCTATGTGCCCTCAAAGTTTCACTGTAGCCCACAAACATTCCCTTCTTTCTAGAAGCATCCAACTTGCTTCTCTTTTCTTTCGGAACATGAAAGTTAACAGGAAAACCAGAAAATATAAAAAGAGTTACAAGAGAAGACTTCTTCTGGATTTTTGGAATCCAGAGCAGAATTCGGGCATCTATTTTTGATGTACACTGCAATGTTCATAGCTTCTCCCCATAGAAACTTTAGAAGACCTTGGTCACATAGCATGGCACAGGCAGCTTCCACAATGGTCCTATTTTCTCTTTCAACAACACCATTTTTCTCAAGAGTATACGCAATTGTGGTCTCACACTTAATGCCAAATTCTCTACAAAATTTATTGAATTCATTTGAGTCATACTTGGTCCTATTATCCGTCCTCAAAACTTTGATTCTCTTCTTGGTTTGATTTTCCACCAAAGCCTTGAAGGTATGAAACCATTTGAATGGTATGTCCTTCTTATTTAAGAAATATATCTAGGTCTCACAGGAGAAGTCATTTTTAAAGGTCATGTAATAGGAACATTGTTGAGTAACCAACTCCAAAAATAGAAGAAAAGAGATATCAACGCCTTAGAAATAAGCCACTTCGAGGGGGCAACCTCCAATACATTACATAAATGAAGAATTCTTGGATGATACAATTTACAAAACCTCCTTTATATATATAGGAGTCCATGTGGCCATAATGTAATCCTAGTGGGCCATAATGTAATCCTAGTTGACCTAACAATAATAATTTAGGGGCACAATAATAACAAAATGGGGGTTACAAGGGTACAATAATAACAATAAGGGGGTTACACTAATAAAAATAAGGGACTATACTAGTGATATAGGGACCTAACATGCCCCTCTCCTTCAAAAAAAAAGTGTTGTCCTCAACACTTGAGTAGCTCCGGGTGCTTCTGTATAAAATTCTCATCCTCCCATGTAGAATCTTCAGTGGGTAAGTTCTTCCACTTGATGAGATACTCTGAAATTGATCGATTCCGTAGTTGTCGAGTTCTTGTTTCCGTGACCGCTTCCAGTTCCAATATGATTTTTCCTTCCTCATCAAGTTCTGGCAATATTGTTTGAACTGGAAGATTTTCACCTATAACCTTCTTTAAGCATGAAACATGGAAAACCGGATGCACTCGCGAAGAAGCAGGAAGCTCCAATTTGTATGCCATAGTACCAATCTTTTGCAACACCTTGTAAGGACCATAGTACTTTGGTGATAATTTATTATCCTTCTTAGCTTGCTTGAGGGACATTTGTTTGTATGGTTGTAGCCGTAAAAATACCCAATCTCCTACAAAAAAACTTCCTTCGTTGCGATGTTGATTTGCATGTTGTTTCATTCGATTTTGTGCCAAATTCAGGTTATCCTTTAAGAGTTGGAGAACTTCTTGCTGATGCTCGATGTGATCTTCCACTACTTGAACCTTCAAATTTTTCCTTAAATATGATGTGATGGATGGTGGATGATATCCATAAAGTGCCATAAATGGGGTCATTTTTGCTGCAGTATGGAAGGAAGTGTTATACCACCATTCAGCGAGAGGTAACCACTTGACCCATTGTGTTTGTTTATCATATACAAAGCAATGGGGATATCCTTCCAAACGTTTATTTACTATCTCAGTTTGACCATCAGATTGAGGATGATAAGATGAGCTATGAGCTAATTGAGTACCCAAACAAGAAAATAACTCCGTCCAAAAATTTCCAGTAAAAATGGGATCTCTGTCGCTCACAATAACCCTTGGGCTTCCATGTAGCTTTTGAATTCTGTCCATAAATGTAGTAGCAATCGTACTTGCTTTAAATGGATGAGATAATGCACAAAAGTGTGCATACTTGGTAAGTCTATCAACTACCACCATGATGACACTCTTTCCTTCGGACTTAGGTAAACCTGTGATAAAATCCATTGAAATCTCCTCCCAACGTTGACCTTGAATGGATAAAGGTTGTAGAAGTCCTGGGGTCTTAATTGTTTCCACTTTATTCTGCTGGAAAACCAAACATTCCGCCACAAAATTTCGAATATCAGATTTAAGGCCATCCTAAAAAAATTCTTTCTTCACCCTGTGGTAATTTTTTAAAAATCCTGAGTGTCCTCCTAAAGGAGAAGTGTGCAATTCCAGAAGAATCTTTTGTTTTAGTTGGGAATTCTTACAAAGATATAAGCGATCTTTGTGCCATAAAGAATCATTTTTCCAACTAAATGTATCAGATGTACTAGGATCTTGCTGCAACTTTTGAATGAGTGTCCATACTTCTTTTTCCTTCTTCCATTCATCTCTTGCTTCAGTTATCCAATCTGGTTGGATAATAGAAATGGTACAAAGAAATGCTTCCACCTCTTCATTCTTTCTTGAGAGTGCATCTGCAACAACATTTAGCTTCCCTTTTTTGTAGATTATTTCAAAGTCATAACCCAACATCTTTGTGACCCATTTTTGTTGCTCTTCTAAAGATATTCTTTGTTCCAAAAAGTGTTTAAGACTACCATGATCAGTTTTTACCTTGAAGTGTCTTCCCATTAGGTAAGTTCGCCATTTCTTTAGTGCATGCAGTATTGCTAACATTTCCTTCTCATAAATAGGTTTCTGTAAATACTTTCCTTTGATTGGACGACTTTCAAAAGCAATGGGTCTTCCTTCTTGCATTAAACAACACCAATTCCATTTCCTGAGGCATCACATTCCACAATAAAGGTTTTTGTGAAGTCTGGCGTAGCTAAGACTGGTGCTAGGCACATTGCCTCTTTAAGATGTTCAAAGGCCTTAGTTGCTTCAGGAGTCCATGAAAATGCATCTTTTTTCAATAATGTTGTTAGAGGTGCTGCTATTCTCCCATAATTCTTAACAAACTTGCGATAATACCCTGTTAACCCGAGAAATCCTCGCAACTGCTTTATGGTTGTGGGGACTTTCCATTCCTTAATGACTTTAATTTTGTTAGGGTCTACCTTAACACCCTCGTGAGATACAATATGACCCAGATATTCCACCTCTTGTACTCCAAAGAAACATTTGGATGTTTTTGCATATAATTGTTTCTCCTGCAATAGTTTGAGCACCCTATCAACATGTTCAACATGATCCTTCCAATACCTGCTATAGATTAGTATATCATCAAAAAATACGAGCACAAATTTTCTAAGGAAGGGTTTGAAAATGGAATTCATCAACCCTTGAAATGTAGAAGGTGCATTGGTAAGGCCAAAAGTCATGACCAAAAATTCATAATGACCCTCATGAGTTTGAAATGTTGTTTTTGGAATATCTTCAGTCTTCATTCTAATTTGATGATATCCTGAACGAAGATCCAACTTGGTAAAATAACTTGCTCCATGTAATTCATCCAATAATTCATCAATCACAGGAATGGGAAATTTATCTTTAATGGTGAGCTTATTGAGCTCCCTATAATCCGGACACATTCGCCATGATCCATCCTTCTTGTGTACCAATACTATAGGAGCGGAGAAAGAACTTTGACTAGGTTGAATTATACCCGCCTCTAACATTTTTGCAATCATACATTCAATTTCGCTCTTTTGGATGTAAGGATATCTATAAGGCCTGATGTTTGGAGGAACACTTCCTAGAATCAGATGAATAGCATTATCATGATCGCGAATTGGTGGGAGTCCTTTAGGAGTTTCAAACACCTTGGAATGATTGTCCAAGACTTGTTGGAGATCTGTATAAATAGATGATTTTTATGTTGGAACTTCTAGTGAGCATAATTGTGCAATTACGCCTCGTTTTTCTTTCTTTAGAAGCTTTGTCATGACATTAGAGCTTATTATATTTCCCATCTTCACTACAATACCCCCTAATTTGACTTCCTTTCCTTCTGAAAAAAATTTCAAGAAAATTTCTTGAAAATTAAAAGCTACCGTCCCCAAAGATTGTAACCATTGTACTCCTAGTACAACATCAACACCTCCCATAGGAATGGAAAGCATTGGACCAGTCAATACATATTCCCCCATGGTTAGCTTGATATTATGGCATTTCCCAGAGAAATTTATAGTTCCTCCATTTGCAACCATCACTTGGCATTCTGGTGCTGGGTATAGGAAACAATTTAATTCCCTGGCTACCTTACAATGAATAAAATTATGGGTGCTACCTGAATCAATCAACACTATTACCTTTTTCTTCTTGATATGTCCTTCTATCTTGAGAGTTTGAGGAGTGGTAATTCCTGCCAGTGCATTACATGATATGGTCGAATTCATTTCTTCCTCTTCTAGGGCTGGTTCCTGGTGTATATCCTCTTCTTGTTCATTTTCTTCTTCCTCTTCACAATCTATGTAAAATAATTTCTTCTCAAGACACTTATGACCTTTAGTGTATTTGCTATCACAACTGTAGCAAAGCCCTTTTTCTCTTTTTTCTTCCAATTGTTGTGGTGTCAACCTTGTAGGTTGTGGAAATCTAGGCGTAGCAACACTTCCATCTTTATAGAATTGAGTGGTAGGCTTCCTTGTTGCCATTATTTTACATTCAACTTTTCTTGCCAACCTGAATGCCTTCTCCAAGGAATCTGGTTCCAAAACGCGAACTTCATGTTGGATGTTATCCTTTAAAGTGCCTATGAAGAGATCGATCTTGTGTTCCTCTGGAATATCAGTTACCCTTATATTCAATTTTTGGAAGTCCTCAATGTGCTGCCCCACTAAACCCTTTTGTTTGAGATTTATCAATTGGCTAAAGAAGGTGTTGCTCTTTGTATCTCATAATGTGCTATCATTTCCTCCGTAAAAATTGACCAAGTGACAATTTTCTTACGAGAGCAAAGCCATCGATACCATACAAATGTATTTTGTTCTAAATGTAAAGTTGCAATGCGTACCTTTTGTGTGTTTTGCACGTTATGGAGATCAAAATATTGCTCCATCTGTAGTATCCATGTTACAGGATCCCTTCCATCAAACTTCCTCATATCCATTTTTGGAATATGGTGGTTCTTCCCGCCAACATTAGAGTTTATGAAATCACGATTAACATTTATTTTGTTCTCATCATGAGGTTCTTCTACTATCTTTTCACCATTAGGAAAAATTTCTTGTATCAACTTTTTCAAACCTTCGATGTTTTCTTTGAGATCATTCTTCATTTTTTCCATGTTTTCTTTCATGTCATCCATCTTAGCTTCCATGCCAGCTTCCATGCCATCCATCTTAGCTTCCACGCCATCCATCTTAGCTTCCATGCATTTCTTCAAACCGTCCATCTTCACTACCATCCCTTTCTTCAAAACATCCATTTCATTTTTTGTTGCTCTTTGCGAGAGTGAAATTTGTTGCACTTGCTCTTTTAATTTTGATAGATCATGTTGCAATTCTTCATCTTCATGAGTCATAGTAGAGCCTTCTGAAGGCTTAATGGGTGTTGAATTATTTTTACAGGGCATCTTTTAGAACCCAATACTGCTATATATTCTACAATATGCTCTTGGAATCAATTCAAATTGATTCTTCAAAGAAGACTTATGCAATTTGGAAAGAAAAAAAAATATACACACCATTTTCTTGATTTTGAGGAGCTCGATATTGAAATTGGATAATCTCTATGATTGCAGCACTTCAATATTTGAATTTTAGTATCAACGTATCCCCTTGAATCATCTTTCGAATGCCACAGGTCTGACCTGATTTGGATTTTCCAAGACAAAGTTGTGTCCAATCTCCCACAATGACCTACTTTTGGATTGGTTCAGTAGAGCGAATTTGTATGACTTGCCACATGTCACTGTTTCGTCCTTTATCTCTGAAATTTATAGCCAAGAAACTACAGTCTGTGTACTTGCGACCACTTTTTATGGAACTCAAATCCGATGCCCAGAGAGAGAGTTATTGAACTTTTCCCACGATCACCTCTTTGAGATGAAATTCAAGAGCTCGAAAAGCACTACCTTCCACAGATCATATCTCCAAAAATATTGTGAACCAAGCTCTTAATTTTTTTAAAAACTTTCCCGTGATTTTAGCTTCACACCCATAGTGAATGGATTCTGGAACTTTGGAGAACAAAAAAAGAGCGCAAATTCCACGCTTACTTAGAGCCTGTAAGACTCAACTTCCATTGTATGATATCTCCAAAATACTTCAACCAAGCCTAAACATTTATTAGAAACATTCCCAGATTTCTAGCGAAAATCTAAAAATTTCAGCTTTAAAACTTTGCGTTAAAAAATTTATAGCAAATTCCACGAGACTCCGTTTGGAGTTGTTTTAAACCCCTAGAATCCAAAGCTCTGATACCAAATGTTGTGTAACCAACTCCAAAAATAGAAGAAAAGAGATATCAACGCCTTAGAAATAAGCCACTTCGAGGGGGAAACCTCCAATACATTACATAAACGAACAATTCTTGGATGATACAATTTACAAAACCTCCTTTCTATATATAGGAGTCCATGTGGCCATAATGTAATCCTAGTGGGCCACAATGTAATCCTAGCCAACCTAACAATAATAATTTAGGGGCACAATAATAACAAAATGGGGGTTATAAGGGTACAATAATAACAATAAGGGGGTTACACTAATAACAACAAGGGACTATACTAGTAATATAGGGACCTAACAAACATCCTCCCAAGAATATCACGGGCAGCCTACCACATAAATCAGAATGTATCAACTGCAAGATATTGGTTGTCTTTCTGAAACTTGAGGGTAATGTTCCCCTCGTGTACTTCCCTTCCCCTTGCAGAGTATGTGAATTTTTAGGGGTGAGATAAAGAGAAAAATAAGGAGAGATGGAGGGAATGGGGGGAGCAGGAGAGAGGGAGGGATATAGTAACATAGTTGGAGGGTGAAGAGAGGGAGAGAGAGGGAGATAGAGAGAGAGATAGATGTGGGAGAGAAAGGGATAGAGGGGAAGTAAGAGAGAGAGAATGTGAGAGAGTGGAGAGAGGGAGGGAAAGAGAGATGGAGTTGGAGATGGAATAGAGGGAAGATTATTTCTTGCACTCGATGCATTGATTTTAGTGTGGATGGTGATTTCTAATCCTATTTGATTTCTTGCACTATATGCATTGATTTTAGTGTAGATGTTGAGATAGAGAGAGAGAGAGAGTATGTTTATGTTTCGGGGTGAGATAAAGAGAAAAATAAGGAGAGATGGAGGGAATGGGGGGAGAAGGAGAGAGGGAGGGATATAGTGACATAGTTGGAGGGTGAAGAGATGGAGAGAGATGGAGATAGAGAGAGAGATAGACGTGGGAGAGAAAGAGATAGAGGGGAAGGAAGAGAGAGAGAGGATGTGAGAGAGTGGAGAGAGGGATGGAAATAGAGATGGAGTTGGAGGGGGGGGGGGAAGGGGGGAGAGGTATGGAAGGAGATATGGAGTTGGAGGGGGGAGAGAGGGAAGATTATTTCTTTCACTCGATGCATTGATTTTAGTGTGGATGGTGATTTCTAATCCTATTTGATTTCTTGCAATATATTCATTAATTTTAGTGTAGATGTTGAGAGAGAGAGAGAGAGAGAGAGAGAGAGAGAGAGAGAGAGGTGGGGGAAGAAAGATGATTGGAGGGAAAAGAGAGAGAGAGAGAGAGAGAGAGGATTGGATGGAAAATAGAGAGAGAGAGGAAAAGATAGAGGAATGTATGAGGGAAAGGGAGAGAGAGGACATGAGAGAGAGAGAGGAAGAGAGTGACGGGGGAAGAGAGAAAATTGGAGGGCAAAGAAAGAGAGAGAGAGAGAGAGACAGGGAGAGAGAGGAAGGATGAGAGGGAGGAGGAGAGAGGGAGGGAGATAGAAGGAGAGATGGAAGGATAGAGAGATGGAGTTGGAGGGGGAGAGAGGGAGGGAAGAAGGAATACATAGAGAGTGAGAAGTGGAGAGAGAGATGAAGAGACAAGGGGGATATGGAGAGAGTTTTTGTATCTTTTGGGGTGATATAAAGAGATAAAGAAGGAGATATGGAGATAAGGGTAGATAGAAGGAGAGAGGGAGGGATATAGTAACATAGTTAGAGGTTGAGGAGAGAGAGAGAGAGAGAGAGAGATGTGGGAAAGAAATGGAGAGAGAGGAAGGAAGAGGGAGGATGTGAGAGAGTGGAGAGATGGAGGGAAAGATGTAGTTTGAGGGGGGAGATAGGGAAGAAGATTTATTGCACTAGATGAATTAATTTCAGTGTAAATAGTGATTTATAATCCATTTTAATTGTTTTCGCTAGATGCATTGATTTTAGTGTAGATGTTGATTTCTAATTATATTTAATTGCTTGCACTAGATGCATTGATTTAAATGTAGATGATTTCTATTCCTATATGATTGCTCGCACTAAATCCATTGATTTCAATGTAGACAGTGATTTCATATGCTATTTAATTGCTTGCACTAGATGCATTAATTTCAATGTATAAGTTGATTTCTAATTATATTTGACTGCTTGCACTAGATGCATTGATTTGAATCTAGATGATTCCTAATCCTATTTGATTGCTTGCACTAAATGCATTGATTTCAGTGTAGATGGTGATTTCTAATCCTATTTGATTGCTCGCACTAGATGCATTGATATCAATGTAGATGTTGGTTTCTAATCTTATTTGCTTACTTGCACTAGATGCATTGATATCAGTGTAGATTTTGATTTCTAATCTTATTTGATTACTTGCATTAGATGCATTGATTTTAGTGTAGATGTTGTTTTCTAATTTTATTTGATTGTTTGCATTAGGTGCATTGATTTCAGTGTAGACGTTGATTTATAATTTGGTGTAATTGGATGTACATTGATTGTAAATTAATTTTAAAGTGATTGGTTTAAAATTGTGCATTGATTTCAGTGTAAGCACACAAAATTATTGACAATGTACTTTAATAGTTGTGTTACAGCAAATCAACCGATTAATATTGAAGAGCAAGAGAGACAATGTATGATGTTTAGTACAATAGTTCAAGCTAAACATTTAAATGATTTATGATTTCAACTGTCGTTTTCATATAATCGATAAGAAAAGATGACAAAACTAACAAGGGTGACAACAAGAATAGTAAAACAAAATAATTTAAGATTGATCACAATGAAGACCATTTGTAATTGACTGAATTCTTATTATTTTCATTTTCTATCATTCAACAATATTACATTGTTACTTTGCATTCAAAATTTTTATTTCAATCATTAAAGTTATTAACAATATTTATCATCTCAAAAAAATGAGGTAACTAAGAAAATTTTAAAATTAAAATGATCAGATAAATATTAGACATATTTAGCATATATAAAATGATTATATTTATATTATCTGTATTTACATATTATTGATAAAATTAATCATATTTTCGATAGATTTTCCTTGGCTACACATGACTGAAACCAACCTAGATCCATCTTAACTCTGGATCTATGAAGCACCGAGAGGGAGCAAATTTCTCAAGGTGCAAACCTTTCCTCAAGTTTTGCACTCAAAAAAGAGGTTTGCAACTCGAGAGATTCGATCCCTCTCGGCACTTGATAGATCCATAGTTAAGATGGATCTAGGCTGGTGTGTATGGATTCAATGCTTCACATGGTTGACAATATTGTCTGACAAGTGGTTTCCCTTATGCGATAGAGTTTTTGCATCCTTCATGCCATTGGTCAGTTTGAGTCTTGTTGATTTTCCAACGTATGTTAATCAATGGAATACTCCACCTTAAGAAATATATCCAATTTACTTTCCTCAAGCTTCTTCTTTCTAGGGAACTTACCTATTGAGATTGCTTCTCTTTATTCTAGTTTGACTCCCCCTCTTCTTCATCTCAAATAAACTAGGTTGGATTAAGTAGCTCCACTTAATACATAATAAATTGCAACATTTTTCTCATTATTTTTTGGAAACATAGTCTAACATGTCATTAGGATATATTTGACTCTTCCTTTATGGATCTATCCTACTTTCTTGATGTCATAGAAAATTCCTTACAAGAACACAAGGTTTATTTTGGTTAGTTTATTTTTTTTCTCTTAAAGGTTATAAGTTTTCCTTTAGTAAAATCCATATAGCCTTATAAAATTATAACTTACCTAGTGAATCAATTTCATGGCTTTGATGTACCAATGACTCTATCACAGTTATTTCAATCAATCAAATTTTCTAAAATCCAAGACATTTATTATTTTCCCATGATATATTTGGGTAACACGCCTCCAATGGGATGCTTGTAGTGTCAAAGAATTATAATAAAATATGGGGGAAACATTTTCAAGCCTCATTTATACCATCCAATCTTTCCCTTAATCATATATTATCCTTTTAGTATAGTCTACCATAATTTAGTTTTCCCTCTCCAAGTTTCACATACCCTCTTATGAAAAAGTAAATCCTCCTCCATTTAATCAAGTGTAGTCGACGACTATATGAAGGAAATGTTCCTCCTCTTCCACATCCAACAATATAGTTCAAACAATCATAAATTATCTACATTTGTCATTAGATATATCTATATGTATGGATGCAGATTCAATTCGAATGCATTATCAGTAAATCAGTCAACAGTTCTGATGGCATGTATCTTAGTGGCTTCAATTTCTTATTTACCCATTGCATACACTCTTCATTAAAATAGAAACATGTCTTTTCCATAGAATGAAATATATGAGTGACCCTATGTTAGTCATGCGGAAGTCTACACTTCTTCTTATTCAACTTAACACTACTATACCTTTAGAGTAATCTATCAAGTTTTATTGATAAATCTCCCTTCTCTAATTTCTTCCACACACACTTCCTATTCATTTTCCTTTTTCTATGCATAAAAACCATGCAAATATAAATGTAGAAAATAACCATACCATGATTCCCAGTGATATTTTTAAATGGAAGAGTGTACTACTTTGTTATAAGTGTGTTGAATATAGACCAAATGCTCATCTTGGATCTTTGGATGTCTCTAGTTGTATCCTCTCAACAACTACACCAAAGTACTATTAACACTTCCATTTACACAATAGGCTAAGGATGGAACATAGTTGAATGTTTTAACATTATTTTCTCCAAAACTTACCTAAAAATCATGCATCTCTTTCAAACTCGATTGAATGAAGAAATTAATAATGTACTAAAACATTTGAGTAGGACATATTATAATCATAGTAGTGATTTCACGAGAGTACAGTATAGATGCATTGAATTGTTGTTTCACACACATAAATGCACTAATAATAAAAAATATTTCCGATACAGGAGGACGAAAGGATCAATCAAGGAACCATACACATTTGCAAGAAAAAACCATTTATGTTGAACTACTTCATGCCCCATAATGTTCTTAGTGGGCATGAGCATGTACATTTTTTTAGTAAGTTTAGAACCACAAACAAGTAATCACGATCTCACCTAGTTATTGGTAATTGTCAAATGAAATCCATATAGATAATTTTCCATGATATACTACAAAGTAGTAATGTCATGTAAAACCATGTTTCTTTTTACTGATTTTGTTAGTTTTATAAATATTACAACCACATATATATTTCGAAACTTTTCTTGCATCTTGGGCCAATAGACATACCTTTGAAAATTTTCAATGGATTTTCTAGCTCCAAAATGTCCATAAATCCTTAGAGTATGAGATTCTAAAATATGCCTAGTTCTCCTTTCCTCTATGATCCATAGGTTGTCCAAACTATAAAGTATCCCATCTTAAAGTTGAAGTTCATTTTGTTCTAAATTAAAATTTTCTTTTCCCAATGATTCTTGAGAGATATATAATCCTCTCCTATAACTTCATGATTTAAACATTCAATATATGTTGTGTTTCCTAGGGAAATAAATACTCTACTAACATATAGAATTGCATTTATTTTAGTTATCAATCTCGGAAGGTTTCTAAAAGGATGATAACACTATCCAAATATTGGATGCCAATTCATGTTCTAAACAATTGAAATTGAGTATATATTATATATATGTATTGGAGGATTTTCCGCAAGTTTTATTTCTTTCACATGTTTCACCACTTGATCAAAGCCTAGTTATCATTTTCATTGTGGTTGTTGCATTTTTCAGCATCATTACAAAACACATTTTATCTTTCCATTCATGAAGATTCATGAGGATGTTGTTACTAATCCCAATCATATATGTATATGTTGTTTCTACCATATTAAATATAATATACATTGGTCTTTGAAAGAAAACATCTACAGTTATTCTATGAATGTAATCACCGTGCCCTATCGGAAGTTGTCGAATATATACCATATATTTTCAATGAATTTGATTGCAAATCTTTGTCTTCTCCCCTACATTCTCCAATTTTTAAGAAAAGTGACCTTACGCAGAGCATAACTATTTTTTCAATCTATGAGATGAGAACAAAGAGACCCACCATGTAGCTTGCACTGGGTTGTAATTATTACTTGATGTTCTTTTCAAGTTATGGCGTTAGTATTCATCTTCAAGTTCCATCACAATTGTATATAATAATGTCTGGATATTGTTATTTTAGTAGCTTCATATGGCATAGTTTTTTTAAGATCAATATCCATAAGTACAATATATTTTTAATACTTCATTGACATTATCTAATTATTGTTTCTAATTAATGATAATGGATAAAAGAAAATCAAAAATACTATTTAGAGGGGCATCCCTACGATGATGATGAAAATTTATGTTATATTATGCTTCACTTGTGACTTGGTTAGTTGTTGGACAATTTAGTATTTTAGTACATGTAAAGAGGAAAGAATGCCTAATCTAAAAAAATGAAAACAAAAGTGAGTTGCAGAAGGCTATTATGGATGTTTCTTTTTGTGGTGCACTTAAAACATAATGCAACCTAATGAGATTAAAATAGTAACATGTAATATCCCCAAATGAGCAATCAGCTAATTGGGATATTAATTTTAATTAATTTTTTCAAATCCTAATGTTGGGCGGAAATAAAGTGGGTAGGGGAAACACAATTAATCATTAGGTCAAATAAAGTATTTTACTAAAGTACCTAAGGGAAAATTGTGGCTCTAGTGGTGGGGTTGAGTTGGGCTTAGGTGTTAGAGTAGAAGAGGCACAAAAAGGACAATGTGGCATTGGCTAGAGAAAGGTGGCACGCGATTGGCCAAGGAGAGACAGCATAGGCCAGGGTGGGACCCAAGGCATACGTTGGGCCTCAATGGATAAAAGGAAGAAGGGAAGGCTCATTTGGTCATTCATTCATTTATCTATTTTCTTCTTGTCATTTTGATAGAGCACGCTTGAGCCAGAGAGCTAAGTCTACAGTGTTATTTAGCACACGAGATCTTCAAGCAGAGATCTCAACCTCTAACTCGGGGGACTTCAAGTGCCATCTTAGGAGAGGATTTCTACACCTTGTGAGGAGAATTTCCATCAGAAACATCAGGAGGAAGCGTAGCTAGTTCTGGACTGTGTAGAGGAGGAGGAGACTGCGCTGGGAAGGACGCAGTGGAGAGAAGATTTGGTTATTCCAGGAGGTAAAAAGAGAGGGAGTTGCAGTTGAGATTCGTTGGGGAGGCTTGGAGCTTCCTTATAGGGATTTTTTTGCATTTTGGAGACTTCCAGCAATAGGATTTACAAGAGGATCGATTTACCGAGAAGTGCAGTGAGCCAAGCCCAAGAGGGCCAATTTTTGGGGTCAAGCTTTGGGCAAACCCTTTCTGGGTTTATTGAGGAGAAGCCAAGATTAATTTGAGAAATTTTTCTGGGAAGATTTGAGGTGTCAAATAAGCATCCTAACTCAGCCAGCAACTAGAGGAGCTAGGGGAAATTGGGTCAAAATTCCGGGGTCAACATTTGGCCAATTCCTTCATGGGTTTTTGTGGGTTTCTTGAGTAGAGTCTGGGGTTAAAGTCCTGTAATTTTCTGAGCAGTGTAGCAGGCCCTAGCGACATTTCTTCGGAAGCAGCAACGACATTTATGGCAGATTGCAGCACAGAGCTATAGCCATACAATGCATCATAATTGGGGGATTTTAGCATTGATTCAGAGGGCTTCTCTAGCTTGCCTTTGAGCAAGCCCAGATGCCTTCATTCCAGCACCTCCATTGTATTCATTTCTAGTAAATTAATAAAATGGCTCAGCAGTATTTTATGGCTCCGTTGGTGTGTTGATATCAGTTTTTGTTTTGTTGTCTCCTTAATATCTTTTAGTACTTTATTACTATTATTTTCCCATTTGGGATATTACAGTGGTACCAGAGCTTAATTCTTGGCTCAACCATGGGGATATTTTTGTATGAATAAGGAGGGTAGGCATAACCTTACCCACCAAAGGCAGCAGAGGTGGAAAATATGGGGTAGTCAAGGAGCAAATGGGAAGCAACATTTGGTAACATTTTTCAGGCCCTAAATGATTTAGCAAAATAAGAGGAGGGAATGCTGGAACACTCAACCTTAGGCCATCACACCCTGGGATGTGTAGGAGCATCCATCATTGGGAAGTGGTTTGTAGATGGGCATGGAGATGCATGGGGGTGTCTTATAGTATGTTAGACTATGTTGTGGAGTAGGAGTGCTTCCCATCGCATTGAGTACATGTGGGGAGTGACAGGTATGGAGATGTAGGATGGACACATGATGGTACATGATGGTATAGCTATTGCCGGGGGTATCCATTGGTGTACAGAGGAAGGTGGTGACATAGAGTGGCAGGTCGAGGAGTGCAGTGATACATGGTGGTATGCAGTGACACATGATGCAGAGCAGTGGGCTCTTGGAGTGTTTCCTCCAAAGAGACATATGGACATGGGCAGTAGGTGTACCATGGGATGGAGCTCACCTAGCATTGACGAGGATCTTGTTGAGCATCCAAAGACACCACGTTTAGTGGAGATAGGGCTACGAGGGTGTTATTAGAATATCTGAGGTAGAGAGGCTATCATCTGGAGGATTACTCTTGAGCATTCAGGTAGAATATTGGTCACACCCTTTGGTACATACCTACCCATCATCCTCCAGTGTTTATTATGGTCGCAGAGTGTTTGGTTGGTGCCCCTTGACACTCTCCATTAAGGAAGTAGGGCATGGGAGGCTCATCCTAGACAGCTGGATGAGATACCACGTGTCATTAGACGAGAGGAGAATCTCAAGTTGAGACACTTGGCAGGTGAAAGAGTTGATGGGTCCAGGCTGAGGGATGGCATGGTTGATTTCCAAGGTAGCATATGTTCCACCCCTAGGCTCACATCTGATGGATGATGGATGGTAGATTTTGTTTATAGGAGAGTAACCAGACTCCGAGTAATATCTAGGTGTATCAGTAGGAGTTGGGATAGAGGGTATCACGACATGGTCTGGTAGGAGCAGGGTAGGTACACATGCGTGGGAGAGACTCCCGATACTTGGTGTCCACCCAGGGGATACATACAGGGGTAAGAGATGAGGTTTAGATGGGTTCTAGCAGGTAGCGGCACTATGCACCAACATCCCATGGGGAGTGGGAGTTGTGGGCTCCCCGTATGGTTGGGGGATCCAGGGGTCTGTTGTGTAGGTGGATAACTCCACTTTGTGATGAGCAGGGACAGAGCAAACGGTGATCCAGTCCACCTTAGGTTTGACACGTGGGGGAGCAATGAGACTTCCATTGCATGGTTATGCAGACTTATAATGTTGTTACTCAGGGTCATGATCGGTGGTGGAGGGGTAGATATCAGCATCATGGAGATGCCCGAGCAGGATGAGCTTTGCCTTCATAGATTTTTCACCATAAGGCCCCAGGAGAGAGATATATAGTTTGCCCATGATGGCGGGTATCTCATAGTCAGAGTGGCGCAGCGACAACATGGTGGCACCTCTATGCGATTAGCAGGGGACTCAAGCATTACAGCTCTATACAACTCGATAACCTCTAGGGGTGAGTTGTATAGCACATGGGAAGATCATGTAGATCTTCCATTGGGATTTACTGAGTCACTGATGGAGTGGGGGACTTCATTAGCATGATAGGTTGGTGAGTGGATTAGTTGGTGCTTCATGTTAGAGAGGATGGCTTGGGATCCTCGCATTGAGAGATCCCTTCATATCAGAGCGATCCAGAGGACAGGGAAGATTCAATGGCGCATTAGGGACCCAGGAAAATTTTGCAGTGACAGTGGGGAGCATCAGATAGAGAGGAGGCTTGTTCAGGCATTGCTTGAGGACAAGCAATTTTTGGCGACGAGGACTGTAATATCCCCAAACTAGCAGTGAGCTAATTGGGATATTAATTTTGATTAATTTTTGAAAATCCTAATGTTGGGCAGAAATAAAGTGGGTAGGGGACCCACAATTTATAATTAAGCCAAATAAATTATTTTCCTAAAGTCCTTAAGGGAAAATTGAGGCTCTAGTGGTGGGGTCGAGTTGGCCTTAGGTGGTAGCGTAGAAGAGGCACGAAAAGGACAACGCGGGATTGGCTAGAGGAAGGCAACACGTGATTGGCCAAGGAGAGGCAGCGCAGGCCAAGGTGGGACCCAAGGAATACATTGGGCCTCAATGGATAAAAGGAAGAAGGGAAGGATCATTTGGTCATTCATTCATTCATTTATTTTCTTCTTGTCATTTGGAAAGAGCATGCTTAAGCTGGAGAGCCAAGTTTGTTGTGCTATTTAGTACACGAGATCTTCAAGCAGATATCTCAACCTCTACCTCAGGGGACTTCAAGTGCCTGCTCAAGAGAGGAATTCGATACCTTCTGAGGAGAATTTCCATCAACAACATTAGAACGAAGCATAGCCAGTTCTAGACTGTGCGGAGGAGGAGGAGACTACGTAGGGAAGGACGCAATGCAGAGAGGATTTGGTTGTTCTGGGAGGTGAGAAGAGAGGGAGTTACAGTTGATATTTATTGGGGAGGCTTGGAGCTTCCTTATAGGGATTTTTGTGGCATTTTGGAGACTTCCAACAACAGGATTTACAGGAGGATCAATTTACGCAATAGTGCAGTGATCGAAGCTTAAGAGGGCTAATTTTCAGGGTCAAGCTTTGGGAAAACCCTTTCTGGGTTTTTTAAGGAGAAGCCAAGATTAATTTGGCAGAATTTTCTAGGTAGATTTGAGGTGTCAAACAAAGATCCTAACTCAACCAGCATCTATAGGAGCTAGGGGAAATTGGGTCGAAATTCTGGGATCAACATTTGACAAATTCCTTCGTGGGTTTTTGTGGGTTTCTTGAGTAGAATCTGGGGTTACGATCCTAGAACTTTTCGAGCAGTGTAGCAGGCCCTAGAGACACTCCTTCGGGAGAAGCATCAACATTTCTAGTAGATTGCAGCACAGAGAAATAGCCATACAACGTACCATCATTGGGGGATTTCAATATTGATTCAGAGGGCTTCTCCAGCTTGCCTTGAGCAAGCCCAGGTGCCTTCATTCCAACACCTCCATTGTACTCATTTCTAGCAAATTAATAAAATGGCTTAGCAAAAATCCATCCGATTTTAAAAAATGTTGATTCATAATAGAAAAAAATTGTTAACATATTTTTGACACTTTAATTTTTTTTATGTATCACGTATGATCATTTTTTTAAAAATGTTAGTGATTTTCATGTTGATTTTGAAAAGTGTTGATGCAACATCAACCCATTTTTTTAGAGGGCTTATTTTTTACACTTTAATTTTTCTAATGTATTGAGTGTGGATAATTTTTTTTTTTTTTAAATGTTGGTGATTTTCATGCATATTTTGAAAAACATCCACATTTGTTTAAGATATATTTTTGAGATTTTAAATTTTCTTATCTCTTAAGTATGCACATCTTTTTTAAATGCTAATTATTTAACAAATTTTCAAGTTGTCTAATTTCTTTTCTTATTCTTCGTCCTAAAATGTTTGATTTTTAAGAGTTTTCCAAACATGTGTGTTTTTTTCTTTGCAATGTTTTTCTATAATAATTTTTTTTTTTTTTTTTTGCAAGAAAACTAAATAAATAATAACATATATATATAGGAAAAAAAATAATCACAATGTAAATTTTTATTTTTTTTGAAATAAATAAATAAATAAATAAAACATTAATATACATATATATATATATATATATATATATATATATATATATATATATATATATATATATATATATATATAAGGAAAAAAAAACCTTATAAAAATTAAATAAAAATAGAAAAAAAATATTTTCAAACAATCATAATTAAAAAAAATAAAAATAAAAGATTAAAGAAAAAATAATTAAAAAAAATAAATAAATAAATAAACCAGCAAAATTAAAAAAACATTAAAATAAACTTAAAAACATAAAAAATTAAAAAAAAAACATTAGAAAAACATTATTTAAAAAGTTATAAACTTTAAAATTAAAAAAATAAATAAATAAAGTGCACTACCCAACCCAGTAGCCAGCGGGCCCTAGGCTTGGCAGCCGATTCCCAGAATTAGTCGACAAGCCCAAGGTGCACTAGCGGCTAGGATGGGTGGGGGTCACACAACCGATACCTCCACCTTGTCCAGCAGAGCGACTAGCGGGCACTGGGCTTGGCGGTCGATTCTCAGAATTAGCCACCAAGCCCAGGGCTCACTAGCCACTTCGCTGGGTAGGGTGGAGCTCACCTCCTGCGCCCAACCTAACGGCGAGTGGGCCCTTGGCTGGGTGGGGCAGGGCACTATTTTTATTTTTATTTTTAATGTTTATAATTTTTTTTAATAATGTTTTTTTTAATTTATTTTTTATATTTATTTTTTATTTATGCTTTTATTATTTTTTATGTTTTTTATTCTATTTTAATATTTTTTATTTTGTTTGTTTGTTTTAATTTTAAATTTTTAACTATATAATATTATTTTTAGTTTTCTTTTTTTAATTCAAATAGGTTGGAAATATATTTTTTTTGTATTTAATTGTTTATCTATTATTATTATTATTATGATGTTTGATTTATTTTATGTCCTTATATATATTTTTTTATATTTGTTTTTTAATGTTCTAAAATATATTTTTATTTAGTTGTTGACATTTTTTTTAATTTTTTTGTATTTTTGTTTTTAATTTTTCAAAAATATATATATTTTCTAATTTTAATTTTGTTTTTTTTGTTTTTGTTTTGATTTATTTTTTCGTCTTTTTTATATATGTTTTTATATTTGTTTTTTATGTTCTAAAATGTATTTTTATTTATTCTCATTTGAAAAAAAATAATAATTTTTGTTTTTAATTTTCTCAAAACTTTATATTTTTGAGTTGTGTTTTTAACTTTTATATGTTTTAATATATATTTTTATTTACTTGTTATTATTTTTTAAAATTTTCTGTTTTTTTTCAATATTTTAATCTTTGTTTTCTTTGTATTTTTCAATTTTATTTAATTATATATTTATTTATTATTATTATTATTATTATTATTATTATTATTTTCTTACAAGGTCTGTGTTAATCCTCAACTAGGAATCTGATCCCATTATTTCTCAAATTGATTGTTGATTTTAAAATTTTTATTATAATGGATCGAGTTCACCTTCACAATGTGTCAATTTCATGGTTAGTTTTTAAGTTTCCATTACAATGGGTTGAGTTCTCCTGCACTACGTGTCAATTTGATAGTTGACTTCTAAATTTTTTTTGCAATGTGTCAAGTTGTCTTAGGCTAAGATTTTAAAGTCGTCATACTTTTAGCATTTAAAAAAGAAATTACTCTTCGGATAATGAATTTTCCATTCAGGTGATCATTTTTAAAGGTTTTTTAATCATAAAATTTTTCCATAATTTTTCATGGTTGAAACATCATCAAAATTTTAATGTTTTTTTGAGTCATGATATTTTATCTTTAATGTTATAGTTGAAAATAGTTACAAGTATTTTATCTTTAACACCATGGCTGAAAATTGTTGAAATTTTAAGGTTTTTCAGAGACATGATATTCTATCTTTAATGTCACCCTTGAAAATCATTGCAATTTCAAGGTTTTTCAGATTCATGATATTTTATCCTTAACATCATTGCTAAAACATGTTGAAAATGTACTTAAAAAAATTCGTTAGCCCAACATCAACATCTTTTTTTTTTCAGGGTATTTTTTTGCACAAAAGCAAATGGTTTTTATTGGCTTTTACTATCATTTTTTTAAAATATTGAAAGTTTACACACAAAAAATTCCAACATCAACATTTGTTGTTTTTAGGCTTTTTATCATGTTTTTGGGTGGTTTTGGCTAGATTTCTTGTTTTGAGTTTATAGTTCTCGTTTGACAATTTAGATTGTTATATTCAATATACAAACTCATTTATAAACTTATGATTTCCACATGAATAATACTATTCAAACTTTAGAACATATGGTGTTTTTGCATCTTTGAGAAACTTATAATTTTCTTTTTTTGTGATTTGATAAAGAAAAATCTTTCATAGAGAAAATATGATACTTTCAATGTAACATTTTCTCTTTCCTTAATGGAATCTTTCATTTGTTCAATATGATTTGGAATTGGTTTCAACTTTCTTTCTAATATAGTGATCCGTCTTGTCTTAGTATATTTATATACCAATAACTTTGTGTAAGTAACAATAGCATCATATTGCAATATGGTACCATCACTCCCAAACCTTATGCTTAATTTTTTTCTTACTTCTAAAAAAACTACATTCTGAAATTATTTTATTGTCATTCATAACATATTCAACTATTCAAATTGGTCTAATTATTCTAGAAAAATCTTTGTATATCCAATTTCAACTTCATTTATTTCTTCAAATAAATTGCCATAAAAAAGCATCCAAAAATCTCATACAATCGCCATTCCATTTGAATATTATGAGTTTGTTTACAAATTTGTAATTAGTTCAAGTTATAAATATTTATATTTTGTCCATCCATACAATACTTCAATTATAACTTCTTACACTTTTTTTAAGACATGTGTAACTACCTTTATCATAAAATAAAAACTTTCATGAAATTGGTGTAACCAAAATATTTCATTGAAATATATATATCAAAACTTATTTATCATAAAATAATTTTCATTTTGTACACTTACAAAATACGGATTAAAAATTATGGACATCATTTTCGATTAAAAATTAAAAATTTATTAATTGTAAAAGTTGAAATTCTCAACAAAATCCCCAAAGCATGTTCCTGGAAAAATATAAATTGGAACAACAAATACGGATTAAAAATTATGGACATCATTTTCGATTAAAAATTTAAATTTGTTAATTGTAAAAGTTGAAATTCTCTACAAAATCCCGAAAGCATGTTCTTGGTAAAATATATCTATTAATAATATCGTTTATAATGTTTGTAATCAATATATCAATTTTCTACGAAAGATATTTTATTTTAGTGAACAAAAACCTTAGTTTCAACTGATGTTTTTCAAATTCCAATCTCGTGTAGTTATTGAAACGATCGTCTTATAACAAAACCATAAACTAATTATGTGGTGCAAGATAAAGTTACTTAATTATGATATGTTAGTTACAATGGAAATACAGAAAATAAAATTCTGATTGCTAAAAATTTTTTTTATTAGAGATACTTATACAAATTTGTAGAGGATGGTATAAAAAGATAAAATATAAATAATATAAATTTTTACTTTAATATATAAATTAATTTATGAAAAATGGATATAGATATAAAATATTAGTATAAAATTAATATGTTTTTTTATGCATAAATTTATGTTAGACCCCAAATTTAGTACGTAAATCATAGATTTATTTGGAACAAATTTATATGGATATAGACCATTGATTTTTCTGTTTTGTTGTTATTTTCAATGCTTTGTATTACTTATAGAAACAAAGGTACATAGATAAGCTATTGCTGGTCGAGGGAATTCCAGCAAAGGAACTCCACCTATTTTACAAAAGCCCAAACATAGCTAAAACCGTACTGACTATTACACAATCACTACCTTGTTGGCATATCAACATAGATGGAACAAAAGACATGGCATACCCACATCGACAAATGAGCGTCTAAGACCATCTTTCATAATTAGTAACGCAGGAGACACATTTAGCATCCAAGACCATCTTTCAAGATAATAATTGTTCTTGTGTAACACTTGTTTTCCATATTTTTGAACGTTGTGCCACACCAGTTTACTATATTTTTAATTTTTAATGTTAATTTTATTTTATATAAAAACGCAGGAGACACATTTAGCATCCAAGACCATCTATCAAGATAATTGTTGTTCTGGTGCAACACTTGTTTTCCATATTTTTTTAACGTTATGCCACACTAGTTTACTATATTTTTAATTTTTAATGTTAATTTTATTTTATTTTCATATATTTTTTCTTTCAATCAAAAAATCTAGTGAATCCCTAAAATGCCACGGGAGAGTGTTTGGTTTGGGTACGAGTGTCCTAACTAATCACATTTTTTTTAAGTTCTTCATTAATATTAATGATGATTCTTTTCGGATTTCAAAATAGGTCAGCCAACCAAATATTATAGTGGAAATAAAAGAATTATGTTTTTTAGGAATTTGATATATGTCTAAATAAAAATAAATAAAAAATAATTAATTTCTCAAAAAAAAATCAATATATATATATATATATATATATATATATATATATAAAAGTTTAGAAATTTGAAATATATTTAAATAAAAATAAATAAAAAATAATTAATTTCTCAAAAAAAAAAATTTAGAATTGTACATATAAGTTTATAAGTGGTTTGTTAATTCAAAAATAGAATAGATGAACTTATAAAGCATGAATTTAACCATGGTTAGAAATCATGAAGTTGTAAAAATGAATTTGTTTTAGTTTATGCACACAAAACAAAGTAATTTGTTAATTCAAACATCAAATTGAAGGAGCCACTTATCGAGTTAGATGGAAAAAAATTATCTTGGGAATTATATTTTGAATTTAATAATGTGTATTTATTAATTATGTTAATAGGTATGTCTATTTTAGAATAGTGTTTCTAGAATTTTAATTCAATTGTTGATAGGTATGTCTATTTTGGAATAGTGTTTCTAGAATTTTAATTTAATTGTCGATAGGTATGTCTATTTTGGAATAGCGTTTCTAGAATTTTAATTTAATTATTGAAAATTATTCGGTGGATGGAAGGGATTTAACCTCCACGAAATATTCTAGAATATTTTTAGTAGTAATCACAAATCAAAACTTGAGATTTATTTCAAAAGTAGTTATGCCCTTTCTTCATTTTTAATTAAATTGATTAATCAAAAACTAATTCCATTTGAATAATTTTAATATGAAGTGTGGTATATTTTTTTGGATCCATGGTATTGATAATTCATGGTATTGGCCAATACTTTTGTAACAAACCCTATTTATAGGTTTAGAGTCTACATGGTAAAGTGGAAGTGAATCTCCACGGATAAGAATTTTGTTTAGTATGTTTTTTTTGTAAGTTTGGTATTACCTCCATTTTCATTCATTTTAATCAGCAAGTTACAACCACATGGATACTATTACGTGGCCTCAACTTGCCTCGAGTGGGAAATCGAGTTTGTTGGCCACTTGATAGCGTGGTATGACATACAACAAAAAGTTATGAGTCTATCCAACCAAGCTAAATACAACTAACTTTTCATACATATTCTATCATATACTTTCCTATTCGCATGACTAAATATACTTGTAAAACTAAAAGATATTCGCATATCAATAGTAAACACAAAACACTATAGCAAGAAACATCATGAAAATAATCTGCTTCCTCAGCCGAGGTAGATTCCACCAGTGTCAAGTCCTTACCATTATTTCCCGAGAATTCAGTTAGTGTAAGGATACATGAGAGGTGGTACTCAATGTGCTGGAGGCGCCCATCCTGCTTTTGCATCTGGAACTAAAGTTTCTCAAATTCTTTTATGTAGTCTGGAAAGTCCTGTATGATTATAGTTAGGCTCATGCATATATGTTCTAGGGCCTTGCCCATAATTCCTTTCATGGACCAATAGAGAAAGAGGGTTTTCTTGAACTGTCTTATTGGGCCACGATTTTGCCAAGGGTTGGGCATGAGGGTCCTCTGGTCATCTGCTTCTGTCTCCATAGGACCTGCTTGGCGGTTTAAATCCGCCTCCCATTTTTCTATCAATTTCCAAATGTCCTTTGTTTTGTTCTCATGATATACCTTCGCAGCATCATTAATAATGCTTACAGTGGGTCTCCAACCTCTCTGCTTTCCCGAGGAAGAATTGGGGTGCCCCTCAGACTCTTTCACTTTATTTCTCTTGCCTTGTCCTTGTGCAGTTGGGCTCTTGGACTGAGCCATATCATCTTTCATACATACAGGTGAACTGTGCCAAGGATGAGAGTTTTCTGGAGGGGTCCAAGGTCGCAGGTAAGTCAATTGTCGTGCCATGTTTCAAATTTGATTACCTATACAATTAGCAACAGAGGATCTTGATTCCAAATATTGAAACAGGCTATCCTTCCATTCATCGCAGAAATAATTAACATCATTTCGAGAGTTATGTAGAGGGTTTTTCTTTCGAACCCAGGACTATTTCATGACATGTAGACAATTTGAGCGCCTGTTACAGGGCTGTTGGGCATCATGGTTATTAACTTAGGTGCATGGTCACAGTTTCAACTACATAACATGAGGAGGACCAAACAAATCTGTTTGATATTTTCCTAACCATAGTTGGTTGTAATCCTTGACACAGACAGGGGTTCCTCCTCTTGAGGCTCAACCCACCCACTAGCTCTCATACCCTCTCCCCCATCCAAAAAGATATTCCAAACGATGACCCCTTTAAGTTTAAAAATCTGTGGAATATTGACAAACTTGGAAAGGAAGTGTCACCCAGTATGTTCCCAAAGGACCCTGTTCGAGTGTATTCAATTATATCAAAACCCGACATAGGCAAATATAGAAATATTCCTTCCCTACCCAACTTAGCCAGGCATGGCCTGGGAACCCCATACCCTCTCGAATTGTCCCACTCTCTGCTTTGGTTCACCCACGGCCAAATGCAAGTTGTAATACCTGCCACACTGAGGACTAGACAACACACAAAAAAACAGAAAAAAGAAGAGTTAGTATCAACCTAATTTACTAGGGTCCCCCTACTATTAGATGCTTTCACAGTTGGAACCGAACAAAAACCCACAGAACCTGTCGACTGTCATTTTGGATGGCCCCAATTTCTTTCCCTAGAGGCTACGATGGTGAGAATGGCCGAAAGGAGGCTAAGAAAAACTACAAACTAGTAATTCACAACTGTAGAGTGTTTAAGGTACGCTGGAGATGACCTTCCACCATCACTACGAATGGGGATATCCAATATTTCGCCACGGGAGCAGACCATGCAAACTTGCAGTTGTTTGAGACTTGAATTTCTTCCCTTGCCGTCACCTTCCTCCTTATCACCTAGATGCATGCCATGGATCGTCCTACCAGCCTTGTCATGCATGTGGAAGGTGTTAGGCATGTACTTCGAGGCATCCAACATTATGGTTGATTGGAGTGTCGTAGATCTGGTGTGCACCCCGATCGGGGGGTGTTTCATATGTTTTTAATTGTAGATATGTTTAAGTTATATATTGTGTTTTTAAATAATAATAATAACAACAACCTAGTTAAGTTTTATTACTTTTTTCGTATTGACAATATAATATATATTATGAGATAAGTGTTCTCATGATTATCATGGATTGGTGCCTATCAAATTTTACAAAAGATTTATTTATGTGGATGAGCTAGTGATACCTATATGTTTTAAATTAAAATAACATGCATGTTTTCCTACAACTTGCACACAGCTCTCTCTCTCTCTCTCTCCATGTATCTTTCTTTATCTCTGCACCCCTCCACCCTTCCCCATTTCTTTCTCTCTCCATATTAAACCAATTTTTGGTCATCTAACCTATTACTATTAGCTGGACCAAAGTACACCATCTAAGACCAAATTTACCATAGTAAAATTTCTTTCACTATGAGAAATAATTTAATAACCCATAGTTTATTAAGTTATTTCTGGTCTAAACAAGAAAGCCCATAAGGAATAATTAAATAAATCATTATTTGTTTGATTTTCTTCTAGGGATAATTACCTAAACCACTGTTTAATTAATATTTCTTGTCATATTTAACCCAAAACAAGAAAATCAATTAGATAAATCAATATTTATCTTATTATTTTCTAGGAATAATTATTTAAATCATTATTTAGTAATATTCTTTGTTAAATTTGACTAAATCATTTATAAATAATTAAATAGATCATTATTTATTTAATTATTCCTTAACCACATTCTTAAAATAATAAATAAATCATTTATTTATTTATTTATTTATTATTTCTAAATAAAGGGATTTGACCAAATTCAAATTCCTTTTCCCTCCAACAAAAATAATAAAATATTCCATAAAAGGTGGATCTAGATTTGGTTAATAATGGTTTAATTATGCACCAATATCTAGACTAACTCAATATTTTGTTATAAATAGAATGGTTTTCCATTCATTCACTACCTTTTGTTGCTTGGAGATCACCTTTTGATCTATACTCTTGGTCTAACTTTGATCCTCCATCATTTTCATATTCTTTCCACTTTTGCTTATGAGCTCCCTTTGAGTTCCATTTTGTCTCGGTTTTCTGCACCATCAAGAGAGAGAGATCTTGGACCTAAAGCGTTGAGGACATACAAGAACCCATCCCATTGAGGGGGAGTGGTATCATATTTCTATCCTCCCTTCCCTGGTGTCATAATACAGAAAAATATTTATAAATTTTTGTCTTCTCTATTGGATGTATGGAGAAAACTCTTGCTTATTTTATTTTTTTAATGTCATTGACTGCATAGATCTTGATTTTTGTAGAATCTATTCT
Organism: Pinus albicaulis; assembly: GCA_034641835.2. NCBI lineage: Eukaryota > Viridiplantae > Streptophyta > Pinopsida > Pinales > Pinaceae > Pinus > Pinus albicaulis. The sequence continues at coordinate 1,364,567,063 of CM076580.1, forward strand.
AATCACCAATAGCAGATCTATGGAAATTGACAGCCACATTTAATGTTAGGGTTGCTTTTTATGCACAACTAAAGTGAGTTTTTTTTGTATGCTTGCAATTAGAATTCACACTAATAACTGGAGACTCCACAAGGTTTTATAATTATGACTGCTGTCGTTTTTTAGTTCCCTGCATGACCAGCTATTTCAACCCCTAGGGTTTTTCTTCAGCTTCTTATTTTTTATTCCTTTATATTGTTTTAAACCTTTTTAACCCTAAAACAGTAAAAATTATAACTTATGTGTGTTTCTAGGCCTTTTGTGTAGGTAACAGGTATCAGCCGCAACAGAGACGACACTTTTTTTCTAAAACCTGCTCCTGAGACAGCTAGAAGTTTAGGTCGCACTTTTTGGCCCAAAACCTGTGACCTCAGCTCTTAGGTAGTGGATAACTTCTCAAAAACTGTGACCTCAACGGAAAAACAGGTCAGAACCTGCAACCTGTACTTTTTGTTGTATATATATATATATATATATATATATATATATATATATATATATATATATATATATATATATATATATATATAAATATATATATATATATATATATATATATATATATATATATATATATATATATATATATATATATATATATATATATATATCTTAATGGTTTGTCTGGGGCACAGTTCAGGGTTGTCTGACCTTCGTCTTTATATGTATTGGACCTGTAATTGCTTATTTTTACTTGTCAATGTAGGAAACAAGCCCCCTAGGGCTTCAGTATGCTTCAACCTTTTTAGGAGGAGTTGAGCTGAAGCAGGTCTTTTGAGATTTCAGTGTTTTCAGCCAATTTTTCATATCTAAACCTGCACTTTCAGATCCATTTCATATCAATTATTTATCCATTAAAAACACCTATTTTCAGTTTCATTTAGTCCTCCTTTAGGGTCCACTCTGTTTCTGTTTAGGTTGTAGCCTTTCGCCACCTAATTTTTAGCATTTTTCCCTCTAGTTTTTTGTAGTTTTATGCACCTCTTTCCAGCAGATCTGAACTTTAGATCCCTATCCCTTTTGACCTTAGATCGATTGGCCATTTTGTGTTTTTTGAGTTGATTTTACCTACCCATATACTAGTTGTTGGGAAGCCCTCCTCCTTGGGTTTAAATTTATGCATCTTTAGCTGTTCATTTCACTGTCGCTTTCAGTTTCCTTTACTATCGCTTTCAGATTTATTTCTAGTTATACAACATATTTTTTCATGTTTTTTTACACATGTCCGCGCTTAATTAAAATTAACAGAATTATCATACACACACCTAAAGCGAAGAGTGCCTAGTTTATAATTCCATGCCAAGACTTAAACATTGTAATTAATTTATCTGCACCTCCCTGCCCTTGTTAAGCTCTCTTCCTTATTGGGTTCTACATCTATTTTCCATCATTACACCCCCAAGGATTTTATTCCATAGAATCCAATGCCTTTATCCTTATTTTCTAATAGGAATACATACCCCACTATGTAGGGTTCGATTTCATCTTTCGTCGAGTCACCATTCTGACTTTGATTCTGGTTCATCGGGTTCCCCTTCTGTTTCTATCCTCAGCACTCCTCCACCTTTCACCTTCATCATGTTTGGCTCAAGACCTAATGCTGGCAGTGGCCCCGACTCTAATGCTAGAAATGCTACTAGTGGTGCCACAATAGGAACTAGTCCAGTTGCTCCCTTGCTTCCTTATATGGTAGGCTTAAGCCTTCCTGATTTCAACGAGTTGATTAATGACCCTATACACCATGACCGAGGTTAGCCTACTATGCTAACCAAGCTTCCTTCAGACATCCCTAAGTTTTAAGGAAATGTTGGAGAGGATCCTACCAACCATGTTTTTTCTTTCCACATGTGGTGTTCATCCAACTCTATCACTGATGAATCTATCTATCTTCAGTTATTCCAACGTATGCTTACTGGAGAAGCTTCCAAGTGGTATGTTGACCAGGCCTCCTCCTCTCATACTAATTTTGCGACTCTTGCCACGGTATTTTTGTCCTACTTCTAGCTTCCCCTTCATTATGACATTGGTACCGAAATTTTGACCTCTTTCCGTCAAACTTCTGCCACCCTCCTATCTGACCATGTTCAAGAATGGCACAGAAGGAAAAGAGCTTATGTTGAGCTCCCATTTTCGGACTAGGTCTACATGAACTAGTTTCTTAGATCCTTTTTGCCCTCTATTGGAAAGATTTCGTGTCTCACTTTCCTCAGACTGAGGAAGAATCCCTCCAAGTTGCATTGAAATATGACTTGATCTATGTGAAATATGGTTATGTTTATACTGTCTTACCTGATCTCCCTAGACTTGGTAGTGCCAATGCACTTGGGGCATCCCATGTCGCCGACAGTATCATTGGATCCCTATCACATATGTACACTCATCCTCCTATGTGTTATGGTTTCCCATAGGGAGAGGCCATCTCCTCTAGCACATTTCCCCCTCTCGGAAGCATCTATCTAGGACATGACATGCCTCATGCCTTTTCCCAACTGCATCCACCGATGCCAGGGCCTAATTTTTCCCAACCTTGCTCAACCTCTTTACTATCCATATCTGCAGCCCAGTGCTCCAGCTCCTCTAGCACAAGCACCCTTACCTCCCATGCCTTCTCAAGCTTCGCAGTAGCAGCCACACCCCCCCCCCCCCCTCAAGGTCAAGTGTATGTGCAACAGAGTGTGACTAATCCTCCCACTTCCAAAAAGAAGAGGAAAGGCAACTAGAACCAACCCGCTCTAGGTAATCCAGGAAACAATCCCTAAGGGAATACATCTAACATTGCAACCCAACAATAGGGTTCTCAGTCCAAGCTGGACAGGCCTCTTCGCATGAATAAGTCTTGTTGTTGTTGTTGTGTCCATGGTCACTATACCCATGATTGTCCCCTTTTACCTTAGATGCATCAACTATGGGAAGCTCAAGCAGCATCTCGAGGACAACACGCCTATTCTTCGGTTCCTCCTAATGTTGCGCCCATTCAACTGGTTGTGTTTACCAATCCTTTTGCCCGGCAAGGATATGTGGTTTCCCAACCCCCTAAAGGTCAGGCAGCCACTCAACCTCCCCCATATGATACCTCTAATTCCTATATCCTCGTGATGAACTCTAACCAGGCCAATATTGCTAACCTCAACCTTCAGACTCAGTCCCACTAGTACACCAAGCCTCCTTCTATGTCCGCAACAGAGCCCCGATCTTCAGGTCCCACAGAGCCAATTTCGACATCGAATGGTCCTTTACAGATCCCTCAGCCTAAGGTAGAGGTACATACCAAGATCCCCAAGGGACCGTTATGCCGAAACACTGCTTCCAATAAAGCTGCCCACACCTACATTATAGTAGATGACTTGGCACAATCCCCTGCCTCCATGTCAATGCTAGAAGTCCTCCTTTCATGCCCTTCACAATGTAAATATCTACTAACTACCATGGACACTGTGGATCGTTTATATGATCGTTTGATTGTCTTTGATGTTGACAAGTCAGAGCATCCACCCCTTCCTACATCTATCGCCTTCCAAATACCTTTCAAGATCCAGAATGCCAACGTCTCCCAATGTATCATTGACGAGGGGGAATCCACCTACATGATGTCAACCTCTGTTTGGAAGAAGCTTGAATCACCCGAGTTAGCCCCTTCCACTATCACCCTCCGTGCATGGGATAGCCCCTCTTCCCAACCCCTTGACATGTTCTGCAATTGTCCTATTACTCTTGCGGGAAAAATTGTTTGTGGTTACATTGAATTCATTGATGCCCCCTTAGAATACCGTACATTCCATTGGGTCGTAACTACACTTATGTGATGTCTACTATCCATCTGTGGTTCACCATAATGCGTTCTTTCCTCACAATAGAAATATCATCAATATAGATCAACTAAAATATTATGAACCGAAGTCTCAGACCTCTCTAGAGTCCATTATTTATTCAGTGGCCAATAAACAAATAGTTGAACCTCTGACCAGTGTATCACCCAGATTTTATAAAGATTCCTCTTTTCTTAGTTCATTCCCTGGTCTCCCCCGTCTTATCTTTGACCCTAGCTCGTCGAATGTTTGCATGATGCAATCGTCTTGGTCTGCCCTCAAACAGTTTGGCTCGACTAGTCAGCAGCCTCGCCCTTTGCAACCTACTCCTGGTACTTCAACTCAGCCTTTGGGACCTCCTCTTGAAGGCCCTTCATCTGTAGCTGGTGTCTATGATCATATTTTTCCTCCTGGAACGGTTCCCCTTGGCCTTACTTGTTTGGGAGCTATTCTGCCTAGCCATTACCCCTCTGGTCAAATACAATTTATTGCTCCTCATTTTGGAGTATTTTCGATACCTGTTATGGCTACCTTGACCCTTCCCAACATGACCTTGGGGATCCCAGTCTCGTATATTGATCCCCTAGCCAATATCTTTCTTGGTTAGCCCAAACCTTACACTACTTTGACCTTGGTCCAACTGGTGGCCATGACCCCTCCCTTTGCTTTTGTGCCTTAGCCACCTCAATAGGAATCTACTCCTATTACGAAAGCCTCAGGTGAAGGGGGCAAAGCCCGGAAAAAGGCACGTAAGGACTAGGCTTCCCAAAAAGCACCTTCTCATACTAAGCCTCCAAAGTGTACACCTCCGTGTGCTTTGTTTTATGTTGACGATCATGCCACCCATCATTGTCCTGAATTTCCTTGTATCAAACCCATGGTCAATGTCGTGTTTCCCGAGTTTGATGTCCCAGAATTCCATGTTACTTTACTGACTTCGACCAAGAAACTCAATACTATCCACACAAATCACTCTTGTGCTTTGTGTGATCTCCATGGCCACTATACCCACCTGTGTCCCTGACGCGCAGACTACTGCACCTCTTTGGAAGTAGTTCACCAATACGAGGCCAAGCGCAACGAATCCGCCTCTCCCTTACTTTCATGTAATGCTTCGGTAGAACCAGAGGACACATCCACTCCTATTGACATTCCCCCTCCCAATGTAGTTATGACGGAGCCTTCGACCACTATCCTCTACCTATTATCATCTATGAGATCCATGGTGGAAGACCCCTCTGGGGCTTTCCCTTCTATTTCACCTAACCTCCCTTCAACGATCACCTTGGGCTAAACATCAGTGGATCCTCCATCTACTTTTTCTTCTATCACCGTTCGTGACGATACGCATGTGAACCTTTCTTCTCATGATGATGAGTTAGGTAGCTTCGCTGCATCATATGGTTGACCTTCCACTAGTCACCCCATCTTCTACTATGATGACGACATTATGGAAGAATTTTCCACCACTAAATTTATTTATCCAACCCATAAGAAAAATGTTACCATCTGTGTCTATGGTTACTTTCACAACCTGAGCACAATCTTCCCCTAAGGTAGTTCCCCCACACCATCAACTATCCCATGTACAGGGGGTAAAAATTCTACCCATAACATTCCCTCTAGTAGTGCTTGTTTTATTTCTGCCTTGCATTTAGGTTTCTAGCAATGTTCATCATCCTCTCATATGTTTTCTTGTGGAAAATTTCAGATGGAACCCTTATCCACACCATATATCGGTTATGCCGATGGTGCAAGCTGCTACTCCCGGAATCTAGCCTCAGCAGCCTCGGCCATTTTCATCCCCTTGCATTCGCTTGTCCTCTCTAATGACATATGCATTGGTGCTGCCACCAATAACCAGGCCGAATATGATGAATTGATAGTTTTGTTAGCTGATGCCCTTGACCGTCGCATCCTTCACCTTCATGTTCATTTAGATTACTTGTTGCTTGTCATGCAATTGAATGGTGTTTATCGTGTGCATAATCCTATCCTTTTTAGAAGATATTCATGAGTGAAGCTCTTAATTCATGAATTTGAAATCATTACATTCACTCATGTACCTAGAGCCCAGAATCATTATGTATATAACATTGCAAAAAATATTCTAGATTGGCATTTATCACATGCATTTAACAAAAGATAATAACCATAAGCCATAAAACAATGCATATCCATAATATGTGTCATTCAAATATACAATTTTTTGGAGTCCATTAACTATGATACATATGACACGCCCATAACATGTTACAAAAAGCCAAAACTAGTGGCACCTCATGCCCCTATATCTAATCACTATATGAAGGGTCACAGGCCAATGGCTAGGCTCCTATAGCCCATAGATCACGCATCTCTTGTCCGGCCATCGTCATGCACCACATGACCCCTCGTCACTCTGAGGGTAGACTAATACATGGCTCTATGTATTAGTTGTTAAGGTGCTGCCAGCCGCACTCAAAAACACGATTCAATAGCTTCTCACATATACGGCAGATATCCTCCAAGAGGGCCACTACATCCTCATTTTGTGTTCCCCTTGATCTACTAGGTTTTACAGATCTTGACATTGTTGGCCATCCCATATATATGACCAGTTTCACCGGTGCTATATTTGCATACCAAAATTCAATGAATCAGTACCATATACAATATCCTAAGACTTTAAAATGCACCATAAAATATAATCAACTTTTCACTTACCATCTTTCCCCCATGCTCGACCTGGCAGATGTGGTGAGTCAGGGTCCCCATGATAGTTCATCCCACTATAGGGATAGTCTTCTATGTATAATTCCATCTGATCCCAATGCACAAAAAACTCAGGTCGAAACACTTGTCTGACTGCCCCACCTCCTCCTCTACACAGGAGCTACCTCCAACAACACATCCTAGGCTCTCACTGGCCCTCATCCTAGATCTGTATATGAGGACAAAGTGTCGAGATCTTCTCAAAGAAGAGCGAGCAAGGCATAATGCCATATGCACATTCATGAATCACCTACCACTTACACAGCAACAACTGTCGTTTCAAGGATGATGACATCATCTAGGCCCACCCATATTAGGTACCACTCAGTACTCCCTCAACCAGGATCATCTCATCCCTAGTGATATAGTGGAGCACCTGGTTGCCCAGGACCCGCAACACCGATGCAACCACAACACGAGTCTCTAACCTCTCTAGAGCTTTGATCGGTATCTACGTGCCTTTCACATGGACACGAGGTTGATAGTGGCACTCTACAAAATCGATAATATTTCACCCGCGTGGGAACATTGACTGTGTGTTTCCCACCATCCCTAGTGGTAGGAGATCAGTCAGGAAATATATATCCTGGACTGTCAACTCAATCCGATGCCCCTGTACTATAGATATTTCATGATCTGGATCCCAATAGATGACTATCCAGGCCAACAAGGGCTCTCTTACCCTCATCAATGGGTTCTCCACAAATTTAAGGACCCCAAACCTATCCAGCGTGGCACAGACTGCATGATCCCCTCGGATCTCAGAACGTAATGTATCCAGGTCTCTCTCCCTCTATAGTTGATCCTCAACTTGGCCATACCTACACAAAACCATCATGTTTGTCAGCATACAAATAGGAAATACTAGTTCATAAACATAAATCCCAGCTCTCAGCCAAAATATAGCACTGTAACCCCTCCCCCTAACAAGTCTCACTTTTCAAGCCATTTCCTAGGATAGGTCGCAGTTTTCTACCTAGTACCTACTACCCAAGTCACAGAAAAGACCCCAAAAAGTGCAACCTGACCATGAGGGGGAGAAGGGGTCTAGTCCAGAGTTTTGGGTGCTTAATCTGAAACTTTAAACAACTAAATTGAAAGAGTATGGTTAGGCCTCTTACCTGCAACTGACAGATCTCGATTCCAACAGTCGGTTTTTTCGCTATGATCACCGCAAGATTTAGGGCCTTTTCTCCTCTCTACATTCACCACAACTACACTTGCAAATGAACCAAACTGGAGGGAAATAGTCTTATGAAAAGAAAACCTAAGATTTTTCTTTTGCCCATTACAACCAAACTGCAACTTGGTTTGAAAAACTTTCAGCACCGTTGGAAAGCTCTCACCGAGGACTCAAATGGGTATCCTTTCATTTTTGGTGATTTGATACTTCACCTGGAAACCTTTTTTCCAAGAAGGGTCACTTCGTCGCTTATCAAAATCAAATTTATTCAGTTGCGATGCTTGTACTTGGGGGAACCACCTTTCCTTCATACTTGTCAAATCTCGTGTCATTTTTTGTCGTGAGTAACAATCTTGTACTCATGTTTTTATGGTCCCCACTAGGCCTATTCTAGGTGGAAAAATCATCAAGTTTCCTTTGTTTAGAGCATCCGAGTTGAGTCATCATCGCATCCATGGAGTCTGACCCGAGTCCCTTTTGTCTCACGCCATAGTCTTCCATCCTTAATTTCTTTGTACCTCTCTCGTTTCACACTTTTTGGCCTTCATTCATATTGACCCCTATCCCCTCTAGAGTTGAGTCAGGAGCTACTAGGTCATCCATGCCCTTTATCCTCTAATAAGGGAAGTCGTCAACCCGCTACTCAGTACCCCCCATTCCACCATCATCCCTAGTGTCAGTCTATTAGTAGCTCTACTATTATCCCTCTTGCCTTAGTTGAGGATTCCTCATTTCCCTCACCTATGGCGGACCTCCTTCTGTCAAAACCAACTTATTCATTCAAGAAGTTAGGTCTAGAGGGCAGTGAACCTTGGTTCTAGCTTCTACTCTTGTTTGGTGCCTCGGATCAAGAAAAAAGACCCTTTATTGCCTTTTAATATGATTGTTTCTCAGTTCCAGCTCCTTATGGCATGATCGAGATCCGTATACTTGATGGCTCAGTGATGCATCATATTGTACCAGCGATTCCCGGGTGTGTGTGAGATGTTTTCAGACCTCATGAGGGGGTGGCCCTTTAGGTATCCCCCCACATACCCGGATGACCTCTTTACTACAACCTCGGATGCATCTCTACAGATTTGATGTTTCTGGTATCAGCTGCTTGCAGCACCATTTTAGTTTTCATGTATCATTCAGATTTTGAGAGCCCTTTCCTGTTTTATGGGGCCTATTTAGTTGTACTTATATCTCATGTACTCACATATTATTGTATAAGTCTTGGTTGTTGTCCCAGGAACAATATGTAGGTGGGATCCATTATGTTTTTTATTTGGCCCATGTTTATGCCAGCATGTACTATATATCTCACTCACATGTTTGTTGGGTGCCCCATTATTATTTGTACTTTATCATCTCGGTGGGCATAGGTTTGCCTGCCCCGCCTCATTCAGATCAGGTACTCACTCATAAAAGAGACTTGTCACACCTATAAGTCTATCTTATATTTCTATCTCTCTGACTCCCCTTTAATGTCTAGTGATTGTGTTCTTACAATGTACTTCAGTCATACGATTAGCTCCTAACGCTCGGATACTAGGGGGAAATCCATTACACCAATTTTTTGTCATCTAACCTATTACTATTAGATGGACCAAAGTACACCATGTAAGACCATTTTTACCATAGAAAAATTTCTTTCACTATGAGAAATAATTTAATACCCATAGTGTATTAAGTTATTTCTGGTCTAAGTAGGAAACCCCATGAGGAATAATTAAATAAATCCTTATTTGTTTGATTTTCTTCTAGGGATAATTAACTAAACCACTATTTTATTAATATTCCTGGTCATATTTAACCCAAAACAAGAAAATTTATCAGATAAATCAGTTGTCTTATTATTTTCTAGGAATAATTATTTAAATCATTATTTAATAATATTCCTTGTTAAATTTGACTAAATCATTTATAAATAATTGAATAAATCATTAATTATTTAATTATTACTTAACCACATCTAGACTAACTCAATATTATGGTTAATAATATTTTAATTATGCACCAATATCTAGACTAACTCAATATTTAATACCCATAGTGTATTAAGTTATTTATGGTCTAAATAGGAAACCCCATCAGGAATAATTAAATAAATCCTTATTTGTTTGATTTTCCTCTAAGGATAATTAACTAAACCACTGTTTTATTAATATTCCTGGTCATATTTAACCCAACACAAGAAAATTTATTAGATAAATCAGTTCTTGTCTTATTATATTCTAGGAATAATTATTTAAATCATTATTTAATAATATTCCTTGTTAAATTTGACTAAATCATTTATAAATAATTGAATAAATCATTATTTATTTAATTATTACTTAACCACATCTAGACTAACTCAATGTTATGGTTAATAATATTTTAATTAAGCACCAATATCTAGACTAACTCAATATTTTGTTATAAATAGAACGGTTTTCCATTAATTCACTACCTTTTGTTGCGTGGAGATCACCTTTTGATATATACTCTTGGTCTGATTTTGATCCTCCATCATTGTCATATTATTTCCACTTTTGCTTGTGAGCTCCCTTTGAGTTCCATTTTTTCTAGGTTTTCTGCACCATCAAGAGAGAGAGAGAGATCTTGGCTCTGAAGCATCGAGGACATAAAAGAACCCATCTCATTGAGGGTGATTTCTATGTTCCCTTCCCAGGTATCATAATACAAAAAATTCTTTAGAAATTCGTGTCTTGTTTGCTGGATGTATGGAGAAAAATATTGCTTATTTTTTCTATTTAATGTCTTTAACTGCATAGATCTAGATTTTTGTAGCATTTATTCTAATCACCTACTGCAAATCTAAGGAAATTGGCAGCCACATTTGATGTTAGGGTTGTTTGTTATGCACAACTAAAGTGAGTTTTTTTTCTTACTCTTGCGATTAGAATTCACACTAACAATCCACATTCCCCCTCTCTCTCCCCCCCATATTGTCCCCTCTTCCTCTCTCTCTGTCTCCCCCCCCATGTTCCCCCTCTTCCTCTCTCTTCCTCATGTCTTCTCCTCTCTCTCTCTCTCTCTCTCTCTCTCTCTCTCTCTCTCAACTTATCCACCTTGTATATGGAAAAAAGTGACCCCCCCCTCTCTCCCATGTCTCCCTCTTTCTCTTTCTTTCCTTACTTTCCCTATCCATTTCTCTCTTTCTCTCTCCCCTATCTCTCTTTCACCACCCCCCTCCCCCCCCCCCCTTTCCCTATCCTTTCATTTACTTCTCTCCCTCTCTAATCTAAGATATATACTTCATTGGTGTTTAAAAATTGTAGAAAAGAGCATGTAAAAACCATATGTGTAGACACTTCAAGAGGAAACATAAAGAATACCATAAAGACAATGCACAAAAAAAATTAGCAACGAAGTTCGTTTAATGTGGACTACATATTTGGGGCCTACTTCAATAGTCAGGATGGCTCTTAATTCATCTCATAAAACATAAGGAGTACATGGAAAAATACTTCATTATACCTCCAATTCTAGAAGTGACCTAAAAATGGGCTACTCACATCTAGAAGTAGACTCAACTAGTAAAATCCTCCCAAAATTTTGAGTAATTTGAACATAAAATTGACTATATTCTATCACCTGCAACTTTGGCTCTTCAAAGAATCTAAAGATTCCACAACAGGTTCCCCTAGGGAATATTCCTTGTAATATACCAAAGAATATTCTTGAGAATATTCCATCTCATTTGGCGCATCGTAGCAATACTCCACCCCTGGTCAAGGTTTTGTGCCCCTATAAGTTCCTTCCAATGCAGTTCCATTGGTATCCTCTTCCGTTCGAATGGAAACATGTGGGTTAAGCATTTTTAGGTTGGCGAACTAGACAAAGCATGGGCCATTGGATCAATGGTCACAAGGCTTGGTGTTTTTCATTTAGAAGTGACTAGTCGAGGGTTTAAACCCCATGACCCATGTCATTAATGTTTTATTGTATGGAATAGCTCGAAGTTGTAACCATTTGTTGACATTTGTCTACTAGTTATAGTATCATGTGTTGGATTTGCAGATGGGCGATTATGACCGACATTAGGTTCGACTCTTTCCAACCCACTCATTGATATACATAGGAGTAGCGTAAAAAATTTCCACCCACTTGACCCCTCGCTAGTTGGTCCCACCAATTTTGGCTAGGGTCTAAATGGCTAACCACAGGGTTCCATGTGGTTACTAGTGATTGGGTCACATGGTGACCTAGGATTGGGTCACTTTGACCATCACCCCTACCACTCAGTCCAATCTAATCCAAACACACTGTATCATCGGATTGATATGTACCATCAATTGGGTTGTTTGACCAAGGTGCTAACTGGACTGCCATGTGGCAACCTAATTTCCACCTAAAAAAAAATTATTGTTTGAAAAAACCTTTAGATGGTCATAACTTTTACATATTGTTTCATATTGAGGTGTCATTCGAGTTTTTAGATTTATAAAAATGAGCTCTTTGATTTGGTATTAGTTTCATTGAGATTTTAGTACTTCAAATTTTTGGCCTTTTGAGATCCTCCTTCATCATTCCTCTCCGTTGAGAAGCTTTCGGGCCTCCAAAAGCCTTATAAATCAACTAGAAGGTGAGGGAATTAATCCCTCACTTCCTCCCTTTCAATCTACCATGACTTATTAGGATGCATGGCCTTGCAACCCACTCAAAGGTACTCCATGTATCCCCATCATGAATTCTTCGTCCTCCTTTCTAAAATGATGTCTTAAAGTTGCTTGTCCAAATACTCTGGCATAAAATAATCCACTGAAGGTACATATCCAATCTCCTTTGGATCCATGATAAAAGGTGGTTTATATAGTTTCAAATTTTAAACATTGACCACGGAATACATCTACATATATAATGGAACATCAAGGTATTAAGCATTGTTCCCAATATTCTCCAAGATGGTGCAAGGACCATATATGATTGGTCTCAACTTCATATCTTCTCCCTTAATCCTATCCTTTCTTATGTGGAGCCATTCCCTATCTCCAACCTCCAATTGATGATCAAATCGGTTCTTTTCATGCCATGTTTTGTATCCAAATTGACTCTTTTCTAATTGTTTCTTCACTCGTTCATGAATCATATGGATCCATTAAATGAACTTGTGTGCTTTGTCTTCATCACTTCATTCAATGGAATCTTCATCCTTCCCAAGGACCAAATCTAAAGGATCTTTCGGAAGGTTCCCAAATCATGTCTCAAATGGTGAGATTTGAGTTGATGAGTGTGTGGCTCTATTGTATGCATGCTACACATAATGGATCTATTCATCCCACAACTTTAGATGTTTGCTGCAATAGTATTGAATCAAGTGAACCACCATTCTATTAACAACCACTATCTGTTTTTCAGTTTGTGGATGGAATGTTGTGATCCTCTTTAGTTTGGTGTGCATCATCTTTCACATGCTTGTCCAACACTCTACAATGAAATGAGAGTCTTGATCAGATACAATGGATGTCAGAAGCCCAAAATGGACCCATACATGTTGAGAGAAGAGTTAAGAAATCTACTCAGTAGTCATCTACTTCTTAAATGGAATTAAGATACATATCTTACTAAACTGATCCATCAGGACATAAAAATAGTTATGAACCTTTCTTGACAAAAGAAACCCTCCTAAAAATTCCATGGAGACACTCTCCCAAGGATGAGAAGGAGCAAGGAGTGGCGTGTACAACCCCAATTTCTTATTAGTGGGCTTATGAACAGAGCACATCTCAAACCACTTTACATATTTTGTTACAACCTCTTTCATACGAGGCCAATAGTAAACTTCTACAAGTGAGACATTTGTTTCTTATACCAAAATGATCAGACACAAGAGAAATTTGAGCTTCGTGTATTACATACACTATTTAATTGGTAGGAATACATATTTTTCCAAGGTGGTAAAGTATTTTTCCATGCAAATGGTAGTTGTATACATACGATCCATGTGTTAGCTTCTCATAAATCTCTTTGAAATCTTCATCAACAACATATTTCTCACCATATATTTCAAAATAATAGATGAAAAAATAGTAGGTCTAGAGAGCATTTCTGCTACTTTTTTGCTTATATCCTTTTTATACTTTATTACCAAGTGAAACTATTGAAGGAATTCCATCCACCTAAAATGACGAGCCTACTGCAACTTTGTGACTAGAGGTATTGTAAAGGTTGATGGTCTGTATAAGAGATAGTATCCTTCCCAATCATGTAATGCTTCCATTTCTTGATGTTTTGCACCAAAGTGTACATCTCCTTGTCATAAGTGGGATAGTTCATAACAACTTGAGATAAAGTCTTTGAATGGTAACAAACTTGTTTCTGTTGCTACATTAATACTGCACACATGGAAACACCATTGGAATCTTTCTTAATCTTAAATTACTACTAGAGATCATGTAAGGCTAGTATAGTTGTGGTACTAATCTTTTCCTTCAGGGTGTCGAAAGCCTTTTTCACTTTCCTTCCCACTGAAAAGTCTACTTGACAGTAGCTAAGGCATGCAAAGGAAATTATATGATGGATATGTTGGAAATGGATCTTCTCCAATATTATACTACACCCAAAAAGCTTCTTAGTTTTGTTACATGGGTAGGCTTAGGCCATTTAACAATTACATCAAATTTTGAAGCATTAATTTTCTATTCACCTCCTCCAACAATATGACCTAAATAAACCAAAGTTTTTTTTTTCAAATTCACATTGGGACATTTTTACATACAGTTTCTCTTTTTGCAAAACACCAAGCACATTTTTGACATGTTTTACATGGTCATCCCAATTTCTACTAAACACAAGTATATCATCAAGCTACAAAAGCACAAAATGATCTAGAAAAGGTCTAAGCACACCATTCATCACCCTCATAAATGTAGTTGGGACATTAAAAATCCCAAATGGAAATACCAACCACTAGAACAACCCATTCTTGGTCTTGAATGCAATTATCCACACACCATGCTTTACAATTCTAATTTGGTGGTAGCCACTCTACAAATCCAACTTAGTGAAATAAACAACATTTTTCAACCGATCAAGTAAATCTTCTATGTGAGGGAGAGGGTAGTGGTTTTTCACCATGATCATGTTGAGCATGTGATAATCCACGCACATCCTCCATGTGTCATATTTCTTTGGCACCAACATGATGGGTGAAATACATGGAGGAGAGTTAGGTCGGATGAATCCTTGGTTCAAAAACTCCTGCACATGTTTCCTAGTTTATTTCATTTTAATAGTTGACAACCTGTACATGCCCACATATGGAAAAGGGGCATCTTGTTGGATATGAATGTCATGCTAGATCTCCCTTTTATGAGAAAACCCATATAGTTCCTGAAAAGTATCATCATAATTAGAAACAACATCATACAATTATTTCCTATGAGATGGATCACATCCCTTGAAAGCATGATATGCTTCAACATCTCTTTCCCTCATCAACATGAGAACACAGTTTTTTTCTAGAGTTAATGAGATTTTTCATTTTTCCTACACTAACAAGTTTTTCATTGATCTTCACGTGACAGGCTTTAAAAATATACTTCGCCCCATTCTTGGCGATATGGAATTTATTCTCATGGCAAAAGAAGATTGATTTCGTGTCATACAGATATGGACTTCCCAAAATTATTTCACATATATTTAGTGGGATGCCATTCAAATTAACCTCATCAAAAAGTTTTGATTCAATGAAAAACCTAACCATACATTACTTGGCTACATCGAGTTTTGCATTGTCATATACCCAACCAAGAGAGTAGGATTTTGGACGAGGCTTGATTTCGGTCCCCAACTTCTTAAAAATTGATTCTAAAATTATATTGACTTGAGATCCCATATCAAATAATGTTTCTATTTTGGTGTGGTTAGTAACAACCCTAATATGGAACAAGTCACTATTAACATGAGATTCATTTCTATAACTTGAACTAACATGAATTTTAGAGCTTCAATTGACATGAAGATAAATGTTACCTTGTATGCCCACAACTACAATCTGTGTTTCATCACAAAAATAATATCCAAGGTCATGTTGCATGGTAACAACTATCTTTTTCTTCCCTTTCCCACCATATTTCTTTGGCTTCAATTCTGGATGCAACTTCCAACAATATTCTTCATTGTGCCCTTCTTTCTTGCAATGCATGCAACTTGGTTTCCCTCTTATTTCTTGGCTATAGATATCTTCTTGTCCCTTCCCTTTCCTTTTCCTTTGATTTTTTCATTCTAATGTTTGGATGATGACTTATTTGGATGATATTCTTGGTCATGTTTACCCCAAATTTCTAGATGGATAACCTTAACACTGGCCACATTAATAGTATTGGGTTCAAACAACAATAAACAATGTCAGAGATAACTATGTAAGGCACAAATATATTTCATCATAGTGTCAATGAATCTAAAGGAATGCCTAATGCTAATGCTTGCTTCCAAAATTCCTTTGTGAAGCTTTGAACATTTTTTCCTTTCCCTTGTCTCAAATATTTCCATCCCATCATGGAATTTTTCCAATAACCAAAAGGAGAGAATTTTTCTCTCAATGTAGAAACAAATTTAGACTAGGAAGAAAGGAGTTTACCCAATTTTTTTCTACATTTCTGAATTTTTCTCCACCACCGTACGAGAGTGGTTTCTCCCACTCAAAGATATGTTAATTTGATATTGGCCTAATATTTTTTTATTTTCTATATGTGGAAATTCAATTCAATATTCTTGATCCAATTATTTAAATTTTATGATTTACATTCTCTGTTAAACATGGGAAAATCAAACTTTACATCGAACTTAAAAAAATGTTTTCAGAAGCACTTCCTATGTTGACTAGTAGAATGATCAGAAGAAGATGAATACTAGAAGATGGAGATAGAGCTTCAAGAAGTTCTCCTCGATTCTCTTGATTTACCGAAGAATTATCCTATGCTTTTGCTCCCGTCTTCTATTACTTCTTTACCAATTTCCTCTCATAATCTGCAAACAAATTTCCTACCTTATTTTCCATGATGTAAAAATATTTGTGGAAAGCTTGCTCCTCCTTGGTGTGGGCATCATCATCTGTCATTTTCCTTCTTCATGTTTCTTGTCTAATCTCTAGGTCAAAATGCTTAAGTTTTCCTTCGCCCTTTTTTGAGCCTGGCCATGGTTATTATCCATACTTGCAATTCACATCAGCAAGAAGACTGCTCTAATACCAAACATGATCTGGGATCTTTACTTCAATGATGTTTCAAAATTGTAAGAAAGAACTAGTATGAATATTAAAAATGTCTCTATATGCATTAACATAGTCACGAAGGATGTGGTATCAAAAATTTGGTACATATATACAGGGAATTGGCTGCACTAGAATAAAAGTGGATCATTGTGTGTATTTTAAATTAATTGGTGACCGTGTTATTTATTTGGTCTTGTATGTGGATGACATGTTGCTGATTGGAAATGAGAAAGAAAGTATCTAGGATTTGAAGACCCAATTGTCCTCCAAGTTCGACATGAAGGATATTGGTGTTGCAAACTATATTTTTGGGATGGAAATTAAACGAGATTGGGCAAACAGGAACCTATGGTTAAACTAGAGGACATATGTCGAGACAATATTTCATAGGTTTAATATGCACGATAGTAAAAAGGTGAAAGTTCGTATTCTTGTAGGTGTAAATTTATATCTTGAATAGTGTCCCAAGACACAAGAAGAGGAAGAGGACATGTCATGTGTTCCATATGAAAGTGCAGTCGGTAGCCTGATGTATGAAATGGTATGGAATAGACCATAAATTTCACATGAAGTGGGAGTATTTAGAAATTTTATATCAAAAATAGGGAAGGAGCATTGAATAGTAGTGAAGCCAATTTTCAGGTACTTGCGTGGCACTAGGGAATATGGTCTGTGCTACCAAAGAAGACAAATATTGGACATCGTTTTGGACATACGTGGATTTGTTTATGTTGACCATATTGGTGATTTAGATCAGAGAATATCTACAAGTGGGTATGTGTTTAGCCTGTTTGGAGGAGCAACCAGTTGGATGAGCAAAAGACAGTCTATAGTGGCTCTTTCAACTATAGAGGTTGAATACATGACAGAAATAAATGCAAGAAAGGAAGCATTTAGGTTGCATAGATTGTGTTCAAGTATGGGATTGGTGCAACAAGATATAAGGATATACTTTGACAACCAAAGTGAAATTTTCTTGTGAAATAACCCTACTTTGCAATTCTAGATAAAGGCACTAGCATAGTATGGGTATTTGCCTTTCCAAGACTATAATAAATACGTTGTATTTTGCAAGGAGCAAGCATTTAGGATAGATCCAAACTAACTAGTTTTTACATGCACAATCTAATCCTCACATACATGAATTTTTGGGACCTAAACTCAAGGTTGAGAGGCATGCAATTGATGGAATTAATCTCCTGGCTAACCCATGAGGAGACAAGGGTTGAAGAAGTAAAAACGGTGATAAAAAAAGAAGAGAAGGAGCGCTTATATATCAGAGAGGAACTAGTGAGTCGTAAGGCTATCATCAAAAACCACAATCTCATTTTTGTTGATCCTACATTGGCACCTAAGTAAATAGAAGTCCATACTACACTTTGAGGACACATTTAGGATGGTGGGGAAAATTTTTTTATAGGTCTTCCAAAGAATATGGCAAGCCCTTCCTAACAGTTTACAAATCAGAGAGTATCACTCCCTAGAAAGACTAGGGAATTCCTTGGAGAGAACCCCATTATACAAGATAATCATGCATAGGCTAAAGATCAGATAGTTAGGACTCAAAACTAGTCCTCCTTTACTATTGGGCCTACAAGAAGGAAGAAACCAGATAGAGGAACAAAAAGAATGGGAAATCACAGAGGAAAATGTAGGTTTATATACACAGGAGGGCACACCATCTGAGGTGCCTTGGGATGTCAAATAGGCCACCAGGGCCATGAATAAGCTTCATAACAGTGACTGAGTTGCTCAGAGGATGAGTAACACCTTTAGTAGGGGGGTGATGATGGGTCCCATCAATAGCTATATTTTGAAGTTCATTAGCTATCCTCGAACCCTTAAAGCTGTCATTTTCTCACATTAATTCTCATTTTTAGCCATAATATGCCTAGTAGGAAGAATAAAGGGTATTTGTCATATTATATGACCTAATGTGATTAATTTGTAGGAAAAGAAGCATTTTTGGAGGCATTTACTATGCAGGGGCTTGATAGAGACAACCAAGAGAGAATATAGGGGGCTTGTCCACCTAATTAACTCTATAAATTGGCTTGAGATCACAAAATCCTCACTCATAGTTCAAACTCACTAGCAGCCGAGAGACTCCAAGTACATGCGAAGATCAAGGAGGATAAGATCCACACATCTCGAGATATTAGAGGGAATCAATCCTCTTTTCAAGGGATTTTCCATCAACTACCTTTTTTTATAAATAAACCAGCCAAGAGGCTCATTAGGATTTGAATTTTTGTTGCAACTATGAGTAGCTACTGTGAGCCTAGTGATTGACATTTTCATTCTTATTTTTCATGATGTATGTTACTATCATTTTTTGTTAATGAGAAGTTTACTATTGGTATGCATTGTTAATGTCATTATTTGCATACTTCCACCAGGGATCAAAACACATTTGCATGTGCATCTTAGGTGTCCCATTTTGAATAAATTTTTCATCATTCCATTAGGTCATGACATAAAATTGTTCCACTAGTGTTTTTACTTGTCAAATAAGCTTCATTCTCCCTTAGAAGATCATATTGGTTGACTCATTCTCATGTCTCCTTGAGCATAACAGCACCTATGGAAATACTCTTTTCACTTGAAAGTCTTTTAAATCAAAATCTCATTCAAAAGCCACGTAAAAAAGTAATCCCATTAGGTCATTAGGGTTTTTTATTTCTCAACGTCACTCCTTCCTTTCAGATGAGGTCAGCACATGTATGAGAGGGAATAATTAAAATCATCATAATGTAATTGTTGTACTTTCAAAGTTGTATTTTTTTTAATTTAATGATTTTTATATCAAAATATCATTTTGATATAAAATTCAAATATGTAATGTATATTTGTTTTTCCAAATGTAATTTTATGTTTTTATCTGTAATAAATTTAATCCCAAGCTGTCAAATGTAATCATGCAATCATCCAGCCTAAGTGAAAGCAAATAAAGCCAAACTCCATGTTGGATCAACTTGCAATGCCAAAAGGTCAGAAAATTAAAAGAGTATCAGTGCCAAAAGAAAAAGTGAACATTAGAAAAGTGGGTGTCCACTAAAGCTATAACTCCTATGAAGTATCTCAAAACAAGTCATTGTTGCCATTTAGCCATCAAGAGTTTTCAGCAAAGGAGAAATTTTGAGTTTTTTGAGCAGTTTGGGTCAAAATTTCAAGGTGTTGCACATTCTCACCCTGGTGTTGCGCGTTTGACTTGGCACTGTGCTTTTACCCAGCTGTGCTATGCGTTTGCTAGAAAATACCAGAGCAATTAACACTGGCGTTGCACGTTCTTAGGGTGGCGCTGTGCATTTGACTTGGCGTTGCGCGTTTTCCCAGCGGCCTGCGCGCTTGCATAGTGAGGGTTGTGAAGATTTGTACCACTTCCATCAAGCTCAGTCTTCTCCCAAACTTCTCCAAGGAGCTTTTATACAGTAAGTGCACACTAATTCACCTTGCCTCTAAGATATTTGGTGTCCATTAAATATTTGAAGTGTTTATTCCTTATGAAACCCTAGTTTCCATTTCATTTTCATTGTTCATGCACCATATCCTTATTCACCTCCCTAAACATATATCAATCATGAGCATTGTTAATTCCTAGGGTTTTCATAGACCTGGGTTTTCCATTTACACTCATTCCCTTCATTTACCTAAGCTATCCATCTCATCTCCTTCTCCCTTCATCTCATTCCATTTTTACCCTAGGGTTTCCTAAGCCTTCAAAATTCAAAATGTCTGAAGAGGAGGATAGAGATGTCAGTGAGGCAAAAATACCAAGGATAAGTGACCACAAAGGAGGGAAAATTAATAGATATGAACTAGTAACCACAAAGGAACTCATGGCTTCTCCTCTCACTATGTCATGCTTTAAACATGTCGGTTGTTTTGAGTTTTGTGAGAAAGTGCAACAAATTTAGTATCACCCTGTTTTGACAAGGTTGTTCATAACAAACCTTCATGATATGCAGGTCACTCTTGCTGAGGTCACTTTTACCATGTCCACCAATGCCATTTCAGTTGCTACAAGGATCCCTAGTGTGGGAGAGAAATGGTTTAAAGAAGGAAACCTTGATCTAAGCTATTATGAACCATACCTCAAACCTACATACAAGGATGATAAGAAGTCCTTTCTCTCATATCCTTGACCGATATATCTCTATGATGAAGATAATCATGAAATACTTCACCTGTGATGGGAGGTTTTCTCGACTCTACTCATACCATATCTGACTCCTCATGCACTTCACTAGAGTCAAAATGCTTCACATACCTTACTATCTCTCCCGCAGTATTGACAATATGGAATACATTGTATAGAAGAGGGATTATAATCATCAAATGCAAAGTATTTTTCACCATTCCCTTATCAAGATGATAGTCATGCATCAGCTTGAGCAAAAGAACATCCCATGGGACACATTCATTGCAAATGAAGTTTTCACTTCCCCACCTAGTCATCATGAGCAGAGTATCCCTTCATCATCTCATCCTCCCATATCCACTTCTCCATCCCAGCCTGCTACTCATACATCACCACCTAGTCAGATCCATTCACCTTATGTTGATTCTACTTCTTCACCTTTCTATAAACCTTCATCATCACATCATGATACCGAGGCATCAAGCAATGAGAAGGATATTGAGGTAGCTTGGGCTAATGTGACTGAGGTTGAGCCATTTCCCAAGACCTATCAGAGAGGCCACATGCATGTGTTTGCTTCACTTGGAGTGAAAGGGGCCATGCCTTCTTCATCAACAAAACAGGTAGACAAGGGCAAGGAAAAGGCTAAAGAGCCAATCATTGAGGAGCAGAAGGATAAACATGAAACAGAGCAAGTGTTTTAGTTGATTGACCTTAATGAGGAGGATGAGGATAGAATCACCAGTGCGGTAATCAGAAGCAAAGAGGCAAAGATTAGTGAACTTCAAAATAACCTTGAGAGAGCACAATATGTGATTGATTTTCTTGAGCAAGAAAATCAGCAGCTGAAGACCAAGAAAATCATTGATGAGATCAGGACCATCAAAGCACAAAGAGAGGTAGAAAATCCCAATGCCTTGTTGGAGGATACCTTGGACAAATTTGGTGAGATTGATGATGAGGAGGATCAACCTCTAAGATAGAGACCAAAGAGAATAGGGCTAAAGAGAGCTCTAGCACGTGTGATCCGGATTTATGCCGGAACGCAACAGAATAAACATATAAACATAAATACAGAGATGCAGCGGAAATAACACTTCATTTCATTAATATCAAAGAACTGAAATTTTCTTACAGACGGAATGGAAATAAAACTAGCTAGGGCGCTGGTAGCTATCTCTGAGAAGAGATGTGGCGGCTACAGGCCTCTGAACTGAGTTACAATGAGGCTTGAGGGCCTATTTATCATTTAGAAACAATGGGAAATCCTAAACAGCCAAAACCCTAACCCTAGGAGATGAAATGCCAAAACTATGGGCCCCATTTGGGTAAATTGGTGTTTCAACTTCCCAGGGGCGTAACTTTGGCGTAACATGGTCCATGGTCCATGGACCCATGTTTCTCTCCATTTTCCCAAAAAACGTCGTTTAGGGCCTCAAAACGGCTCCGAAGTTTAGGACCCGAAAAACTGCTAAAAATAGTAAACTGTGTCGAAACTGAAAAACTGAAATAGACAATGGTGGAGCCCCAAGTGGAATAGGCGGGTGACCACCAATATCCACCTGGATCATTCCTCCCCCCTTATGAAGCAATGGTCCCCATTGCGTTAAGTTCCTCCATGAGATGAGGAAATTTCTGCTGAACTTGGTCCCTGGTGAACCACTTTCCTTGGTGCAGGAGTTGGCTAGCTTTGACAACCCGATATAGTTGGATCTTCTGCTGGCAAGTGTTCTTGATTTGCATGTCCATGATGCAATCTGTGGTGGCCTGTTCCATGCAGTATGGATTTAACTCAGTTGGTGTGAGTTGTTTTGCAATGTCCGAGGTGTCCAGTAGAGGTGGGAAGTAAGGACGAAGGCGATCCACATTGAAGACTGGGTGCAAACCAAGGAACGGTGGAATATTGAG
Source organism: Pinus albicaulis (assembly GCA_034641835.2). NCBI lineage: Eukaryota > Viridiplantae > Streptophyta > Pinopsida > Pinales > Pinaceae > Pinus > Pinus albicaulis. The sequence continues at coordinate 1,364,590,099 of CM076580.1, forward strand.
CTCGAATGCATTGTTCCCTACAGCCTTGGTGATGGTGTACGGCCTGTATCAGAGCAAGCGAAGCTTGCGGTGGGGTCCAGTGAGGCGCTCCTTCTGCAAATGTAGCCATACTTTGTCACCCACCTGGAAGTTGTGTGGCACCCGGTGTTGATCATGGCGTTGCTTGTACTTGGCATTAGCTCTGTCCAATATATCATGAACCTGTTGGCGGATGTGTTGAATGCGCTCGATGAAGCTACTTGCTTTGTCAACTTCAGACTGGACGTGCGCTGAATCGGCCTGAGCAGCTGCAAATGGCATGGCTACGTCAATGGGACTTAGTGGCTGGAATCCCAAGCCCACCTGAAAGGGGCTATGGCCAATTGAACTGTGGAGAGCCCGGTTATAACTATGTTGTACATAAGGGAGGCTCTCGTCCCATGTGCGTGGATGCTTTGAATTGTACATGCGCAGAATGTGTACAATCATTATGTTGACGACCTCTGTCTGCCCATCTGTTTGGGGATGGAAAGCTGTGGACTTGGTGAGCTTGGTATCCAACATCGACCAGAGGCTGGACCAAAATGTGCTGAGGAACCTGCTATCCCGATCTGATATGATAGACTGTGGGATCCCAAAGTGCACCCACACTCGTTCAAGGAAGAGTTTAGCAGTGGCTTCTGCTGTGATATTCTTCTTGCAGGCCGCCATAATGGCCATCTTCGAGAATCTGTCGACGACCACAAAAACACAGTCATTTCCCTGCTTAGTAGAAGGCAGGCCCGACATGTAATCCATGGAGATGTATTCCCAAGGTCGACTAGGGGTAGGTAGAGGAGTATATAGGCCTTGCTTCTTGATGGTCGGTTTGGCAATGGCACAAGCAGTGCAGGATCTGATGTGCTTCTCGACATCCTTTCGAAGGTTCGGCCAATAGAAATACTTCTGCAGGATTGCTACTGTTTTCTCGACCCCGAAATGCCCGGCGACTCGACTGTAGTGTGCTTCCCATATCATCTTGGCACGCTCGCTTGAAGGAACACAAAGGTGTCCCATGTGACATAAAAGTGCATCTTGGAGGTGAAAATTTGGAACTTGCGTACCCCCAAAGAGTGCCTTGTAAGTGTGGCCGAATTCTGGGTCACTCTCATAGAGAAGCGGCCAATCAGAAGTCTCGTGCCCACAAGAGTTGAGCACCGTGGTGAGCACTACGATCGGTGGTCGGCTGAGGCAGTCTGCAACATGATTGGTGCTACCCTTCTTGTACTTGATGTTCAAATGAAACTGAATGTACGGGCCCTTCGGTGCGCGTCATTAACTTCCTTGTGTGCATGTGTTGCGGGGGCACGTAGTCTGTGTGGATGATGGATTCTAGGCCCAAGGCTGTGGCTGCTTCTGAATGTCTGACCAGCTTGCACAATGGGCCATTCTTTATGTCTTGAGTGCTGGCTTGTATTAGGACAGTGTCTCCAGCTGTGAAATGCCCTTGGGATGTCCACTGGCCAGTGGGCACCCCAATAGCATAGTTCCAGGCATACGTCTCGATCTCAAATGAGCATTGCAAGTCTGGTAAAGTGAACGCGGGGGCGGAATAGGCGGGTTTTTGTATTTGACGAACGCCTTGTTAAGGTTCCGACCAAAAATATTTTTCTCTCGCTCCTCCCTTGGTGACTTGACTCAAGGGCCAAGTGATATGAGAGAATCCCAACACGAACCTCCGATAGAAATTAGCAAGACCCAGAAAGCTGCGAAGCTCTGTTATAGTGGTTGGGGCTGGCCAATCCCGAATGACTTGGATCTTGGCTGGATCCACATGCACCCCCTTTCATCAATAATGTATCCCAGATATTGAACCTGGGTCATGCCAAAAGTGCACTTCTCCAAATTGGCACACAACTTGTGTTGCCGCGGTGTTTGGAGGACTTGTCGGATGTGGTGAAGGTGCTCTTCCCAAGTCTGGCTGAAGATCAGAATTTCATCCAAGTACACCAGTACAAATGAGTTGGTGAATGGCCGCAAGATGTCATCCATCATCCTCATGAAGGTGGCGGGAGCATTCGTCAACCCGAAAGGCATGACCAGCCATTCGAAAAGGCCTTCCTTGGCTTTGAAGGCAGTCTTCCACACATCGGAGGGTTCAATTGGTACCTGGTAATACCCAGACTTCAGGTCGATCTTGCTGAAATATTTTGCACCTTTGAGTTGGTCCAGAAGGTCATCAATCCGTGGGATTGGGTACCTATTCCGGACAGTGATCTTGTTCAGCGCCCGATAGTCAATACGGAGTCTCCACGTCCCATCCTTCTTCTGTACCAACACGATCGGGCTCCCACAGGGCGATGAACTTGGTCTGATGTGACCTTTCTGCAACAGCTCCTGAATCTGCCTCTTGATTTCATCATTTTTCAGAACAGAGCGCCGATAGATCAGTCCATTAGGTAGCGGCGCACCGGGGGTCAGATCAATCGGGTGCTTGACCTGACAGTGCAGAGGAACCCCTGTGGGTGAGGTGAATATGTCCCCGTACTCCTCCACAACCTTATCCATTTGTTATTGTTGTGCAGAGGAGCCCTGTCTGGAGGTCGTGGCCACAGTCTTCTTCTTTCCCTGGGGGCGGATCATCAGGAAAACGAATTTCCTGGTTTGGGAAATGAGCTTACTGCATTGTTTTGCAGTAACCAAAGAGATAGCGGCAGGAGGTGGTACCTCTGGTATCCTGTACAACTTATTTCCTAAAGTAACAATAACAGCACGAGGCCGAGACTCATACACAACATGACGCTTCCACAAGTATGGTTGTCCTAATAATACATCAGAAACATCAATAGGAGCAACGTCACATAGTACCTCATCCGTGAAGGGCTTGATGCTATGGGGAAGGCGACACTGCCGGCTGACGCGGAGATCTCGTCCTTGGTGAAGCCACCCGATGGTGTATGGATGTGGGTGAGCTGTGGTCGGCAAGCCCAACCGCTTCACGGCGTCTGCTGAAATGAGGTTCTTTTGGCTCCCATTGTCGACAATGAACTGTACCGGGGGGCCCTTTACCCACATCTGGGAGTGGAAGAGACGTTCCTCCTCCTCTGGATCTTCCGGTTCCTCCTTTTGGATCTTTGCAGTGGCAACAGTGGCGTTGGGCTCCGCATCAATAATCTGTTTCCTTTTTTCATTCGCCTTTTCAGGTTCTGATTCGGAGTCAGAGCATGCATCTGACTCAGAAGCCCTCATCTCGGCCACTAGCGACTGCTTGGCCCGACACTCACTTGTGTTGTGAGTGGAGCTCTTATGGAACTCACACCACTTTCTCGTGTCCTTCTTTGACTTTGCGGTGTTGTTCTTTTCCTGTGGCTTTGACGGGTTGTCTTTAGCCACCATGCCTTGGTTCTGTCCTTTGTTCTGCGGTTTGGAAGCACCTTTCCCTTGCTTTTGATTCGCAGATCCAAAGTCTCGCTTCTTCTGTTTGAATTTCTGCTCAATCTTGGCAGCATACCGGTATGCCGTACCAAGCGAGGAGATGTCGAGAAACTCCATTTCTTCCTGAATGTATCTGTGCAGACAGCTGCGATACTTTAGCACCAATGTTTCTCTGAATCTTTGATACCCAACTTTGTGCGCAGGGTATGGAACAGATTCATCAGCTCATGCACATCTTGATCCCTTTGTTGTCGTAGCGTGGTCCATTGTATGTACTTGTCCTCATAGCTCCCCACGGGATAGTACTGTTTCTTGACAGTGTCTCAGAAAAAATTCCAAGTTGGTACGGCCAAGAACATAGAGGGTTCTGTCTGGTCCTTGTTTTCACAGTATGTTTCCCACCAGTCCTTAACATGGGTGGTAGCTTTGAAGAGTGCAAAAATAATCTTCACCCGGTCGGAAAAGTCATGAATCGAGAAATATCCTTCAAATAGATTCAACCATCTATCTACGACATCTACATCTAATTGACCCTAAAATATGGGAATGTCAAGATTTACTTGTACCGTAAAGGGAGTCGCACCTCCAGAGTGGTACCTTTGAATGCGAATCTGCGCACGTTGGGTAGCCGTTGAGATCCACGAGCAAGTTATCCATCATCACGATTTCCTTTGTCTTTCGAGGGCCTCCTCGACAATATTTTGATAGGATATCCTATATATACTTTTCTCTTCACGTCCCCCATGGGCGTCGTAACGAGGTTGGGGGTGATCTTGCAAGGTTCCACCGGATGAGCCTGGTCCTTATGCCACGACCTCGTTGGGGACATGCAAGGGGGATCGAGAAAAAACGGGGCAGCTGCGATACCAGCACGATCCGGTTTATCCAAGAGCATAGCCAAGAATAAACATGAAAACATAAATACGAGAGATGCAGCGGAAATAACACTTCATTTCATTAATATCAAAGAACTGAAATTTGCTTACAGACAGAATGGAAATAAAACTAGCTAGGGCGCTGGTAGCTATCTCTGAGAAGAGATGTGGCAGCTACCAGCCTCTGAACTAAGTTACAATGAGGCTCGAGGGCCTATTTATCATTTAGAAACAATGGGAAATCCTAAACAGCCAAAAACCTAACCCTAGGAGATGAAACGCCAAAACTATGGGCTCTGTTTGGGTAAATTGGTGTTTCAACTTCCCAGGGGCGTAACTTTGGCATATGATCTCCGTTTGATGCGTACCATACCTCGTTAGAAAGATCTATCCGAGGACTACAAATTTGGAATGAGCAACATGCGTCCATGGACCCATGTTGCTCTCCGTTTTCCCAAAAAACGTCGTTTAGGGCCTCAAAACGGCTCTGGAAGTTTAGGACCCGAAAAAGTGCTAAAAATAGTAAACTGTGCCGAAACTGAAAAACTGAAATAGACAATGGTGGAGCCCCAAGTGGAATAGGTGGGTGACCACCAATATCCACTTGGATCAACGTGAGAGACAGAGAGAAGCTGAGTTGGCAGAGCAGCTCACTCCAAGCAAGCTTCTTGCCCTTGAGATTAGTAGAGATAGAGATTCGTGGCTTGATAGAGCCAATTTGCATCTAGATAGCTTGCTAGAAAAGGCCAAGAAGGACAATGATATTCAGAGGAAAATGGCAAAGCACTATGCCATGAGAAACAAAATTGCAAGGGCCAAGTTCATAAGAGCCCATGCAAAAATTCAAGCTTTGACCGAGAAAAAAGAGAAGGAGAGGTTGGACATACTTGCTGAGGTGTCTCTTCATGCCTCAAGCCCTTGATCAAAAAGCAACCTCATAATTTTTGGCAAGTTTTTGGCACCTTTGGCACTTTAGTACATTTTTGGTGTTTTGAGCAATTTTGGCACTCAAAAATTTGTCCAAATGCGCAGCGCCGCTACACTCTTTTTTGGGGCATCCAATTGAAAAATGGTCACCACCATCATGTTCAGAATGATGAATACATCAACCCTAAATTTGGTCAAGAACAAGTCCCTCAAAAGTGCAAAAAACCACCAAATTTTCGTGTTTCTACCTCCTTTTTGAACTTGGCGTTGCATGTTTACCAGTCTTGGGAGAACAGGTTTTTGATAGGGTAGATGGACACCATTTTGGAAACTAGAGGCATATTTGGAAACTAGACTCAGAGAGATTTCCAAAGAGCTATCATGGAGCTTATTTAGACATCGAGAAGGCCTCAAAATGTTTCTTGCAAAAGAGGCTATATTGTTTTTGTCATGGCACTGCGCGTTTGCTAGGAAAATGCAATTTTCATCATCTTCAACAAATTTTTAATTTTTGACTTTTTTATCTTGGGAAGTGAGAAATTAATGATGTAAAATGTCAATATAAATTTAAATGTCATGTTTTTATTTTTATCTAGGGTAGATACATCAGATGAGTCCTCTAGAGGTCAAATGAATCAGTTTCCTCTCTTTTAAAAGAAAATTGTTGGGTCTTCCTAGTCTTCAGTTTCTTGTTTGGGAATAGGTCAAACTGATCCCTATCTCATGGATTCAAATCCCCGAGGCTAGGAAGAGTAGTTTTGAGGTCTATATGATGTATTTCCTCAGTCATTGTAATGTTTGGATTCACTTGGAGCTTTGGCATCTCAAGAGACATATTTTATATCAGTTTTGGCCTGGACATTAATCAAATTTGCAGCTATTTTTATGGGATCCATGTGGTATTATGTTTAGTTTTAGTTCTTATTTTGTGCTCATATGTTAGAATTTTTTTTGTATTTCATCCATCATTTCATTGATGTTGAATGAATTTTTTCAAGTTAGATGAACAGAATCCATAATTTCTATGCTCTGTTTTGGGTAAGCATTCATAATTTGTAATTTTCTTCAGTTTAGAAAGAAACCATGAACTCACCATGCTCTTTCTAGCTCCTCAACTGTCTTGATCATCCCACCTATCAAAACCTAAAATTGCTAAACATTGTACCTACCTTGCCCCATAGAACACCCTCCAAATTTTGACCTAATTTCCTTTCCCTAGATGTTTGACTCCTCCTGATCCAACAAAACCCTACACAATCAAAATCAAAACCCTGAGCTACTATACCTAGCCTAATATCTTCTTTTATTATTCATCTTGGCTATGATCTTTACAGAGAGAGCGCTCTCCTGGCCTAGTAGGGCTAGCTACTTGGCTAAGCATGGTTTGAGGTTACCTCAGAATTGCCTTTCTCAGCTGAGGTTCAATTTGAGTGATAACATGCATCTAAGTTAGTTTTGGAGGGCTAAAACCCTAGGGTTTAGACCCAACCCATAGGATTTAGTCCTCTCTTGTATCTCTTTCTTGTTCTTGTTTCATAGTATTTCAGTTTTTCCCTTGCTTCAGTAGATGTTATGTCATAAAAACTTGTAATTTTAGGATTTCCTATCACCTCTCTTGTGGGAATAGTGATTACAAAGATCCACAATAACAACTCAAAAATATTTGTTTATGATTTCTTGGAAAGTGTTAGGTATTAGATTGAAATATCTCTGCATGTTTAATCTCTACAACTTAGGAGTTGGTATCATTGGCTAGGCAATTGGATTTTTGTTTTAGGTTAGAATAGACTTCAATAAAATTAAACTCATTTTTTCCATGATTATTTACTTTGCTGTAATAATCATCATTTGATGCATGTAATTGGCTAGTTGTAGGAATTTTGTTCATTTTTAGGGGTGGGCACACCTTTCCACACCCACCTGGACCTTTTCATCTTCCTCCTAGTCACCTCACCTTGCTCCCAAATTATGTATTTGAATTCACTATGTTACAATGAATGGAAGACACCGTGGGCATCAAATTTGGTGAAAGATAGGCCTCTTAGGGGTACTAGGTTTGGAAAAGGGGATCCCACACCCTTCATTCACCTCCTTATACCTTCATCCACCTTCCTCTACCTTCAAACCCCTATTTTTTTCCTCAAAAATCTCTTGGACCCTCCTCTTGTAGAAAAATAGGGCCTCCTATAGCAATATAGAACCTCTTGTAGCAATACAAGACCTCTTGTAGCAGACATGTAGCATTGCTTTCTTCAACCAGTTTTGCTCCATAATTTGACTCTGGCATATTTAAGTTGAATAATGGCCCCCAAACTATGATTTTAGGATTAGGGAAAACTCTAGGACCACTCCAACCTCATCCTTTCATCACTGCAACCATCGGATAGAAAAACAAAGTTAGAATTAATATTTTTCTTCATAGTTATGTTAAATATTGGATTCCTAATTGTTAGGTCCCTATATTACTAGTATAGTCCCTTATTGTTGTTAGTGTAACCCCCTTATTGTTATTATTGTACCCTTGTAACCCCCATTTTGTTATTATTGTACCCTTGTAACCCCCATTTTGTTATTATTGTGCCCTTAAATTATTATTGTTAGGTCGGCTAGGATTACATTGTGGCCCACTAGGATTACATTATGGCCCCATGTACTCCTATATATAGAAAGGAGGTTTTGTAAATTGTATCATCCAAGAATTGATCATTCATGTAATGTATTGGAGGTTTCCCCCTTGAAGTGGCTTATTTCTAAGGCATTGATATCTCATTTCTTCTATTTTTGGAGTTGGTTACACAATATTTGGTATCAGAGCTTTGGATTCTAGGGTTTCGCTGCTCCAAACAGGTCATCGTGTAATTTTCGCTATAAATTTTGTTCTACGAAGTTTCAGAAGCTGAAATTTTTAGGGTACGAAGCTGAAATCTGGAGGAAGCTTGTCTAAAAATTTCAGAGCTTGGTTCGCAATATTTTCGGAGATATCATCTGTGGAAGTCAGGTCTTTTTTCAAGCTCCTAAACAGGTCATCGTGGAATTTTCACTATAAATTTTTTTCTACGAAGGTTCAGAATCTGAAATTAATATGGTGCGAAGCTGAAATCCTGAGGAAATTCATCAAAAAATTTCAGAGCTTGGTTCGCAATATTTCTGGAGATATGATCTGTGGAATGTAGTACTTTTTCAAGCTCCTGAATTGCATCTCAAAGAGGTGATCGTGGGAAAAGTTCAATAACTCTCTCTCTGGGCATCGTATTGGAGTGCCGTAAAAAGTGGTTGCAAGTACACATACTGTAGTTTGTTGGCTATAAATTTCAGAGACAAAGGATGAAACAATGACACGTGGCAAGTCGTACAAGTTCGCTCTACTGAACCAGTCCATAATTAGGTCATTGTGGGAGATTGGACACAACTTTGTCTTGGAGAATCCAAATCAGGTCATACCTGTGGCATTCAAAAGAAAATTCAGAGGGCTACTACAGTGCTAAATTTCAGATATTGAAGATCTTCAATCACAGAGATAATACAATTTCAATATCGAGCTCCTCAAAGCAAGAAAAAGGTGTGTATTTTTTTCAAATTGCACAAGTCTTGTTTGAATAATCAAGTTAAATTGATCTCAAGGGCATATTGTAGAATAGATATCAGTATTGGATTCTAAAATGGCCCCTAAAAATAATTCAACACCCATTAAGTCTTCAGAAGGCTCTACTATGACTCATGAAGATGAAGAATGGCAACATGACATATCAAAATTACAAGAGCAAATTTCGCTCTCGCAAAGAACAACAAAAAATGAAATGGAAGTTTTGAAGAAAGGCATGGAAACTAAGATGGATGGTTTGAAGAAAGGCGTGGAAGCTAAGATGATTGGTTTGGAAGCTAAGATGGATGGCATGGAAGTGGGCATGGAAGCTAAGATTGATGACATGGAAGCTAAGATTGATGAGAAAATGGAAAACATGAAGAATTTTCTAAAAGCAGAGATGGAAGGTTTGACAAAGTTTATACAAGAAAGGTTTCCTAATGGTGAAAAGATAGTAGAAGAACCTCATGATGAGAACAAAATAAATGTTAATTGTGATTTCATAAACTCTAATGTTGGCGGGAAGAACCACCATATTCCAAAGATGGATATGAGAAAGTTTGATGGAAAGGATCCTGTAACATGGATACTACAGATGGAGCAATATTTTGATCTCCATAACGTGCAAAACACACAAAAGGTACGCATTGCAACTTTACATTTAGAACAAAATACATTTGTATGGTTTCAATGGCTTTGCTCCCGTAAAAAAATTGTCACTTGGTCAATTTTTACGGAGGAAATGATAGCACATTATGAGGATACAAAGAGCAACACCTTCTTTAGCCAATTGATAAATCTCAAACAAAAAGGTTTAGTGGGGCAGCACATTGAGGACTTCCAAAAATTGAATATAAGGGTAACTGATATTCCAGAGGAACACAGGATTGATCTCTTCATAGGCACTTTAAAGGATAACATACAACATGAAGTTCACGTTTTGGAACCAGATTCATTGGAGAAGGCATTCGAGTTGGCAAGAAAAATTGAATGTAAAATTATGGCGACAAGGTAGCCTACCACTCACTTCTATAAAGAAGGAAGTGTTGCTATGCCTAGATTTCCACAACCTACAAGGTTGACACCACAACAATTGGAAGAAAAAAGAGCAAAAGGGCTTTTTGCTACGATTTTGATGAAAAACTACTAAAAAGGATATATAAGTATCTGCGAAAAGAAATTATTTTACATAGATTGTGAAGAAGAAGAAGAAAATGAAAAAGAAGAGGATATACACTAGGAACCAGCCGTAGAAGAGGAAGAAATGAATCCGACCATATCATGTAATGCACTGGCTAGAATTAACACTCCTCAAACTCTCAAGATAGTAGGACAGATCAAAAAGAAAAGGGTAATAGTGTTGATTGATTCAGGTAGCACCCATAATTTTATTCATTGTAAGGTAGCCAAGGAATTAAATTGTTTCCTATACCCGACACCAGAATGTCAAGTGATGGTTGCAAATGGAGGAACTATAATTTCTATGGAAAATGCCATAATATCGAGCTAACCATGGGGGAATATGCGTTGACAAGTCCCAATGCTTTCCAGTCCCATGGGAGGTGCTGATGTTGTACTAGGAGTACAATGGTTACAATCTTTAGGGACGGTAGCTTTTAATTTTCAACTTTTCTTGAAATTTTTTTCAGAAGGAAAGGAAGTTGAATTACGAGGTATAGCAGGGAAGCCAAGAAGGATAATAAGCTCTAATGTCATGACAAATCTTCTAAAGAAAGAACAACGAGGCATAATTGCACAATTATGCTCACTAGAAGTTCCAAAATCAAAATCATCTATTCCTGCAGATCTCCAACAAGTCTTGGACAATCATTCCAAGGTGTTTGAAACTCCAAAAGGACTCCCAGCTACTTGTGATCATGATCATGCTATTCATTTGATTCCAGAAAGTGTTCCTCCAAACATCGGGCCTTATAGATATCCTTACGTCCAAAAAGAGAGAAATTGAATGTATGATTGTAGAAATGTTAGAGGCTGGTATAATTCAACCTAGTCAAATTTCTTTCTCTGCTCCTGTGGTATTGGTACACAAGAAGGATGGATCATGGCGCATGTGTCCGGATTATAGGGAGCTCATTAAGCTCACAATTAAGATAAATTTCCCTTTCCTGTGATTGATGAATTATTGGATGGATTACAGGGAGCAATTTATTTTACCAAGTTGGATCTTCATTGAGGATGTCATCAAATTAGAATGAAGGCAGAATATTCCAAATAGCATTGCGACTCATGAGGTCATTATGAATTTTTGATCATGCCTTTTGGCCTTACCAATGCACCTTCTACATTTCAAGGGTTGATGAATTCCATTTTCAAACCCTTCCTTAGAAAATTTGTGTTATTATTTTTTGATGATATACTAATCTACAGCAGGTCTTGGAAGGATCATGTTCAACATGTTGACGGGGTGCTCAAACTATTGGAGGAGAAACAACTGTATGCAAAAACCTCCAAATGTTTCTTTGAGTAAAAGAAGTGGAATATCTGGGTCATATTGTATCTTAGGAGGGTGTTAAGGTAGACCTTAACAAAATTAAAGCCATTAAGAAATGGAAAGTCCCCACAACCATAAAGCATTTGAGAGGATTTCTCGAGTTAACAGGGTACTATCGCAAGTTTGTTAACGTTATGAGAATATCAGCACCTTTAACAACATTATTGAAGAAAGATGCATTTTCATGAACTCGTGAAGCAACTAAGGGCTTTGAACATCTTAAAGAGGAAATGTGCCTTGCACTGGTCTTAGTTGTGCAAGATTTCACAAAAACTTTTATTGTGGAATGTGATGCCTCGAGAGATGGAATTGGTGTTGTTTTAATGCAAGGAGGGAAGAGCCATTGCTTTTGAAAGTCGTCCAATCAAAGGACAGTATTTACAGAAAGCTTTTTATGATAAATAAATGTTAGAAATACTTCATGCACTAAAGAAATGGTGAACTTACCTAATGGGAAGACACTTCAAGGTAAAAATTGGTCATAATAGTCTTAAACACTTTTTGGAACAAAGACTATCTTTAGAAAAGCATCAAAAGTGGGTCACAAAGATGTTGGGTTATGACTTTGAAATAATCTACAAAAAAGGGAAGGTAAATGTTGTTGAAGATGCACTCTCAAGAAATAATGAAGAGGTGGAAGCATTGCTTTGTGCCATTTCTATTATCCAACCGGATTGGATAACGAAAATAGAGATGAATGGAAGAAGGACAAAGATATGGACTCATTCAAAATTTGCGGCAAGATCCTAGTACATTCGATACATTTTGTTGGAAAAATGATTCCTTATGGTAAAAATATCGCTCATATATTTGTAAGAATTCTCAACTAAAACAAATGATTCTTTTGGAATTGCACATCTCTCCCTTAGGAGGACACTCGGGATTTTAAAAAACTTACCATAGGGTGAAGAAAGAATTTTGTTGGGATGGCCTTAAATCTGATATTCAAAAGTTTGTGGAGGAATGTTTGGTTCTCCAACAAAATAAAGTTGAGACAATTAAGACCTCGGGTTTGCTACAACCTTTATCCATTTCAAGTCAACATTGGGAAAAGGTTTCAATGAATTTTATCACAGGTTTACCTAAGTCCAAAGGAAAGAGCGTCATCATGGTGGTAGTTGATAGACTTACGAAGTATGCACACTTTTGTGCATTATCTCATCCATTTAAAGCAAGTACAATTGCTCTGATATTTATGGATAGAATTCAAAAGCTACATGGAAGCCCAAGGGTTATTGTGAGCGTGATCCCATTTTCATGGAAATATTTCAGAGTAGTTCCTACTTGTTCTGGGTCTTCAGACAACTCACAACTCATCCCCATACATCCTCAATGTGAGCAAACTAGGTCATGCAATAAATGTGGAAGGTATCTTTGGTTAACAGCATCAACAATAAAACCTGGTAGGTAGATGTTTCTCACGCTTAATGGTGTTTATATTTTTCTCCCATATACAAAATAAATAAACAATGTATGTTATGCATTATGTTCACTGTATTCATCTTATCATATTTTAGAAACATAGAAAGTTGGCAGTGAAGATCATCACAACAATGAGAATTTCTCCAAGCTACAGGGTTCTGACCTAAATTTGGCACTAATCTGATCAATGAAACCAAAGCCAGTCAACATCGCCAATGAAGAGAGACCATGATCTTATCATTGGGGTATTTTTACGGCTACAACCATACAAACAAATGTCCCTCAAGCAAGCTAAGAAGGATAATAAATTATCATTTAAGTACTATGGTCCTTACAAGGTGTTGCAAAAGATTGGTACTATGGCATACAAATTGGAGCTTCCTGCTTCTTCGCGAGTACATCCAGTTTTCCATGTTTCATGCTTAAAGAAGGTTATAGGTGAAAATATTCCGGTTCAAACAATATTGCCAGAACTTGATGAGGAAGGAAAAATAATATTGGAACCTAAAGCAGTCATGGAAACAAGAACTCGACAGCTACGGAATCGATCAATTTCAGAGTATCTCATCAAGTGGAAGAACTTACCCACTGAAGATTCTACATGGGAGGATGAGAATTTTATACAGAAGCACCCGGAGCTACGCAAGCATTGAGGACAACACTTTTTTGAAGGAGAGGGGCATGTTAGGTCCCTATATCACTAGTATAGTCCCTTATTATTGTTAGTGTAACCCCCTTATTGTTATTATTGAACCCTTGTAACCCCCATTTTGTTATTGTTGTGCCCTTAAATTATTATTGTTAGGTCAGCTAGGATTACATTGTGGCCCACTAGGATTACATTATGGCCCCATGGACTCCTATATATAGAAAGGAGGTTTTGTAAATTGTATCATCCAAGAATTGTTCATTTATGTAATGTATTGGAGGTTGCCCCCTCAAAGTGGCTCATTTCTAAGATGTTGATATCTCTTTTCTTCTCTTTTTGGAGCTGGTTACACAACAAACCCATTGATGAACATTTGAATATTTTCTTTCTCATCCTTGAGGTAAGGCATATACCTCAACAGCTCCAGGAACCTGCAAGTGTACTCATCATCTATTATGGAACCCATATGCTGCTCATAAAAATCCTTAGCTTTGTCATCATAATATCTCTTATATATATACTTCTTATAAAAGAGTCTCCCAAACTCATCACAAATAAATTATTCTTCTCAAATGCCCTTTAAATTCTTCACATATTCCCACCAAATGTCTTCTTTCCCTTTAAGACTAAAGGTAGATATATTATCTTTCAAGCTCTTTGAATAGTTATGGAATTTGGATAATTCCTTCATTCCATGCAACCATGCCTTTGCATATTTTGACTTCTTCATATTCCCATAAAATGTAGGAGGCATGGATTAATTGATCTCTTCAGGAAAGTACTCACTCCGCCTGTTATCACTCCCCCCATTTCTAAGGATGAGAATGGAACTAAAGGAAGGTAACCACAAACCAATATTTAGGTTATGTAGCTAGACCTACAAAAACCAGAAAGGGCTATATCAATGTCACTTTAGCAGTTAGTGAGATGAATGGATGTATAATGATCTTAGGCTAAGTATTAAAGTTTATTAAATTGGGGTTTTGTTTGTTTTGAGTTTTTGTTGGATAGGAATGACATTTTAAGGAACTAGGTCTAGGGTTTAGGTAAGATTTCAAAGGTTATATTGCAGAGGCAAGGATGAGGCCAGGTAGGTAAGCTTAGGAACATGCTTAATTTATCATTGTGTATAGGGTGAACAGAGATAGAGTCAGAATGAGCATTAAAATGAATTCATTCATCGGAATAGTACAAACATGTTCATGTAAATCTTATTAAAACAGAGCATGGAAAGCATGATTTCTGTCTATATATTGATAAGATTAACATACATAAACATATATATGAAATAAGGATAACATAAAATTCAACTTGATAAGATTACAGAGGAAAAAACATTCTCATATGCATACCACTGGAGTCTCAATACTATGTCTGCAACATTGTCTTTTATTTCATTCAAAAAAAAGCTTGTACAATAGCTCCACTGCAAGTAACAACTATCTAATCCTTAAAATGAATTGAGTTGGACTACATGTAGGAAATAAGAGTCATGAAACCTCATTGAGTCTAAATATTATCCAAAAAGCATCATAATTACATTATATGAGTCACTTCCTAGAATCTAGGGGAGTTAGAAACCACGCCCTCAAATTCAGCTAAAGACTAGGAGTGTGTATGTCCTTCATTTAATTAGATGCTTCCTCATTACAAGAGGAAAAAAAAACTTAATTACCCAAATGACACCTCATGGAACAACTAAACTTTGAATTCTGTAGTTTTCCTGGCTTGACAACTGTTTAAAGGGAATTTAATGCATAAATGTAGCACCATTTATAGAAACGTTGTACCTCTCCAGCAGAAGTGTCACACCTATTTAGAGGTGAATTTGACCCACTTTAAAACATATATTTGAAATTTTGAAGGTTGGGCTAGGTGCCTTATGTGTTTACTTTCTAGTGCACCTTCAAAACTGAGAAAACACCCACGAAAAGACCTTCAAAACTTGATTATCCCAACCTCACTCCAGAAGCACCGCGCCTGGTCAAAATCACTTGCAGAAACATGAAAAAGAGGAAGATTTTTTAATTTTTCTCTACAATTAAGAGGTGTCATGAAAAACCAGGACCTGATAAATCCATCCATCTACATAATCCATTCTTCATTTGAGTGCCCTGAGAAAAATAATTGTGCCACTACGCGACGCTTCTATGAAAGCCAAATTTCCAGAATTTCCAAAAAATCACCAAAAATGCTCAAAATATCTCAAAATTTGTTTTATGACACTTGTGGATGATAGGATAAATGACTAAGGATGCCTTAGCAAGTAGGTCCAATTTATCCTTCTCCTTGAGCTTCATTTGTGTTTCCTTGAGCTTTTTCTTCAACTACTTCAGCCTAATTTGAGAGATTTGATTTCTAGCGCAATAGTGGTTTTCCATATGCCTCTGGAGGTCATTTTTATTTTTGGATTTATTCAAAATATTCTCAATATTTCCATTCACCCTATCAAGCTAACACTCTCTATCTTTATTGATTTCAATAGCAAGTAATTCATCAAAAGTTAGCAAACCTGATGGAGGAGCTCATTCTTTTTCTTTCTCAAGCGTCCTCTTGAGACCTCATGACCTTAGTATCCTTGATTTTGTTTCAACTTCTGTATCCTCCAACTAATTATCATCTACCAATTCATTTCCTTTACCTTTTCCTACCTCAATATTCACCTTTGGCTTGTCTTAGAAGAGTTGTTTCACTTTTAACTACAAATTCTCTTGCTATAAGAAGGTGATCATAAAATTTGTCTTTGAGAGGCTCTCCCTCAACTCTATTATCTCTGCATATTTTTCCTTTATGATTTCCTCAGCTGACTTGTCCTTCACATGCTCTTCCATTTCAAGCTCTAGGGGTGCTTCTTCGTCATTCTGCCACAACGGTGACTCATCATCATGACTAGGTGGATGCTCTACTATTTGTCTTTTCTCAGGTGTAGTTTCAGGTGTAAGTACACCTTTGATGGTATTACAAGCAAAAACCATCCCTTTTCCCTTCTCATAGGTTTAAGTGGTCTAAACCCTACGAGATTTTGAAACCTCTACTTTCCTGCTTGAAGAGCCAACCTCCTTTGGTTGTGCTAATGTTGATGATGTGACATGAACAATAGGTGGACTAGTAGCAGGCATTGATGCAACTTTCTCCATGAATTTTTCCTAGATCAGATTG
This sequence comes from Pinus albicaulis, assembly GCA_034641835.2. NCBI lineage: Eukaryota > Viridiplantae > Streptophyta > Pinopsida > Pinales > Pinaceae > Pinus > Pinus albicaulis. The sequence continues at coordinate 1,364,606,619 of CM076580.1, forward strand.
TTTGCTTAGAGCTGGTGTAAAACAATAAGCTTGACCAAACCATGGTGATACAAACTAGGATGATGACTTTTACCTTTGCTCTGTACCTTTTCCACTATTTTGACCAAACTCCTGAATAAATAGATAGGAAAATTGAGTGATTTGATGGCTCTGAGGTGCATTAGTAACTTGCCATGGTATTGGTACAATCTTGAAAATATCCCTTCACATGTAAAATATTTCATGATTATCTTCATAAATGGAGCATACTTATCAAGAAAAATCTTGAAAGGGAAAACATGCTCAGTTTCATCTTTGCAATGAGGTTTTAGGAACATTGTGTAGTTCTCAAGGTCCAATTTCATGCCTTTGAACCATACTTCTCCTTCATTTGGAATATGTGTTGCTAAAGTTATAACATCTGCTAATAAAGTGAATTCAATGCCTACTATGATGGCCTTGTCTCTGTTGAAGTTAGTGGAAAAAAGTCTAGTTAGTTGAGCATGACAACCTACCTCCATGATTCTCTCACAAAACCTCAAACAACCATAATTTTCAAAACATCTCTTGGCATAAGGGGAAGCATTGAGTTCTTGCAAACTGGATGGCTCAAACCTAGAATGGAGGCCTCCCTTATGAATCTTATTTTCACCCTGCATAGTGCTTGTGAATAGGATGAAACCCTAGCTAGATGGAGTGGGTAGGAAAGTGGATTTTGGGAAAGCAGGGGATAGGGATAGGGTTACTTTAGGGGCTAAGATGAGGTGTAAGGAAGCTAAGGAAAATTCCTCAAAAAATTGAGGTAGGGTGATGTGTTAGCTTTAGGATAAAAGTGAAATTTCTTGAAATGTGTATGAGGAGATTGACCGAAATGTGAAAACATATGGATTTACAAGTTTTCATGTGGAAATGTAGTGGGAAATTAGGGTTTTGATGAAAATAATGGTAAAGAGGGTTGTGAGTGATAGGGAGTGTTAGGGTAGGGTCTATGGAAGATATGTGAAGGTCTTAGTTGGACCATTTCTCCATTTATGAGTCTTATCTTTGAATTACAGTATGCCCATTGCCTTCCAACAATGTCTGAGGAAAATGAAAATTCTTGAAACATCTGATAATTGGACCATTTCTCCATTTGTGCATATTATCCTTGTGTAGAGGCGATGTTAATCTTTTTTTTTTCTATCGTTCCAATTTTATTAGATGTCTTGATCTTTTACAATAACGTCTTGGTTTTACTTGTGACATAACAAATTATCCATTTCAATTTCAATATTCATGCATCATATTATAAACTTGGTTTGAAAAATAATTTTTAAAATAATATTTTAGATTTATAAGTTAGAGGAAATACGAAGCCACTACAAAAAATATTTAAATAAAACACAGCTAACATTCTAAGTTATATATGAATGTATGTTGACTTGAACAATGAAAAGCATAACATGCATTTGGCACTTTAATTTCTGGGTTTTCTAGACCTGTGGATCAGGGGCCAATGACTCAACTTTGGAGGTGGCACTAAAATCTGCATGTCTGATTGCAGTGACATCTAGGGAAGGTGGTTGGTTAGGTTGGACTGTAATATCTGCATCGTTGTTTAACATCCTCAAAACATGTGACATCGTTTGTCACATCGAAGAGGCTTTAATACAACAAAATGCAATTTTGATCTTATTCTAAACTCTTGTTCTCTTGACTACTGTCTGTCTAATGTTGAATGAACAATACCAAAATCTGGATCCTATTTTTACTTATTCCAAGCCTGCAAAAGATATTTTCAAAAGGGCACCTCTTAATCTTAAAAAAACCCCTCCAAATATGTGATCCAATCAATATTTTTCTAACTGGCCTCATGTAGAGATAAGTTTTTGAATTATTTACCATGAACAATATTTTTCCAAATGTCATCACCCATAATGGCATGCCAAAAAAAATTTGTAAGAAGTGTCCATCCAAAAAAATCTATGTTTTTTTTGGAACCATCTGCCCGACACTTTCTGCCTAGAGATCTCATCTAGTTGCACCAAATTATATTTATGACCCCTCTTTGCATTAGACCACAGGAAATTTGCAATAATAACGTTTATACGTTTTAGGATAGCCTTTGGAAGAAAATGAAAATGCATTCAATAAACTAATATATTATGGAGGAATGAATGATCAAGTATCATCATGCCTCCCATAGACAACCATCTGTGAGACCACTTTAATAATATATCTTCAGAACTTTTTATTATCCATTATCAGTCTATGATGAAATATTTGTTTGGCTTCATACATAAGTCGAGGTATGGGAAACCATCTACCAAAGGGGATGAATCCACCGAAAATGTGTTAGTAATGTTTAGAATAATCCTCACTTGGAGGATGAGTGGATGAGAAAATACTTCAAGCATTTCATAAATAAACTATAGGCATCTCCAAGCAATGAAATAATGTTGAAAAGTTTTAGCCATTATTTTGAGGATAGTTTTCCAAAAAGAAAATCATTGTCAACAAACATAAGGTGGTATATTGATAACATTTTGGTGATTGGAAAGCCTGAGAATACTCCACCGGTCTTCGCTAATGATATAATCCTACTAAGCCCGACAATGAATAACAAGAATAGTAAAGGAGAGAGTGAGAATCTTTGTTGAAGACCCATGGAAGCTCAGAAAAAAAAAGATGGAATGCCTTTCCTCATGACCTATTTGACTGAGGACACACACCCCATTATCCACTCGATGACCTCTATTGAAATTCCAATCTTGTTGTAACACCCCACCCCACATTTACCTTCTTTTACAAGCTCATGAGAGTAAACATGAGTTGAAAGTTAATATGCATGAACCAACATCCAAGTTCTAGTTATGGAAATGGGGTCTACTATTCTTCACCATACTGAGAGGAGTTCTAGTTATGCCTTATATTTATTCACCATACCCAGAGGAATTTTCTTGTCTCCACCCACCAATCAAGGGATTCCTGGAGAAAAACATATCCATCCCCAACCTTTTGGATTTTCTTGAAACCACCTCAACTTGGTTCCAAAATCTTTTGGAAATCCAAAACTCAACCAAATAGTAAAATCACTACATCATGGCTATGCAGGAAATTGCATAAGCAAAGTTTTACACCACTATCAATCCATGAAAAATCCATACCAATGATAGAAAAAAGACCAATAAACCAAATTTATGCACCTTGCATTCAAATTCAAGCAAGGAAATCACACATGCAACATGTTACTTGCAAAATTCTACTATTGGTTGCTCTTCCTTTGATTTATTTATGCCCATGTTTAGTATTGTCCAATCATCTCCTAGCTCTCATTTCCTTGCTTGCTCCTTGCTTTCTTATGTCTTCGTTGTGTCCAAGTTCTCTCTTCTCTTGTTGTAGTTCTCTCTCTCCATTTTTCCTCCAAGTGAATGCTAGAATGTCCAAGAGTGTCCAAAAATTCCAAAGGGTGTGTTAGAATATTCTCTCTCCTCTTTTATTTTCTTTTCCTTTTCTTTTTTCTTCAATTTCCCTTGCATGCATATTCTTGTCTCTTCATCTTCCTTTTATCTTATTTTCCTTTATTTCTTGAATTAATTTCCATTCATTTCCCTTTTCCTTTTCCACTGCCAATGTGAATTTTCATAGCCAATAATTAACTTCAAGTGATGCCCAATGTAATGTTTTTCCCCTTATTGAGCTTGGAATACGTGTCCCATGACTTTGGTTTCATTGTTTCCTTTTATAATACCCATTTATTACATGGAAACTTAACTTGGGGCTATTACAAACCCCTCCCTTTGGGGAAACACCATCCTGAGTGTTATATGATATTTATGACCAGTAAAAAATACTGCTTATGGAGCTTTATAACATAAATCGATGTCGTATTTACAATGACAAATACCAAAACACATTTTATTCAATCAACAAATTAAGAAGGATATAATTCCCACATCTGATCAACCATATCCCATGTAGCTTCATCAGGCCCAAAGTGCTTCCACTGCTCTTTAACTTGTTCTGTTTCTCGGTTTTGGACCATGAGCCTCTTCCGCTACAATATGCATTGAGGTTCTAGTTGGAAATATCCTCTAGTTGCACCTACAATATAGACCAATCAATTGCATGATCAACATCTCACACATATATTTTCAGCAATGAAATATGGAAAACATCATGAAATTTCACTGAAGGAGGCAAAGCAATTCTATAGGTCATTGATTCAATCCTCCCAAGGATCCCAAAAGGTCCACAATAATGAGGTTCCAACTTGGCACATGATCCAATATTCAAGGATCTCTTCTTAGGATTGATATGCAAGTACACATGCTCTATAACCTGAAATTCCTTGAATTCCCTATGTTGATCTGCATAAATCTTCTGCTTATCATGAGTTTCCTTCAAATTCATTTTGATAACCAACATATCCTACTCCATCTCTCTTGACATATCTGGGCCAATCAACATGCTCCTCATTGGATCACTCAAGCTAATAGAAGTATTACAACTCCTCCCATAGAGAGACTCCACCAGTGGAAGATACTCCTCCCACTTCCTTTGTTGATGCATGACATACATCCTCAACATATCCTCAAGGATATTTTTGATACTCTCTGTTTTCCCATCTATCTATGGATTATAAGCTACACTGAAGGCTAGTTCTGTACCCAAGCCTACGGACAACTCCTTCCAAAACTTGGAAGTGAACTTGGCATCTCTATCTGATATAATCCTCTTGGGAACTCCATGCACCCTCAGTGTCTCCCTAATGAATATTTAAGCCACTTCACTAGCCAAATTAGTAAACTTCAATGTAATCAAATGAACTACCTTTCTCAACCTGTCAACCACAACCATGATGGATTCATGTATCCTTGACATCCTTGGAAATACTATAATGAAATCCATGGAAATGACCTCCCATTTCCATTGTAGAATCAAAATAGAATGCAATAAACCTTTTGGTATCTTGGGTGGCCTGAATATGGATTGACATGAAACTCTCTCAAAATAAGCTTCTTCAATTCACCACTATCAGGAACATAGATCCTACTCGTGAATCTAACCAAGCCATCTTCTGTGAGGTGATAGTCCTCATCGTTATCACCTTGTTATTGAAATCTCTACTTCAACTACTAGTAACTCTCATCTTACTGCCATGGATGTAATATCTACTCCTATAAATATGTCCCATAAGATCAAACAACTGAAATATGATTCAAATTTACTCTCCTACTAAGTGCATTTGAAATGTTGCTCTATTTTCCTTTGATGTACCTAATCTCAAAATAAAATTCATTGAGAGTAGTCAACCATCTAGCTTTCCTTGCATTCAAATTAGGTTGGTCAAACAAGTACCTCAGCCCACTATGATTACCCATCAAGATGAATATCCTACCAAGGAGATAATGTCTCCACATATTAAATGCATGGATGACAGTTGCCAACTTAATATCACGAGTCACATAATTTTTCTCATGCTCATTCAACTTTCGTAATTCATAGCAAACCACCTACCCTTCCTGCATTAGGATTCCACCAAGTCCTTCCTTACACACATCTGTACAAACCACAAACTCCTTACCAAGATACGCAATCTTCAAAACTGGAGCATTGGTAAAAAATTGCTTCAACTTATCAAATCTAGTTGAATACTCATCAGTCCACTCAAACTATTTCCCCTTCATCTGCAAGGATATAATATGATAGCTAATATTGGAGAAGTTCCTAATAAGCCTCCTATAATAACCTGCTAGTCCCATGAATGATATAATCTCATCAAAATTCCTTGGAGTTGGCCACTCCATGATAACCTTAATTGTTTTTGGATCCACTGTTATCCCTTTCTTGGAAACAACTTGTCCCAAGTAATGAATTCGAGACTAAAAGAAGCTACACTTGCTGATCTTGGCATACAAGTTATTCTCTCTCAACAATCTCAATACCGTTTCCAGATGCTCTACATGCTCTTCCTCATTCTTTGAATATACCAATATAACATCAACAAAGGCTATCACAAACTTATCCAGGTAAGGGAGTAACACATTGCTCATAAAACACATGAAGGTGGTTGGAGCATTGGTAAGGCCAAAAGGGACCACTACAAAATCATAATTCCCATACCTTGTATGAAATGCAATCTTGTAGATGTCTTCTTCTTTGATGTACACTTGATGATATCCTAATATCATATCAATCTTTGATAATATTACTGTTCCCTTTAACTGATCAAACAAATCATTAATATGATGCAATGGATACTTGTTCCTGATAGTAACCTTGTTCAACTTCCTATAATAAATGAACAATATGAGAGTACCATCCTTCTTCTTTAAAAAACTTATTAGTGCACACTAAGGAGATACACTTGGCCTTATGTACCCCTTATCAAGCATCTCTTTAAGCAACAACTTCAATTCCACCAGCTCTGGGGTGCTCATCCTGTATAGTGCCTTAGATGTTGGTCTTGCTCCTGGCATCAACTCAATAGAGAAATACACCTCTCTATGAGGAGGAAGATCTGGAATATTTATAGGAAAAATATCTTGAAACTGCTGTAAGATAGGATACCTTTCCAAGACTTCACCATCCTCATCATCCAACTCACTGGAAACATGAATTGCAAACAATAAACATCATTTTATGTGGTTGATCTTAGCTTTCATATTAGCAACCATTTGCATTGATGTAAGCTTCTTCTTTCCATAGAAGACTCTATTTTATCCATCCTCATCTAGGAACTCGATGGCCTTGTCATAGAAATATCCTTGGTCCTATGAATAAACAACCAATCCATGCTAGAATTCATACTATATGCACCCAGAGGAAGAAAATTCAGATTTGTTGTTGTAGGCATGCCATTAAGCTTAAATGCACAAGATCTCAACCAATGATGAACTCTTCTCTTGGTCCGTGTAGCCAACTACACTAACCAAGATTCTACATGCAATTCCTTATTCAAATGATACTTATCCATCAGGTTAGGACTAATATAGCTATAATTCGATCTTGGATCAATGAAAATGGAAACAATTTGATCGAACAAATTACCTTCCATCTCGATGATAGATGTATGATTATATACCTACCTATTATCAATTTTTGCACAAATTCGAGCAATGCTCTGAGATAAATCCCCAACTGTCTAGGCCTCTTTGGAACTATAGATTTGAGGATTTCTTCCCTGATATAATGGACAATCCTTATTGTGATGGTCTCCACAAAAGATCCAATATTTCAATGGTTCTCTACCAATACATTTATTTTGATGGTCCATAGGTTGAGACCCATGTCCTTTCTCAGCTGCATTGAACTTCTTATAAGGAGCTACATTTTCCTTCTCACCAGCATCCTGAGATCTTCATCACCTCTTGGGGAATTTTCCTTTAGCCTTCTCATTACCTTTCCATTCATGCTTGAACTCAGACTTTTGTTTTGATTTTTCATAGCAATGCTTCAACTTTATGATGGCTTCCTCCAATGAATTAGGCTCATCAAAATCGATTTGGTCTTTGAATGATAATGGAAATCAACCAGTGCAATTTTGGATATTTTCTTTCTCATCCTTCAGATAATGAATGTATCTCAACCGCTCTAGAAATATGGTTGTATATTCTTCATCTGACATGGAACCCATCTTGAGCTCACAAAATTCCTTCGCATTTCCAACATAATATCTCTTAGAAATGTACTTCTTCCTAAAGAGTCTTTCAAATTATTCACAAATCATCTTTTCTCCCCTAATGCCTCTAACATGATATTCTTGCCTACAAAAACACCCCTTTATTTTTATTTAGATATTAATAAATAATGGGGACCCTTCTTTTTGTTAATAAAATTTCCTATATTTTAAATAAAGTTAGGAAATTTTTAGGATCATGTAAGCTTGAATACTTCCTTTGTCGGAACCCACACAATGAAGGTTCACCTTTACAAATGAATGATAATCACAAACCCTTAAAAAATTACCTTTTATTTGAATTAAAAATTTATATTGGAAAAGTTCCATATTAGACTCCTTTGATATCGTAAATTTCTTTTCATGAAAGTTATGATAAATCCATCCCTGATATTTCTTCCCCGACGACTTGTTTCCAAAAAGGGATTTTATATTAAAGTTTCATCATAAAATAAGCGCGCATAGATATATAATTGAACATTACACATAGTTAGTGGCCCCACAAACAATATTTTATTAATATCGACATTCGTTATATCATAACTTTTGAAAGGTGCATTAGGGGAATTTTGAGGTCTAAAATGGGCCTCCTAAGGAAATTATAAAATAATAGTGGAAAAAATCAAATAAGATTTGATGACATCATCAAATTTTAGAGGGAAAAATGAAAAAACTACTTTTTCAACTCATATTTTCAACTTATCTCTCAAAGTTTTTACTCGAATTTCGAGCGGGAGTACTCATTGGATGCGAAATTTAATTCCTAATCCAATGAGTACCCATGTTGCATACTTTCGATGGGTCCTACTATACGAAAAATGAGAAATACATAAAAAAAACGTGATTACAATCACGTTTTTTTATGTATTTCTCATTTTTCGTGTAGTAGAGTTCATCGAAAGTATGCAACATGGGTACTCCTTGGATGAGGAATTAAATTTCGCATCCAACGAGTACTCCCGCTCGAAATTTGAGTAAAAATTTTGGGAGGTAAGTTGAAAATACGAGTTGAAAAAGTAGTTTTATTATTTTATTATTTTTTAATATTTTACCCTTTTATTTAAAAAATGGTGAATCATCCCCCATGGTTGACATCATCATCTTGAATCCTATTGGTTGTTATAAAGTTTATTTTTGTTGTACATTTTTCTTAGGAGGCCCATTTTAGACCTCAAAATTCCCCTAATGATACCTCCGATGTCTCTCACCTCTAATGTCTCTTACCTCTGATATCTGCCCTCTCTGATAAATATTTCCCTAATATCCCTTCCCACCTTTCATCATATCCATTACCTTATGAAGGTGTCCATGTATCAGACCTCTCCAATATCGTAAATTTTTAAACTCAACCCATTTCATTAAAATCACTTTCTTGCATTTAAATGTCACGAAGTGGAGAAGTAATATTTTTCTAAATTATAATCATTTGTATTCATTTCAACTCGATTCATCAAGATTTGTCATAAAAATAAAGATTATAGTTGTGATATTTAATTATTCACACTAAGTCTTGAGATTTAAGAAATTATAGCTTATTCTTATGTTCTTCTGCTACAGGCTAGTCCAGACCATCACAAAGTCAAGAACTCTCTAAAGCAGTAAAATGGAAGATGAATAATACAACACAATAGCCAACAACCACTCCTCCCACCGAAATAACTCGAGACAAGAAAACCATGACAGGGTTGTTTTCAGACATAGTTTGCACCACGCTGGGAATTCCTCATGGGAAGCCATGTAGAAATTCTTTGAAGATGAAGGACCCAAAATTACAAAGAGGACAATGACTGTTGATGATTCTACCCCGGTCTCTAGTGCTACATATAGTGATGCAGTTAATTCCTTCCTACATATGATTTTTCTTGACTTGGCTACCTGATTGGCTACTTATCATACAATTTTAGTGTAACTATTTCAAACCAATCTTGTGACTGAGGCTTAGCCTCCTTAGCCTGAGAGGGCTCTCTCGAGGGTTAATGATATAAATTAATGATAAAGATAGATGGCTAACTCTATGGATTATGTCTTGGTTTTGTATGTTGAGTAGATTGTTTTGTTTTACTAAGGTTATTATGACTCCATAAGCCCAATGTGCACTTGCTAATGTGATTTACAACCAATTTCTATCATTTATCTTCTTATTACCCTACATAGAGTTAGCCATCTGTATTTCTATCAAAAATAATTAACCCTTTCAGAGAGCCCTCTCAGGTTAAGGAAGCTAAGCCTCAATCAAAAGATTGGTTTGAAATAGTTACATGAGATTGATTTCATTGGCAGCCTATCATGTCTGATTTTGTGATAACATTTTGGTGCATCTGCTAGGAGTCTGAAGATTATACTTTCACGAGATTTTGAAGCTGAACTTCTGCGGGTAGTAGGAGCTCAGAAAGATTTTTGAGGCTGCATCTACATTGGTGAATCCATTTAAAGATTATATGTTCAAAGGTGGCTTCGATAAGGATATACACGAGGAGTAATCCTGACCCAAATCCACCTACTATCGTGGACAATCCAAACACCATTTCAAGAGGTAGTCAAGGAATTTCTGAAATATCAGGTACTCTGTCACATTCAAAATCCTTGTCCTCTGAAATTTTAAGAAATCCTCAAAAAATTTGATGATAAAATTTAGGAGGTTTTGCTTAGATCAGAAAGTGAAAATGAGCTAATTGAAATTATCCTATACTTGCATAAGAGAGGAATTGACACATCATCTCTAGTAACACAGGAAGACAAAGAAGAATTTCAGGAAGATGTTACTTCTAAGTTATTGGTGGAAAAAGAGTCTTTAGATAAATTCAAAGAGCTTGACCCTTTTGAAGTATTGTTGAAAAGTAAAGCTGGTTTTCCCCTTCCAAATTGGAGTTCAATTATCAGTGAACCACAAAGACCAAATAGTCCTCCTCATAGCAGTTTTTCATCCTCTATTTCTGCCATCCCTAAAACTACTACAGTCCCTTTAACTATGGCTGGAAATCCACCTGCTGCACCTGCTAGATACACACCTCTTGTTCTTCCTGCTGTTTTACATGACCACCCTAGCAAATATGCTACTAGAATCAAAACCTGGGGGAATTATGAAGACATTACAGTAGAGGATCATGTGGATTAATTTAATAATTTTATAGACAGGAAGGAGGTTGATGATAAAGATGTTAAGTTGAGGTTGTTTGCTTAGAGTTTTACTGGTGAGGTTAGGAAGTGGTATAAAGCTCTTACTCCTAGAAGTATTAATAATTGGAATTAATTTGAAGATGTTTTCCTAAGAAAATGGGGAAATATAACTAATCCAGTACAAGCCCTCACTGAATATAATACTTTGAAAAGAGCTGCCGATGGATCTGTCCAAAAATTTTCAAAAATATTTAATAAGGTGTTAGACTCTATTCCATTCCATTTGAAACCACCAGAAGCCTTAGCTAAAATGAGGTATGCCGAAGCTTTTGACTATGATTTTTCTATATTGTTGAAAGAAAGAGAATCCCCTACACTTGTTGAAATGCAAAGTGATGCAGTGAAGGTTGAGGTTAACTTGATAGAAGCTAAAAATTCAAAAATGGGTAAAGCTAAGTTGAAAGAAGAAGAGAAACCTTCCTCCTCTACCTCTGAGGATAAGCTGGGTTCAATGATGAAGACAACGGAAAAGTTGATGGATAGACTAGCCCTTGGGAATACCTCTACTCCTCCTACACAACATGAACCTCAATTTAGAAACCCTCAATTCAAGAGACCTCAGAATCAGCGAAGACCAAGAGAGAATAGAAATCAGCAGTCTAATCCTCCACTGAGACCTCTTTTTCAACAAAATTTGGTTGATGAGGAAGATGATCTCATAGTTCCTGAGCAGTCTATTCATTTTTTTGATGAAGAAATGTCAGGAATTTTCTTGACTAAAGAAGAGCATGATCAATTAGATCAAAACAATCATGAAGGGCAAACATCAGATTAACAAAAGGGATATCAACATGATATTTTTGAGATGTAGAAACAATATAATATTAGAAATAGGAATGTGCCTATCATTGCAAACAAAACATAGCCTAATAAGGATACACCTAAGGTTATTGATGGCAAGAAGGATGCTCCTAAGGTTGTTGAAGGTAAGAAAGATGCACCAGCTGTTCCTCTTATCAAAGAAGCTGAAAAATATATTTTTGTTTTCAATCTTGAGAATGAAATTTCTAAGATAAAAATATCAGTCCCTTTTGGTGAGATTCTCAAGGTAGATGAATATAGAAGCAAGATTGTTAAATTGTTAAACTCACAACCAAAAGCTGTTGATATCTTGAATGTATTATAAGATCATCCAACCATATATTTGGGTCCAAGACTAGAAGATGAACAGAATGAGGAGGTCCCTCCTTTTTATGTGAGCCTTAGCATTCATGACATGACATTGCATAATGCTATGTTGTATTCAGGAGCTTCTCACAATCTTATGCCCAAAGTAATCATGGAAAGAATGGGGTTAGAAATAACTAGGCCATATAAAGACTTGTTTTATTTCGATTCGAAAAGAGTTCAATGCATTGGTTTAATCAAGGATGTTGTTGTTGGTCTAAGACTATAGTCATGGACATTGTAGTAGCAGACATTCCACCGAAGTTTGGTATGTTGTTTTCAAGGTCTTGGGCAGTGAAAATTAAAGGTACAATACAGATGGATCTTACTTATGCTACCATTCATGTCTTTGGGGAGAAAAGAAGATTGTATTGAGAGACAAGAATGGCCTACATGGTGAGTAGTAAAGACAAACCCCAGAACTTTCTAATTTATGCTCTTGATACTGAACTTGGTTCTACTATTCTTTTCAATGAGTTTACTAATGAAGCATAAGAGGGGAGGAAAGTAGAAAATCTGAGTTCTGAAATTCAGCAGTTTGAAAATCAGCAAACAGAAAATCAACAAGTCAGCGATAAGGAGGAAGAAGGTTGGTGGTCATTTCATTTTGATGGATCAGTAGGAAGAGAAGGAATAGGAGCAGGGATTTGGATTAGTAATCCAAGTGATGAGAGTAAGTTCTTTTCCTATAAACTAAATTTTTACTGCATGAACAACGTGGTTGAATATGAATCCTTGATTTCGGGTCTAAAATTTTTGAAAAGAATGAATGCTCAAAATATTTTTGTTTTTGGAGATTCAAAATTAGTCATTAAACAGGTTGAGGGTGTTTATCAAACAAAATACACAAGGATGAGAGCTTATAGGAATTTGGTTTTGGACATGTTAGAAAACTTTCAAGCCTATTCATTCATGGTCAAAACTAGAGAACAAAATTCCATCGCTGATTCTCTTGCTATCTCTGGAAGTATTTTCATTATTCCTATGCACTCCATAGAAAAGTATGAGGTTGAGATTTGCCATAGACCAGCTATCCCTGATAATATTACTCATTGGCAAGTTTTTGAGGATGATCAATAGGTGAAAAACTTTATTGAGCTAAAAGAAGAGTTTGAAAATGTACAATTAGATCAGCAAAACATGTTGGCTGAATCTAAAGGGAATTCTGAAGTTTTACAACTAAAGAACAATTTCATAGCAAAGGGCCTCATACCTCTAGAGAAACTTTTTGATCGGAATGATGTTTTTAAATCACCTAAAATACAAGTTGATGATGAAGAAGTTGGGGGCTGTAACCTTGGTACAATAGCTATGCCCAAAATGATTAAACTTTCAAATTTCCTTTCAGCTGATATGAAATCTAAGTATGTTGAAATGATGAAGAGATTCTTAGATGTCTTTGCTTAAAACTATGCTGATTTGAAAGAATATGATCCCACTATTATTTAGCATACTATTCCCATAAAATAAAATGAAAAGCCTTTCAAGAAGAAGTTGAGGAGGATCAATCCCCTTATCATGCCATTGATTGAGAAGGAGGTCAAAAATCTCTTCGATGCTAAAATCATTGTCCCAATCAGATTTTAAAATTGGCTTGCAAATTTGGTTTCGGTTAGGAAGAAGAGTGGAGAAATCAGAATATGCATTGACTTCAGAAATTTGAATAAAGCCTCCCTAAAGGATAGTTATCCCCTCCCGAAGATGGATCAAAATTTTCAAACTATTGTTGGTTCTCAGAGAATGTCTATGCTTGATGGACTTTCAGGTTATAATCAGATTCTTGTACATCCTGATGATCAGGAAAAAACAACCTTTACTACACCATGGGGTACTTTCATGTACGCCAAGATGCCATTTGGTCTCATGAATGTAGGAGCTACCTTTCAGAGGGCAATGGAAATTGCATTTTTTGAAGAGAAGGACAAGATGGTGGTTGTGTATCTTGATGACATAACAGTCTTCTCAAGGAGGGAAGAAGATCACTTGAAACACCTAGAAAGAATTCTACTGAAATGTAGAAGGTTTGGCATCTCTCTAAATGCCACCAAAAGTATGTTTTCTTTAAATTCAGGTAAATTAATTGGACACATAATTTCTAAAGATGGGATTAAGATTGATCCAAACAGGGTCAATGCAATTTAGAAGGTGGATTTACCAAGAAGTAGGAAGGAGATTCAATCTTTCCTTGGAAAGGTAAATTTTGTAAGGCGATTTATTCCTAATTTTGCTGAGATTGTGAAGGACATAAAAAGGATGCTGAAGAAGGGAGTTGATATGAAGTGGACAGTAGAAGCAAGGCACTCATTTGAGGAGATCAAAAGGGCACTCACACAATCACCGATATTGATCAATCCAGATTTCTCAAAGGAATTTCTAGTTTTTACTTTTGCATCAGAGAATACAATCGCTAGAGTTCTGCTACAAAAAGGACATCAAGGTATTGAGCAGTCGATTTCTTTCTTTAGTATGAAATTAGCCAATTCTAAGCTGAAGTATAATATCTTAGAAAATTTGGCCTATGCCTTGGTAAAGGCTATCAAAGATTTTAGAATTTATATTCTACATTCTCATATTGTGGCGTTTGTTCCTAATACTGTTGTGAAAGACATCCTCACTCAAGTCGACCCTGATGGTAAGAGGGGGAAATGGATTACCAAGTTGCTAGAGTATGATATAGAGATTAAACCAACAAAATTGGTCAAAGGGCAGGGCTTGGAAGAGTTGATGGCGCAGTCAAATTTTGACTATGTTGACATAAATTGGATTGCAGAAATATTATAAATTTTAGATGATGAAGAGGAACTAGTTCCTATTGAAGAAAAATATATCACTCCAGATTGGTACAAGGAGGTTGTTTTTGTCCTACAGCACCATAAAGTACCTTTGGATTTAACAAAGTCCAAAGCAAGGTTTTTTAAGCTGAAATATTTGAGATACTTTATATTTGAGAGAAATTTGTTTTGGAAGGATACTTGCGAAATTTTGTTGAATTGCTTGTTGGAAGAGGAGGCTGGTAAAGTAATTGAGGAGTTCCACAAAGGAGATTGTGGAGGTCGCCATTATTGGAAGGCGACAGTGAACAAGATTCTGAGAGTAGCGTATTATTGGCCTACAATGTTTAAGGATGTCTACAAGAGGGTTGCTGCTTGCCATGAATGCCAGATTTTCGAGGGTAAGAAGAAGCTTGTACCTTTACCTTTGATGCCTATCTATGTATAAGTGCCATTCTAGCAGTGCGGACTAGACTTTATTGGGGAGATTCATCCATCATCATTAGGTCAGCATCACTGGATTCTTAAAGCGACTGATTAATTCACCAAATGGATTGAAGCAATCCTAACTAGGCAAGCAAATGATTTTGTGATTATTTCTTTCTTAGAAAATAATATCTTGTCTAGGTTCAGTTGTCCCATAAAGATTATAACGGATAATGCACATGCATTTAAGTCTAAGAAGTTGATCAATTTTTTTCATCAATATCATATTACTCTCGGGCATTCTACTGCATACTATCCACAACGAAATGGCCTTGCTGAATCTTCTAACAAGAGCATTGTAAGGATCATTAAAAAGGTGTTGTAGGAAAATAAGAAGGCATGGCATTTGAAACTGAAGTATGCCTTATGGGCTGATAGGATATGCACAAAGAGATCAATTGGAACTTCACCATATGAGTTGGTATATGGAGCTAAGGCTATTTTTCCTACAACACTAGGGGTACCTATCATGAAGTTGATTGAAGGGCTAGAAGAGGAACCAAATGCAGTCTAGAGGAGAGTTAATCAGCTGATAGCTTTGCAAGATAAGAGGAATGAGGTCTATAACAACAATCAAAAATCTCAAAACAGAATCAAGAGGACATTTGATAAGAAGATCAAGGAAGAAAATTTTCAGATTCAGGATGAAGTCTTGAAATGGGAGGCAAGAATTGAAGAGAAAGGCAAACATGGTAATTTTGAGAACTTATGGAAAGGTCCTTTCAAGATAGTTGCTTTTCTTGGAAATAATACTTACATACTGCAGGAGATGGATGGAAAACCATATGTTGGAGGACCTGTCAATGGCAGGTTTTTGAAGAATTATTCTTCTTAAATATGGTGGATTATTCATGTCATTGTACATATTCCATTTTATGAGTTTTTTTTGCTAATAATGACAAGCTAAATCAGCAAGCTTGAGCCTGAGGTGAAGGCCATTAGAGCTTGAAGAAGAAGCTTGGCGT
This sequence comes from Pinus albicaulis, assembly GCA_034641835.2. Lineage (NCBI taxonomy): Eukaryota > Viridiplantae > Streptophyta > Pinopsida > Pinales > Pinaceae > Pinus > Pinus albicaulis. The sequence goes on from CM076580.1 coordinate 1,364,622,824, forward strand.
TTTCAAAGTTTTTTCTGTTTTGGTTAAGAAAAAAGATAGCAGCATTGGAGCTACTGGTTATTAGTGTACCACAGGGGCACACTATCCCAAGTGGAGCCACTGTTATCACCCAAAAAATTTCTTAAAAGCATCATTATGTCAACTCTATTTTTGATCATGATCTCAAATAGGTTTGAAAGTCATTTTAATATTTGGTTAAGGGTAGGTCATAGTTTCCATAAGTTTAAAGGTCATCATTTGAATTCAAATAAAGTCCTTAGAGGTCCATTTCATGATAAAAGATTCACATTTTTCATTTAGAGGTCATTCCATTAATTTTCAGGCTAAATTTCTGCAATTAGCCAAGAATCCTCCATTTCGTAGCATCGTTAGTTCAAAAAAGAGGTTTTTTGCTACGAAAATGCTAATACTTTCGTAGCGTAAATTGCAAAAAATACATTGTGTGCGCTACGAAAGCATGGTTTCTTAACCACCATGTCAATTAAGCTAGAATTTGCCAAAAATCCATTAAGAAATGACAAGACAAGGGTATGGTGAGTCAGTTAGAGGTCAGATTCAAAGTAATCACCTATCTCACAGTCATCATCATCATGATAGGGGCATCATTCAGTCGTAAGATGAGATTTCAAATTCGAAAATATTGCCTAATTTGGTCATTCTAGTCTTCATTTGTTTCCACACAACTGTTTAAACTCTGAAGAAGTTAAGTTAAGCCTGTGGTTGTTCTATACCAAGGCTATCTTTACTATAATCAAGCGAGGTTGTTCCACTGTCTCAAGCAAAGCTATTTTCAACATTATCAAGCGAGGTTGTTCATTTATTTCAAGCGAGGATGTTTTACTGATTCCAAATAAGCTGACAGATTTTTCAAAATAACCATGGCAGAAGAGAAGAAAGTCCACAGAGGGGGACATTGTTTAAGATACGAGCCTAAAAATGTGAAGGCTATAGTTGAGGATCAAACAGTGATGTAGGCTTTTAGCAAAGAAGGTTGTCTCCAGTTTTGTGAAAAGCTGCAGGGTTGCCACACTCAGGTGTCTAAAGATTTTGCCTTACACTTCAGTGGAACAACTACCAAAATTGGCATGTTAAATGTGCCAGTCACACCTAAGATCATTGCTTCTGTGATAGAAATACCAAGGTGGAAGGTTTCTTGGTTTAAAGGTTTTAAGTTTGACATGGAACCATGCAAGGAATTCATGAAACCTGAGTATGCAGATATGGACCTGAATAATGCAATACCTAGAAGTTGTATCAAAGACACCTATGCCAAGCTGCTATTCAACATTCAAAGATACCTTACATGTGAAGGAAGGTACCATAAAGTTTATACTTATCATTTCAAACTACTGTTGCATTTCACAGGTATGATATCATTACATTTTCCCTTTTACTTGCATAGGAGCCTTGCCAAAATGGCTAATAAAGTACAAGCCAAGTATGATGGTTGTGAAACCTCTCTGTTTCACCATGGTTTGATAAATTTTTTTGTTTTGAATGAGCTTCAGAAAATAAGCAGGGATGAGTCTCCCTTTTTGTTTATGAGTGGATTTGAAATGGAAACCCTAACCCCAACTAGAAACCCAAAAACTAGAAAGACTCCTTCACCACCACTAGCAGAGTCTAGTCAGCCTGTGGTTGCAAGAGCAAAGAGGTTTGTAAAGTTGAAACCAAGAAAAAAAGTTGAGAAAAGATTAAAGAAGACATAGGTGCTCGTTTTAGCAACTCCATCACCTGCAAAACAGAGGTTAGAAAGTGCCAAAGAGGCAAAACAAAAACAAGTGGCTAGCAAGCAGGAAATCTGGAGAATGACAAGAAGCCAAGCAGTAGCATCAAACGAAAAAATTGTGGTTTCAGGTATAGAAGATACCCCAGTGATAAAAGGAAATTTAGATGACATCCTTCATGTAATTGATATAGAGGAATCACCCATTGTGCAAGATGATTTCATTGGAGTAGATGAAAGCAAACAAAAAAGGGTTAAGTCAGCTACAAAATTTGAATTTGAGGGTGACGATGCAGCTTTTATTTTTCAAGCAAGGAAGCCTTTAACTAGACATGCAAAGAAACTCAAGGAGGGCAATAAAGAAGTCCAAGAAACTATTGAAACAGCCAGAGTTCCTGAAGAGGTGATTGATCTCTCATCACCAATAGTGGAGCATGCAGCCAGCAAGACAATGAAGGGAAAGGAACACATAACAGAGTGTCAACTTCTTGAGGAGAGATTGAAGCTAGCAAACCAAGAGATTGCAATGATGAAAAAGAGGGCCAGAAAGCACAACATTGAAAAAACAGAGTTTAAGAGGATGAAGTCAGTATGGAAAGGCCAAATTGTTTATAGGTCTGAGATTCCAAGTGGTGCAGAACAAATTTTCACATGGACAGTGCTAGCTATCAAAGAAGCTAAATTTTCTAGAGTAATAAATAACCACTTGAGAGCCAGTAATAGAAGACTAAGAATTCAAGTGGGATATTTGGAGTTGCAGTTGAAACTGTCTCAGGATGAACTAAAAAACAAAGCTACAAAATGACAAATTCAAAGGCAAAATCAAATGGGTAATGAAGAATAAACCTCATGAAAATAGTGTTTGTAGTTCATATGGCTATTTTTTTTTATGGAACCAGTAGTTTTCTAAAGTTTTGGAAAAAATTTTGTTTGAATTTTGGAGAGATTCGGACAAAACTGCTCACTCAATAGTTTCGTAGTGCAAAAAGTGCAAAAACGGTGAAATGTGCTACGAAACTGCTGTAGCAACTTTTTTCACCCTTTTTCATAAATTTTTGAAGGAAAAACCTGTATATTTTGACTTGAAATTTCTAAGGAGGATGTGTTAAGTGAATATGCAGATAATCCTAGAGGACAGAAACCAAAATTTTGAAGGCAAATAGGTTAACAAACTGCACTACGAAACTGTGATGTTTTCGTAGCACAGGTCTTTTTTTTCTATTTTGGACAGTTTGATGGTGACTTTGTACAACTGGACCTTATGGATGATTTTGGACATATGTTATTTCAGTTCCTGACAATAGATAGCTTCGAAGTCATGGGTTCATGGTGGTTAAAGTGTCTCAAGAACACAAAGAATCCTAAGCCTAGAAAATAGGGGACAGTTTCCTAGTTTGCAGGAGATCAACATTGAGGTCATAAAGTGCTGAAGCTTATCATCTGGATTCGACCTCATGGGAATTCAGTTGGAAAATTATGTATATATTTTAGATAAGCTTGTTATGAGTATATTTAATGAGTTTGAGTCCTATTTGTAATAGGGTTGTTCATTAGGTTTGTAGTTATCATTTTGTAATAAATACCATGTCTCATGGTTAGGAAAGGTGTCAAAAAGTAGGAATTCTATGTATCTAGATGAGGATAAGGTTATCCTATGATTTTAAATGATCTATAAAGATGACTAAGCCGAAATGATAAGGGTTGGACATTTTTTAGCAAAAAGACTGTGTTTATTGTAAGTGATTGGTTTTCAGCTTAATACAAAGTTTTCTACTTAGCCAACTCAGTATTCATAAAGAGTTTTAGTGTGTTTTTTTCTAATGGCATCATTTTACAATCCTATTGCAATGGTGTTTTATTATGTTACTAAGAATTCATCATTAATGCTCTAACTTCCTTCATAGACAAACTGACTGTGTGTTTTACAGTTTCACATGTGTATTTCTGGACTAGAACTCTGATATGCCTTGACTTCCATGTTGAGTAGATTGTTTTGCTTTACTGAAGCTATTATGACTCCATAAGCCCAATGTGCACTTGCTAATGTGATTTACAACCAATTTCTATCATTTATCTGCTTATTACCCCACATAGAGCTAGCCATCTATATTTCTATCAAAAATCATTAGCCCTTTGAGAGAGCCCACTCAAGTAGAGGAAGCTAAGCCTCAATCAAAATATTGGTTTGAAATAGTTACATGAGATTGATTTGATTGGTAGCCTATCAGGTTTGATTTTGTGATAACACCAACATTCCCATCAAAAAATATGACCCAAATAAAATTGTTAAAAAGGTTACAACAACATCAAGTATTAGGAAATTCGCCCATAAAATTGAAATGTTAGATGATCTATTTGAGAAAGCTCCTACTTTTTCAGCTATCATGAAGCTTGTAGAAAAATAACTATCTCCACAACAGATGATTTAGCTTTCATAGTACAGGCCTTCCAGGTTAGAAAAATTAAATATTGATTCATTGAGGATTCATCAAGAGGGAAAAGTTCCCGATAATGTATAAATACTGGTTCTACACAAAATATTAATGTTCCTTAATCAAAATAAATAATTGTATCCTCTTATTCACAAGCAGAAGATCCTTTGTCTAAAGTTAATATAGAAGAAATATGGAAGGAATATAATTGGGCTCTAAATTCAAAGGTCAATGAAACTCAAGTTGATAACACTCCTCTAGAAAATAAAGTCCTATACAATTCCAAGAGCCTTGAACAAACTCCAGTTACAACAAAGGCCTCCAAAAAGCCTTTGGAGGACCAAGATATTGATATTTTACCACGTTTCCCAACATCGAAGGTTTTATTAAGGGTTGAACAATCACAGGCTTTAATTCTTGGAGATGCATCATTTCAAGTATTATGGGAATGTTCTAAAATTTCTCCTGCAGAGGAACTGGGCAAGCTCTCCCAATTCACTGGCTATTATGCTTTAGCTACAATAGATAAAGTCATTGAAGTACAATAAATGTTGCAGGAAAAAGAAGAAAGAATTGTGTATTTGGAACAAATTATTGAGATTGAAAAACAATATACTATTGAACAGTGGAAGGGACAGGTCGTAGAGCTTCAAAACAGTTTTAATTATCTTAGAGTTAAATATGACAATGATCTACTGGCCTGAGATGCTCAAATCCAGGAGATATAGAGCATGATTGAACAATTGAATGTTAATCCATAATTTATTGAATTCAATAAGGAAGAAAAATATTTAAAAACTCTTCTTTGTCAACAACAGGTTACTTTTTACAAGAATTTGGCAACAATTCATGATTTATGAAAAACTACTAATTCTCTGGTAGACCAACTATTAGATGTTAAAACTTATTTTGAGGACATAGAGGGGAATATTTCAAATTTCATAATATGGAAAGACAACGCAGAGGGAAGATTAGCGAATATTCCAAGGATTGAAGAATCACATAAGGATATTCATTTTCAAAGAATGGTAAATTTATCTCAAGCATACTGAAACAACAATGTTTCTAGCAATAGATGTTTCAAATAATCTTATTGAATTATTCAATGATAGTTTGTTTCAAGCCAACCTCATACAAAGTCTTCCCAAAGGGTCATCGATGGATATTAAACCACTTACAAAAATATGGCAAGAAACCTCCAAGAAGCAGACTGATATTATTGAAAAATTAACTAAAGTCGACTTGGAGAATCATTGGCAATTCTTAATCAAACCACATAGTCAGTGGTTAATGCTCAGTTGTCTATATATTACGACCACTCGAATGTTGCCATCATTAAGATACATGAATTTCACTAGTCATATGTGAATGCAACCAAGAGCTCCACCCGAATTGAAGAATATGAAAAATATCTGAGCTGCAAGAATGAATTGGAGAATAGTCTTCTTCCGAGGCTTAGATAATCTGTTTCAACTGATTCTAAAATTGGTCCTTTTTATTTATTTCATCTACACCGCTTGAATTTGTTATCATATTTTATATATCTACATTTTGTAATAAAACTATAAATCCCCTCCATTTGATGTGAGAAGGGGTTCTAAATTTTTGAAGAGAAGGCTTAATATTGCACTATTGTAACTCAATTTTTTCTTCATATATATTTGAACCATCACCATTTTTCTCATTAGAAAGGTATTGATATATCAAGTATTATTATCCTTGTATTATTCTTTTGTTTAAGAGTGAAATGGATGTTTGATTTTGTTCATTATATATGTGTTTTAACAATAATTCATTATCATTATTGATATGTTTGATTGGATTATTTAAATTATATGAATTAACAACGAGATCTTATATATGCGATACTTTTATAAGCTAATTTAATTAACTCTTTAATTAAATTGGCTATCGTGCTCAGTTTTAACTTCATATTTACACGTTAATCTATATTTTCATATGAGTTATGAAATCTTTGCAATCACATATACAAATAACATTCCCAGGATAGATATAAGTTTATTAATCTTTATTTTAGTTTTAATTATATCAGAACTATATAATTTCATTCAATTTATTTCTTATAATTTCATATATCAGGAAATTGGTCCCATTAATTTCCAGTCAGATCCATCATCCCAAACAGAAAAAATGGTTTTCTCTAAGGTCCCAACTGAGTGTTTTTCCACAATGTTGAGGCTGACATTTCGAGCTATCAACATTTTTGGTGCTAGAAGAAGGGTCATCAGGCTATGAATGGAAACAAAGCCTTCTCCGGAATCTAAAGGCTATCCAAAGGATCGTTCTCCCTAAAAATTCCCACCAACTTCAAGGTCGCCTTCTAAATATCCAAATTATATATCTGAAGTTGTTTAGTCTGCCAATCAATCTACTAGCTCAGTTCCAAAGAAACATGAGCAGACTTCCACTCAAATAGAACCAGTTATAGAGCCACCTGAGTTATAGAATTTAATTCGAATATTAAAAGGAATTTCTATATATGGAGAAAAAGCTGCGCAATCTAATTTTTCTGAAGGAATTGTTTCTTATTCCCTTAAATCTTCTAGGGTTTTGAGTAGATCCCAAAGTGAAAATATTAGAGTCAATTAATTTTAATTCCCATTACCCACTCATCGGAGAAGAAAAAACACTTCAGAAGCAAAATCTTCAGCCAATGAGGTTACTTCAAACTCCTTCTCTCAATCCTATTTCTTCTCAAACTCCTTTACCTTCCTCTTATCATTCTCTATCACACCCACATTCCCCTCTCACAAACAACTAGTACAATTAGGACTGCAGGGGAATCATCTTTAACTATAAATCCTCTTACAACCTCTACTTCAAGTACAACTTCCTCTGAACCTACTACTCAGAGAATGGCTAATCGCCCATGGAATAACCCATGAGAAGTTGCTACGAAACCACCTCTACATCCCCTTCCTAAACATCTAGAAACTTGATGGTTACCTAAATATAATATTGATGATGGTATACCTGCAGAGGAAGACCTTCATAAATTTATGTTGGAAATTAATCTTATTGCAGTTTCAGAAGAAGCTGTGGTTTGCAAACTCTTTCCCTATACATTTGAAGGATCACTTGGGTCCTAGTATTTTTCTATACCAACTAGATTAATCATATATTTGGAAACTTTTGAAGAGAAATTCTTGAAAAAATTTGGTGATGATTGAACTATTACTACTTTGCTAAATGATTTGTCAAATATTAAGACTTTACCAAATAAAAAAATGAAAGACATCAATTCAAAATTTAACAAGTTGTTAAATAAGATCCTTGCAAATTCCATACCTAGTGTAGATGCTCATATTGAATGGTATATCAGTGATATTCCTTAAAACATTGTTATGTTTGTAGATAGAGCCCAAAAAACAGTACTACTTGATAATATGAAAGAAGCTCCGTCAGTTGAGAAGATAGTTTTGGCCCTTGAAAAGAAATCAGTTGTTGAGGAAAGAAATCAGACAAAGAAAGTGGCCTTCAAAGAAGAGTCTAATAAAAATATTACTAAGGATCCTTTTGATTTGGAAGGATTACATAAATTTTTAAAATCAATGTCTAATGAGATGGTTGAAATCAAGAAACAAGTAGTTGAATCTTCAAGAAAGTCCTATAGGCATTTCAAAAGAAACCAGCCCTCACAATAAAAAATTCCTGTTGATATATCAAACATGGAATCTGAAGAAGAAGAAGAAGAAGAAGAAACATCTCTTTATATCGATGTAATGCAAGAAGAGGAAATATTTGAGGCTCATGGCTAACGAGACTTCATCTTGACCACTTCAGAAAATGAGAAAGAAGAAGAAGCTTTTCCAGTAAATACAAGAAGAAGGGGACCTGTTGATACTACTCCTTACAATAAAACTTAAAAGTATCTTGCTCCTTCTACTAAATACAAAGGTATGATTGAAAATAATTCTACTGAAACATCTAATTCCATTCCAACGACTTTCAAGTCTTCCTCATCATCTAAAAATTTGCTATTTTCAGATAGCATTGAATATAATATAGTAGAAGACATGAAAAGGATCGAAGCCAAAATTTCCTTATATTAGGTCAGTAGATTAAAACAACAACAAAAATCTGTTTCTCAATGAATTAAATGTTTTCCCAACACCACCATTACCTTCAGTTTTTGTTACATCGAAAGTATCAAAAGGAAAATGAAAACCCCCAAATATCTCTACAGATAAGATTGATTCTTCTCATGCTATTTTAATTGGAGATAGATCAAATTCACACACTCCTTTTCTTTTGACTTTTGAAATATTTAACAAGAATGTGCATAATTTTTTAGTTCATTTTGGTGCATCATCCAATATCATGCCTTACTCAATCTCTCTCAAATTGAATGTTACACCTAAAAAATCTACTTTTCAGATCGTCCAATTAGATTGAAAAAAAATTCGAAGTCTTAGGAGAGATGAATTCTATCTTAATTAGACTATCTTCTAATTCAAAATTTTGTAAAATAATTGCTATATTGGTCGAACACATCCCTAAATTTTATGGTCTTATTTTAAGTAGGGACTGGTTTGAAAAGTTATATGGTTATTTCATAGTTGATTGGTCACATCTTTGGCTCCCTTATAATGAGAAACCTAATCAAATTCATGTTGATAGGGAAAAACATATTAAATATTCAGTGATCGATTTAGATGAGGAAAATGAACCAGTAGTATTCACAAATAATATTCTGGGAAATTATTCTCTTGAATCTGTCTTTGCAAATTCCCCATCTCATAACTCTTAGTTTTCTATTGATTATGTTTTATCGCAAGTTGAAATTTTTTCACAGACAGATTCATCAAGGTGTATCAATAGTGTATATAACCCTGTAAATAAACGTGATGAATTATTTTAGACTATTTACTTTGATGGGTCAAAATCTAATGATGGTCCAAGAGCTGGATGCATCCTAGTAAATCTAGATGGAGTAATCACTATGCTTGCATGTAGATTAGAATTTGATTGTACCAACAACATTGTTGAATATGAAGCATTGGTGCAAGGCTTGCCTGAAGGTTATTAGTATTGATGTTAGGTATCTTAAAGTTTTTGGTGATTCATAGATTTACATTAAGCAAGTAAGAAACAATATTCATTGCATATCTAGTCACCTAAAACATTATAAATCCTTGATCCAAGAATTAATAACCCAATTTAATACATTAAATATAACTCTAATTCCAAGATTGTAGAATGTTAGTGTTGGTCTCCTAGTCAGTGTTGCTTCAAAGCTCATTCCTCCTAATGATTTTAGCCCTGATAGATTTTTGATTGAGTTAATTTTTCATCCCTCCATTCCAGTTGACATAACTAATTGTCATGTATTTAATGATGACGATGATATACTAAGTTTTTTAACTTCTGAAGGGTATTGCTCGGATCAAATCATTGATGAAGATGAACACGATAAGCAACTAAATAAGTCTCCTACAGAAAATTATTTTCCCAAAACTATAGTGAAATTGGAAGAATTATATGATTTAAAAGATAGATTCAAGAAGGTTACCAATTGAAAACGTTAGAGTAGTACTTTAATATTTGAATTAGTTAATCTAGGGTCTGATCATAAATGCAAAAGCATTAATTTAGGCCTTGGACTTATACCAAATGAAATATGTTCTCTCATCCATCTATTAAAGAAATACAAAGATGTATTTTCTTGGAGTTATGATGATTTAAAAACCTATGATACATCTATCATTCAACTCACTATACCCATGTTTCTAGAAGTAAAACCAATTCAACAAAAACATAGGAAGATACATCCTAATCTTGAAGCCCAAATTAAGACCGAATTAAAAAAGCTACTCAAAGCTAAAATCATCTTCCCGGTCAGACAAAATTGGGTTTCAAATCTTGTACCAGTTAGGAAAAAGAATGGAGACATTCGAATTTGCATAGATTTTAGGAATTTAGATAAACCATGTGAAAATGATAACTTCCCTTTACCTTCGATGGAAATAATTTTGTAATATGTTGGAGGTTTAGAAATAATGTCATTTTTAGATGGTTTTTGAGGCTATAACCAAATTCTTGTGCATCATGAAGATAGACTAAAAACCACATTCATAACCTAATGGGGAACATATGCTTATCAAAATATTCCTTTTGGATTAATAAATGTTGGAGCTACATTTCAAAGAGAAATGAATATTTCCTTCAAAGGTTTGATTAATAAATCATTTTTTGTGTATTTAGATGATATAAAAATCTATTGAAAAAAGAGAAACAAACATATTTTTGATCTAAAACAAATCTTTGAAAGATGCAGAAAATTTGGAATCTCTTTGAAAAGTCATTTTTTTTTCTCTTAGTGAAGGTAAAATTATTAATTTTATTGTTTCAAAGGAAGGAATTTGCATAGACCCAGAAAGGATTAAGGAAATACCATAAATATCTTTTCCTCACAAAAAAATTCCATGCAATCCTTTCTTGGGCATATTAAAATTTTCAAAATATTTGTTCCAGATTTTTCAAAATTGTTTTGCCTTTGTAGACCATGATAAGAAAGAAATCACTGTACAAATGGGGAAAAATTGAGAAAAAGTATTTTGAATCAATAAGGAAAGCCATCATAGATGCCCCTTCATTATCGACACCCATTTTTTCTAAAGAAATTGTTCTATATACATTTGCTTCTAAAACTTCCTATGCAACAATTTTGACCCAACCAAATGAAGAACACGTTGAAGCTCCCATTGCATTCTTTATTTCCAATTTACAAGGAGCAAACTTAAACTATTCAGAAGTAGAAAAACAAGCTTTTTCAGTTTTTAAGTCAATAAAACATTTTATACCTTTTCTCCTGAAATCACATACTAAAGTAATTGTCCATTTCCGAGTGATTAGACTATTTCTTATTCAAATAGAATTAGGAGAAAAGAGAGCTAATTTGGTTACAACCTTGCAAGAATATGATCTAGAAATTAAACCTGCAAAAATAGTTAGAGGCCGATGTTTTTGCAGGTTAATGACTGAAGCATCCGATAATTCATCTGAGGAAAATTTAGGTAATAATGTTCAAATCTCAGAGGTAAGTCCTCTTGACGTTGCATCTAAATATGATGATTTTCTTTTATTTCTAAAAAATGGTAATGCTCCAATTGAACTTAATTACAATAAAAGCAGAGCCATAATACTTAAATATAATCAATATCAACTTGTTGATAATGTTTTGTTTAGGAAAAATTATGATCCTGTATTACTTAGATATTTGGAGAAACCTGAAGCCGACAAGGTCTTGAAGGAAATGCATGATGGACCCGCTGGCAGGACATTATAGTGGGGATACTATTGCTCACAAAACAATTCATGTTGGATATATCTGGCCTACTTTGTTCAAGGATACTCATGCTTACGTACGAGGATGAAAAGTCCTCCAAATAACTTCAAGAATAGAGAAAAGGCCAACCTTACCTTTACAACCAATCAATATTGAACAACCATTTGAACAATGGGGATTGGATATCATAGGAGAGATTGTTCCTAACTCTTCTAAAAAACACAAGTACATCTTAACTGCTACAGATTATTTTACCAGGTGGGTGGAAGAAATCCGTTTGAAGGTAGTCAATTCTGAAAATGTCATGGATTTCATTTATCAATATATAATTACCAAGTTTGGCTTACTTAATGATATCATGTTGGATAATGCTTCCTATTTTTATGGAAATTCTATAAATGAATTTTCATTGAAGAGAGATTTAGAACTTAAATATTCTGCTAATCATTATCCGCAAGTAAATGGATTAGTTGAATCTACCAACAATAATCTCTAAAGAATAATCAAGGGAACGATTGATGAAAAACAAAATAATTGACAGAAAGGTCTAATATTTTCTCTATGGGCTAACGTAATTACTCATAAGGCTTCATTATGAACTTTTCCTTATCACTTGGTATATGGAAAAGAAATTATCTTACCTCTTAACTTTATCTTTTCCTTCACTTACCCTAGTTCATTCCATGGAGGAGCAACCTTTCCTTTCTTTATAGTTAATGATATCTCAAATTCTAAAGTTATAGGAAGAGAGAGGTAAAGCCAAACAAACTCATACTCAACATCAACAATTGGTCAAGTCTTGGTTTGATGCAAGTTTTGCAAATGATAAAATATTTGAAAACTGTGACTTAGTTATGAAATGGGATAAGTCCCATGAAGAAAAGGAAAAAATACAAAATTCAAAAAATTGTTGCTCGACCCATTTCAGATCATTGAAAAACTAGGGCCATCAAATTTTATCCTTCAATATTTATAGGGTAAGAGAGATTCTCTTCCCGTAAATGGGCTAGTTTAAAAAAAAATATTTTTCTTAAGAATGCATATTATGTTGTAAATATGTAAATAATCATATGTATATATCAGTGTATTTAAGTTAGATAAGCTAGTACTCTTTTGACTTCATATTGGGTTATTTCATCATTAACTTGGAGTTTTATTAATTAAAAGAAGGATTTTTAGAAATAAATTATAACATTGAAGTTTAGTATTGCATCTCCTATGATCTTTGAAATCTTTATCTCCATTAATTTGTAAAAATTTCATAACTTGAAACATTAAAAGATCTCATTACTCTTTGATCTGTCATTTATAGTTTATTTTAAGACATGGATTCTATTTTGAAGTTTTAGCATCTTTTACTTTGATTGTCATCCACAACTCTTAAGGATAAATTTTACCTCCCCATCCACTAATTTTATATTTTTAGAGTGTAATTCAAAAATGTTTAAATTTTGAAATATAAGGGGTCTCATTATGAGCTAGCTCACCATGCTCATGGGGAACTAATGATGTTTACATTATCATGACTGGTCACCAAGCCAGGATAATGGCTTATATTTTCATAACCATATGATAAGAGGTCTCATCATGAGTTGGCTTATTCAATATCATTATAACTTGTGAATGGCATTGTCATCATCTGGCCACCAAACCAAGACAATGGATTTCAAACATCTAAAAGAAAAATTTAAGAAAGAAAATATAATGCCTCTAGAATATCACTATAACTAGATGGGATAGTGGTATTATTCGATTAAATGGTAACCCTGTCGAGGTTATGGACATGTGGTAGTAGCAGTGGCTCTACTAGTGATAAATAAGTTTATCTTAATGCAAAAATCTTCTATAGTTCTCTATTTTGTCTTTGCAACTGATGAGATGAATGGCATTGATAATGAAGATTATTATCAATAAACGAGTTTTGAAAGTTTTATGAAATAATGAGTTCATTTTTATTCAGATTATTCTTAATCAATCTAAATTTCAAAAAATTAAATATTTCTAAGTATTTATTTAGTGATTAAAATTCCATTTATTTTTATAGAGTTAACTATTTTGCCTAGTATGTCACCAATTGTTGTAACCTACAACAACTCCCCATTCATTTTATTTAGATATTAATAATTAATAAGACACTTATTTTTGTTAATAAAATTTCTAGATTTTAAATAAAGGTAGGACACTTTTAGTATCATATAATCTTGAAGACTTCCTTTTTCAGAACTCACACAACCAAGGTTCACCTTTACAAATGAATGATAATCACAAACGCTTAAAAAAGGAAAATTTTATTTGAATTAAAAGTTTATAGTGGAAAAGTTCCATATTGGACTCCTTTGATATTGTAACTTTCCTTTCGTGAAAGTTACGATAAAGCCATCCCCGATATTTATTCCATGATGAATTGTTTCCGAAAATGGATTTTCTATCAAGGTTTCATCATAAAATAAACGCACATAGATATATAATTTAATATTCAAATTAGAGGAAATTTCAGCCTAAAAGTGCCCATGAAAATTTCACGTTATTTCCATGTCATAATATGTAAACCAATAAAAATACTTTAAATTTAAAAAGAGGTACATGTAAATATTTTGGAGGCAAAAGAAGAAAAACTACTTTTTTTACTTGTATTTCTAGCTTCTCCTTATAGGTTTATCCAAATTTCAAGTGTAGACACTCGTTGGAGGCAGACCTAAATTCCACATCCAACAAGTACCCATTATGCATAATTTGGAGAAGACCCACACTGCCAACAATTGAAGATACATTTAAAAAATGTGTTGAACATGCTTTTCTAATGTATCTTCTTTTTTTGTCAATGTGGGTATTCTCAAAAGTATGCATAATGGGTACCCGTTGAATGTGGAATTTAGTTCCACATCCAACATGTGTCTACACTTGAAATTTGGATAAATTGATAAGGAGATAAGCCAAAAATACAAGTGAAAAAAATTAGTTTTGTTCTTTTCCCTCCAAAATTCATAACTCTTATTTTATTATTTTAACTATTATTTTATTATTTTTCCTTAGGAGGCCACTTTTAGGCTGAAATCTCCTCTAATGACACGTAGCCTCTAGCCACAAAAGCAATATTTTATTAATACCGATGCCCATTATATCGTAATTTTTGAAAGGTGGCACCCCCGATGTCTCTTACCTCATATATATGCCATCTCCAATAAAGCTTTCCTTGATATCCCTTCCTACCTTTCTTCATAGTCGTTACCTTATCAGGGTGTTCATGTATTGAACCTCTCCAATATCGTAACTTTTTAAACTCACCCCATTTCATTCCTCCGGTATTTTTTCTCTGGTATGATGATGTGTCAAGCCCATGTGAAATTATGTTCTCGCATTTAAATTTCACAGAGTGGAGAAGTAATGTTTTTCGAAATTATAAAAATTTTGATTCATTTCACCTCGATTTCATCAATATTTTTCGTCAAAATAAATATTATAGTTTTGATATTTCAATATTTTCGCTAAGTCTTGAGAGGTAAGATATTATCGCCTATTCTTGTGTGCTTCTGCTACAGGCTAGTCTCGACCATCACAACAACTAAGAAATGTATAAATCAAGAAAAGGGAGGAAGAATAATATAGCACAACAACCATCAACCACTCCTACCACCGAAACAACTAAAGACAAGAAAACCATGCCAGGGTCGTTTTAAAACACAGTTTGCACCAAAGAATTTGGGAATTCCTCATGGGAAGCCATGTAAAAATTCTTTGAAGATGAAGGTCCCATAATTACAAAGAGGACAGTGATTGTTGATGATTATACCTGTCTCTGGTGATACCTATAGTGATGCATCTAATTCCTTCATGCACAAGATTGCCGCTTGACCTGGAATTCTTCCTTACATAGATATGATTTGGTGGGTTTTGACATACTTGAATATTAATAACAGAAAGATTATGACAACAAAGAAAACAATGATTGGAATATTCTGTGGTGAATATTTGAACAAATGTACCATTTACCCAACCCATAGTTGAAGGATGACAAGAAATCTATGGAAGCCTTCATGAAAGAACACGACCATGCATTAGATCCAATTAGGTCATGGACGAGGGACTGAAACAAGCATAAGCAAGAGGAATCAGGTAAGTACATTGTTAACTCCCTTGCTGGTCCCTTTTGTCAAGTAGCTGCTATGATGTGTAGGCTCTTTGGTCAACCCAATAAATATCAATTTATGGATCAATGGACACCACTTATAGATATTACTTCATAAGGTTTTATCATGGATTGGGGTATTATTCTCTTTGATAACCTAATTACCAACATATTGGATTTTAGAAAGTATCACAGTTACTATGGGAAAGTAATTCCCCCTTCTATATGAGTGCTTATATAATGGATGCCCTTTATTTACTATGTACTTTGCCTCTATGGGATGGAAGTGGATTATAGAAGACCCAACCTATATTCACATCTATCACGAGATTCCCTGGATTAAAAATATCTACCTCATTTCTACAAAATATTTCATAGAGTCATCCTACCTATTCATCATATTATTTTTTACAAAAAGATCTCTCGGTTATCCCCAAAAGCTGAAATTGATTTTCCCCTAATAGGAAGCTGATTTGGGGAAGATTTTTTTACCTATGTTCGATTCTTTAGGAGTCTATCCAACCCCATGTGCTACCCTTATTTATTCCTAATAAACTTCTTGCTAGGGAGATAGCCTATCAAAATGTTGGAAATGGTATTTAAAAAGTACTAAAAGAATTAAACAAAAAATTATGGCCTATTTTTCCAATCTAATGTGGTATATATGCTTTAGATAATTTCAAAAATGCTCTACTTGAAATTAATGAATTTCAAGAATTCAATCTTCCCATTATTCCGAACAGATAATGTGACCCAAATCAAATTAGGAAATTCGCCCATGAACCTGATATATTTGATGATCTATTTGAGAAAGCTCCTACTTTTTCAATTCATGAAGCTTGCATAAAAATAGCTGAATCCACAACATGTGATTCAATTTTCACATGCAAGGCTTCTAGATTAGAAAATTTACCTATTGAATCATTAAGGATTCATAAAGATGAAAAAGTTCCTGATGATGTGATAATTACTAGTTCTACACAAAATTTAATGTTCCTTATTCAAAACAAATAATTGCCTCCTCTTCTTCACAAACAAAAGATCCTTTTCCTGAAGAAAAGGTAAAATATTAATTTCTTTATTGTTCCTGTGTAAAATAAAGGCCAAGACACTTCCAAAAGCATTCAAAAAACTATGATTACAAAAAAGGCCTCTGAAAAGCCTTTGGAGGACCAAGATATTGAGATTTTACCACCTTTCCCAACATTGGAGGTTGTACTAAGGGTTGAAGAAATTCCTCCGCTTGATATCTTTTATAGCCCTCAGCACAAGGTTGTGGTCATAAGGGAGAGGAACAAGAGAACTATTGAGCAGTCCCAGGCTTTAATTCCTGGAGATGCATCATTTCAAGTATTATGGAAAGGTTCTAAAATTGCTCCTACATAGGAACTAGGTAAGCTCTCCCAATTCACTAGAGCTTATGCTTCAACTACAATAGATAAAGTCATTGAGTACAATAGTTTTTGTAGGAAAAAGAAGAAATAATTGTGTATTCAGGAAAAAGTATTTGAATTGAAAAACAAAATATTGTTGAACAATGGCAAGGATAGGTCACAAAGCTTCAAAACAGTTTTAACTCTCTTAGAGTTCAATATGAAAATGGTCTAGAGGCCCGAGACCCTCAAATCCAAGAGCTACAAAGAATGATTGAAAAAATGAATGTTAATATTGAATTTATTGAATTAAAGAAGGAAGCAAAAGAGTTAACCACTCTTCTTGCTCATTGATAGATTAATTTTTGCCATAAATTGGCAACAATTCATGATTTATGCAAAATTGTTAGTTCTCTGGTAGACCAAATATTAGACATTAAAACTTATTTTTATGACATAGATGAGAATATTGCGAATTTCATAATATGGAAAGACAAAATAGAGGGAATGTTATCACAAAATCTAACCCTGATAAGCTGCTCATCAAGTAGACTCTAAGTAACTCTTTCAAACCAATCTTTTGGCTGAGGCTTAGCCTCCTCAACTTGAGAGGGTTCTCTCAAGGGTTAATGATATAAGATATAGATAGATGGCTAACTCTGTGGTTTGTGATTTTGTATGTTTATAGGTTGAAAGATGAAGGCTTACTACCATTGGGCTATGGAGTCAACAAGTCAGTAGATTCAGTGGCAAGATCTCTTGACATGGAAACTGAGACTAATAGGGTTTTTAACAAAGACAATTCACTCAATAACATAGGTCAAAACAGTCATTCCATTAGTAAAGGGAGTCAGAGCATAGGGTTATGAATTGTGAGTAATAGTATGGAAATCTATTGCTAGTGTTTCAAGGGTAGTTTACTCACAAGATTCATAAAAACATAGTCATCGAATTACTAAAGGAAATCAAAACATAGGATATGAATTCTGAGTAATAGCAATGAGATCTACTTCTAAAAACAATAATTCCATTACTAAAGTCATAGCATATGATTATGAATTCTGAGTAATAGCAATGGAATCTAGTGCTAGTGGTTCAAAGGTAGTTTACTCACAAGATACAAGAAAAACGTAGTCATCCCATTACTAAACGAAGTCGGAGCACATGGTTGTGAATTCTGAGTAATAGTAATAAGATCTACTGCAAGTAATTCAAAGTAACATATAGATCAAGAAAACGTTAAACCATATGCGAAACTCGGATCTGTCAAGAAGAAAAACCTCTCTGTATTACTGATTATAGTCCATAAAATAAAGCAGCAGCTAGGCCAAAAAGTCTCCAACCCTTTGCTAATTTGACCTAATGCTTCATATAAAGCCTTTACCATCTTGGATTCCATGATCCACCACTAGGAGAATTCGAATTCCCATCCATGCCACCTAATCTAACCATAAAACAAACCTTTAATTACAAAATGACAAGTAAACAGTCTTTGAAAAGTCCTAATCCAAATAGGAGTGAAACTCATAAATATGCTTGCAACAACCTTATCTAAAATTTAATGATTCCTTTGATAGCTGTAACCTCATGAGGTCGAATTTGGATGATGCATTTAGTCTTGTTATAAACCCTGCTAATTCATGACCTAACTGTCCTAAAAACTAGGAGACAGAGTTCCCTGATTTTTAGCCCTTAACCTCCATGCTTGTCTTCGAACATCTTTTCTAGCCTTGATGAATATATTGTATATGTAGCATGTGTTAAAATTCCATAAGCTTTTCAACCTTCCACCTATGCAAAAATAAACCTTCAAAAAAATGAAAAGGAGAGGGAATATGACTGCGCTACGAAAACAACCTGTTTTCGTAGCGCAGCTTTTTATACCACTGTAAAAACATTCCTTTGACCATTATTTTTATTGCTTTTCATTATGAAACTTCATTTGTGATCTTTCTCTTTCCATTTTCAATACTAAACTCTGAACACCAGCAGTCCTTACCTCCCAATTACATGCAAAACATGCCAAAACTTCACCTTCAGTAGTTTCGTAGCACGCTACGAAACTGCTGTGTATGCTTCTTTAACACAGTTTTTTTCCAAAAGATCTACAGTTTTGAGGATATTTAAGATATTTTAAGGATGTATATCAACATCAAATGGCTTTACTAGATGTTCTCCTTAAAAAATGATCTTTATCTTCATGACAAAACTGTTTCAAAGATTTATCATTTTTCGCACTTTTTCATCTGAAAAATAGATGTTGAGACAGAGCTTTTATCTTCTCACCCATAATGTATTTTAAAAAAATGGAGGCTTTTGGAGACCAATTTTTCTTGAAAAAAAACCTCTTTTTTTTTTTTGAAATCCCTCTCCTACTGCCCAGAAACTGTCTTTGAACAACCTGTGTAAAACTGGAAAATTCTAATTTCTGGAAATATGGATTCAAAGAAAGCCTTGTATCTCCCAACTGGTAACACTTGTGAGAAAAGTGAAATAGGTTATTGTAGCTGGAGATTCTATGAAGAAAAATCCCCTTCATAATTCCAAAATACCTTTCTTGTGGCCAAAAACCAATCTTGAAGTGAACTACTAAAACTAGAAAGCAGAGTTTTTCTCTCAATGACTTTTAACAGTTTCATAGTGCAAGTTGAGTCATCAATTTCTCCCACCTCATAATGAATTTAAAGAAAATGAGAGAGGTTTTTGTAGTTAAGTATGTTAGGAAGAGAAACCTCTTTCATGTTTCAAAAATGAGTATTCAGTTGCTCAGGATCCCCCTTGGAAGTCGACTACTAAAAACAGAAAAACAAGGCTTTTGCCTCATAGTGCGCTACGAAAACAACTTGTTTTTGTAGCGCAAATCACCTTTTTTGAACTAGTTGCGCTAAAAAAAATGTGGATTCCTATATAATTGCAAAAATTTAACACAAAAATTCATTGCATGAGCACTAAATGAAAAATATGACCTATTTGACCATGAAGTGAACCTAAAGGACTTTATTCAATGATGAAAATTGACCCTTTAAAACTTCTAAATGGATGATGGGATCTTTAAACCATGGAATAAGACTTCAAAACTTTATTTGGAAATGAAAGATGAAATTTTTGAGACTCCAAGCTTATCACTTACCCTTTCAATCATGAAATGACTCAAAACCTATCTAAGACCTCCTTGAAATCATGACCAAAAGTAGAGTTGACACAATGATGTTTTGAAAATTAAGGGTGTGCTAACAGTGGCTCCACTAGGGATAGTGTGCCCCTATGGTACACTAAGAACTAGTAGCTCCAGTGCTGCTATCCATCCTTTAAAATAAAACTCTAAAATTCTGCCCAATCTGCTTCAAATTTTTATGATCTTCACCCCAGCCTCAAGTTTGATGGTCCCTACAAGAAACACTCAAACTGTACCTACTAAAAATGCTCAGTCAACCTACCTTGAGCTTATTTGCGCATTCCTACCTACCTACCCTATCAACTGCAATCTCCATTTGTAGCTCAAGGAACATGAAACTTCCAATGAAGCCAGTCGTTGATCTGATCTGACACTTGAATCTCTTGACTGTGCTTGAAGCAAAAATAAACATGATACTGAAATAACCGAGGCAGCATGAGATATATCTGATCTTCAAGATGAAAATATAGCTAGAAATCTGAACAGTAAATCTTTTCCATGTAATCAGTTATAGAACCATAGAAGACATAATCTGTTTGAAACTTCTCATGACATTCTAAGACTTTGGACCACACATACATGCTTTGATCAACCAGATAAGACATTATTTATGTGCTCTCAAACTGATTTTCAAACTGATTTTCAAAAACAGTGGATTCTTCCTCAATCTCAAAGGAGAAAGGTAGAAACACTCTCTCTTTGTGTTCTGTCATAGAAAGCTTTTGAAAAGAATTATCATGATCATGAATACTATATGATTGAATTTGACCTTGTAAACCTTCAATGTCTTTCTCAATGTTCTTAACAACTTCATCCAAAAATTTCATCAATTTCTTCATTAATATGATCATCATTCCATAGTTTGAAACCTTGAATTGAAGAAGAGTTTGCCACCAACTCTGTTCTATCTATCAATTCCTCCAAAAACATAAGCCAAAAGTCTGCAAATGACTTAATTGATTTGACAGGAAAAATTTCAATCCATTATTTACATTTCCCTTGAAATGAATCATAGAACAAAATAATGCAAACATGTTCATGTTTGACTCTAAGAAGCTCAGTAAAATCACAGAAATCTGATATATGCTTCAAAGTCAAATTCAAATCTCATCCATTGAATTTTGGACCATTCCTTAAAAAATATGTATCCTTGGGAAAATGATTTGGGAAACCATGAATTCCTGAGAAATTTATACATGCATACCTTGAAACAAGAATGGCAGCGTCTGAGTTCTTCATAAGTCCAGTGGAATCACCAAGAATCTATGAATTTTGAATTCTTCAACAATGGAGTCGCCAAGGTAGTTTTGCAGCCTCGAAAAGATTTCTGAGCTCCTGCTACCTTCAAGAGTTTAGCTTCATTATTTTTCGAGAGATGTATATCTTCAGACTCCCAGCAGACGCACCAAAATGTTATCACAAAATCTGACCTTGATAGGCTTCTCATTAAGTAGACTCTGAGTAACTCTTTGAAACCAATCTTTTGGCTGAGGCTTAGCCTTTTTAACTTGAGAGGGCTCTCTCAAAGGTTAATGATATAAGATGTAGATAGATGGCTAACTCTGTGGTTTGTGATTTTATATGTTTATAGGTTGAAAGATGAAGGTTTACTACCATTGGGCTATGGAGTCAAAAAGTCAGTAGATTCAGTGGCAAGATCTCTTGACATGGAATCTGAGACTAATAGGGTTTTGAGCAAAGACAATTCACTCAATAACATAGGTCAAAACAGTCATTCCATTACTAAAGGAAGTCAGAGCATAGGGTTATGAATTGTTGTTCCGGGAAATAAATCCCTAGAGGTTTGTTGGGTCAAAACCTCCACAGATCAGAGCATGCTATTCAAGAAGGACTCACACAACCACACTTGTATGCTAAAAACTAGATAACATCGATAGTAGAACTCACCCGTAATCCTACGTTTGATGTAGATCCCATGGGGTCCAAACCCCCAGCAGCCCTTCTTCCTCTTCCACCTGGAAATCAAGAAAGAACATGCACGGAAATCTAGTTGTACAACATATATTCCTCCTAAAAGTTAGTGTAATCCATGTGAAACATTATATAAACAATAATAAATTATTAATAATCAATCTTTTCACATATGCAAGCAGATATTAACTCGTGAATTCGGGAACAAGATAGTTCTTCTTCATTACGAACAGCATGTACAGTAATAAAAAGTGGAGAGATCACCTGAATCCTTCCACGATCTTTGAACAGACCGTCGTTTGGATCCGTCCCACCCTTGCCTCGCTAGGTTACTTTCAAGACTTGTGCACACGAGATGACATATAAACTGATGAACATCTCCAAGAAACAAGGGTTTCCTGTAAAAATATGGGAAAGTGTAGGAGGCACGGGAAATCAGACATGAATTAGGGCTCCAACAGAGTATAATATCTATAAATTTCTCTCTCTCCCTTAGGCCATACATGTGAGGGGCTTTTATACTCCCTCAAAGTAGTTTCAATCAGTTGGAAACAGTTGGCCACGTGATGGGGTGGTTGAACTACTGGAGTAACCATCAACCTAGCCCAAAAATAGGGAATTTTATATATTTTTTAATGATTTTAATGGCATACACAGAAAAGTGTGTATGGACTAGCATATACACGCGAAAAAGTCAGGGCATACCTGCGTATGGGATTTTTAACACTGTTTTTTATGAAATTTTATTCAAGTCTGTGGGAATGGGTGCCCAAGGCCATAGAGACAATCATGAATCACATGAGGGTGAAAAATGATGCTATAACAATTGTGAGTAATAGTATCATTAGGGGAATTTTGAGGTCTAAAATGGGCCTCCTAAGAAAAATGTACAACAAAAATAAACTTTATAACAACCAATAGGTTTCAAGATGATGATGTCAACCATGGGGGATGATTTACCATTTTTTAAATAAAAGGGTAAAAATATTAAAAAATAATAAAATAATAAAACTACTTTTTCAACTCGTATTTTCAACTTATCTCCCACAATTTTTACTCAAATTTCGAGTGGGAGTACTCGTTGGATGCGAAATTTAATTCCTCATCCAAGGAGTACCAATGTTGCATACTTTCAATGAACCCTGCTACATGAAAAAAGGGAAATACATAAATAAAAAAACGTGATTACAATCACGTTTTTTATATATTTCTCATTTTTCGTGTAGTAGGACCCATCGAAAGTTTGCAACATGGGTACTCCTTGGATGAGGAATTATATTTCGCATCCAATGAGTACTCCCGCTCGAAATTTGAGTAAAAACTTTGGGAGATAAGTTGAAAATATGAGTTGAAAAAGTAGGTTTTTCATTTTTCCCTCTAAAATTTGATGATGTCATCAAATCTTATTTGATTTTTTCCATTATTATTTTATAATTTCCTTATGAGGCCCATTTTAGACCTCAAAATTCCCCTAATGGGAAATTACTGCTAGTGTTTCAGGGGTAGTTTACTCACAAGATTCATAAAAACACAGTCATCTCATTACTAAAGGAAATCAGAGCATAGGATTATGAATTTTGAGTAATAGCAATGAGATCTACTGCTAAAAAAAATAATTCCATTACTAAAGGAAGTTAGAGTATATGATTATGAATTCTGAGTAATAGCAATGAAATATAGTGCTAGTGGTTTAAAGGTAGTTTACTCACAAGATACATGAAAAACACAGTCATCCAATTACTAAAGGAAGTCAGAGCACATGGTTGTAAATTCTAATTAATAGTAATAAGATCTACTGCAAGTAACTCAAAGTAACATATAGATCAAGAAAACATTAAGCCCTATGAGAAACTCAGACCTATCAAGAAGAAAAAACCTCTCTGTATTACTAATTATAGTCCATAACATAAAGCAGCAGTTGGGCCAAAAAGTCTCCAACCCTTTGCTAATTCGACCTAATGCTTCATATAGAGCCTTTTCCATCTTGGATTCCATGATCCACCACTAGGAGAATTCGAATTCCCATCCATGACACCTAATCTAACCATAAAATAGACCTTTAATTACAAAATGACAAGTAAACAGTCTTTGAAGAGTCCTAATCCAAATAGGAGTGAAACTCCTAAATATGCTTGCAACAACCTTATCTAAACTTTAATGATTCCTATGATAGCTGCAACCTCATGAGGTCGAATTTGGATGATGCCTTTAGTCTTGTTATAAACCCTACTGATTCATGACCTAACTGTCCTAAATACCAAGAGACAGAGTTTCCTGATTTTTAGCCCTTAACCTTCATGCTTGTCTTCGAACATCTTTGCTAGCCTTGATGACTATATTGTATATGTAACATGTGTTAAAATTCCATAAAATCTTTAAGCTTCCACCTGTGCAAAAAGAGGGCCTTCGAAAAAATGAAAAGGAGATGGAATATGACTGCGCTACAAAAACAACCTGTTTTCGTAGCGCAGCTTTTTATACCACTGTAAAAAATTCCTTTGACCATTATTTTTCTTGCTTTTCATCATGAAACTTCATTTGTGATCTTTCTCTTTCCATTTTCAATACTAAACTTTGAAGACCAGCAGTCCTTACCTCCCAATTACATGCAAAACATGCCAAAACTTCACCTTCAGCAGTTTCGTAGCGGACTACGAAACTGTTGTGTATGCTCCTTTAACATAGTTTTTTCCAAAAAATATATAGTTTTGATGATATTTAAGATTTTTTAAGGATGTGTATCAACATCAAATGGATTTACTGGATGTTCTCCTTCAAAAATGATCTTTATCTTCATGACAAAACTATTTCAAAGATTTATCATTTTTTGCACTTTTTCATCTAAAAAATAGATGTTGAGACAGAGCTTTTATATTCTCACTCATAATGTACTTTGAAAAAATGAAGGAGACTTTTGGAGTCCAATTTTTCTTGAACAAAAACCTCTCTTTTTTTTTTGAAATCCCTCTCCTACTACCCAAAAATTGTCTTTGAACAACCTGTGTAAAACTGGAAAATTCTGATTTCTGAAAATATGGCTTCAAAGAAAGCCTGGTATCTCCCAACTGGTAACACTTGTGAGAAAAGTGAAATAGGTTATTGTATCTAGCAATTTTATGAAGATAAACCTCCTTTATAATTCCAAAATAACTTTTCTTGTGGCTAGAAACGGATCTTGAAGTGAACTACTAAAACTAGAAAGCAGATTTTTTCTCTCAATGACTTTCAGCAATTTTGTAGCGCAAATTGAGTCATAAATTTATCCCACCTCATAATCAATTTAAAGAAATTGAGAGAGGGTTTTGTATTTAAGTTTTTTAGGAAGAAAAACCTCTTTCAGTTTTCAAAAAGGAGTTTGCAGTTGCGCAGGAACCCCCTTGGAAGTCGACTACTAAAAACAGAAAAATAGGGCTTTTGCCTCATAGTGCGCTACGAAAACAACTTGTTTTTGTAGCGCAAATCACCTTTTTTGAACTAGATGTGCTACGAAAATGCGGATTGCTATATGATTGCAAAAATTTAACCCAAAAGTTCGTGGCATGACCCCTAAATGAAAAATATGACCTATTTGACCATGAAGTGAACCTAAAGGACTTTACTCAATGATGAAAACTGACCCTTTAAAACTTCTATATGGATGATGGGATCTTTAAACCATGGAATAAGACTTAAAAAATTTATTTGGAAATGAAAGATGACATTTTTTAGACTCTAAGCCTATCACTTACCCTTTCAATCATGAAATGACTCAAAACCTATCTAAGACCTCCTTGAAATCATGACCAAAAGCAAAGTTGACCCAGTGATGTTTTGAAAATTTAGGGTGTGATAACAGGGAATATTACATAATCTTCCAAGGATTGAAGAATCACATAAGGATATTTTTTTCAGAGAATTGGAAATTCATGTCAAGAATACTGAAACAACAGTGTTTCAAGCAAGAGATATTTTAAATAATCTTATTGAAGTTGTCAGTGATAATTTGTTTCAAGACAACCTAATACAAAGTCTTCCCAAAGGGTCATTACCGGATATTAAACCACCTACTAAAATATGGCAAGAAGCCTCCAAGAAGCAGGTCGAGATTATTGAGAAATTAACTAAAGTCGACTTGGAGAATCATTCGCAGTTCTTAATCAAACCACATAGTCAGTGGTTAATTCTCCAATGTCTATCTAGTAAGACGACTCAAATTCTTCCAGCATTAAGAGATGCGATCTTCACCACCCGTATGGAAATGAAACCAAGGGATCCACCTGAATTGAATAATATGACATATATCTATGAGACGTGACAACAAATTGGAGAATAGTCTTCTTCTCAGACTTAGATAATTTGTTTCAACATATTCTAAAATTGCTCCTTTTTATTTATTTCAGCTACACCGCTTGAAGTAGTTATGTTATTTACTATATATACATTTTTTAATGAAACTACAAATCCCCTCCATTTGATGTGAGAAGGGTTCTGAATTTTTGAAGAGAAGGCTTAAAATTGCACTATTGTAACTCAAGTTTTTCTTAATATATAGCTGAACCATCACCATTTTTCTCATGAGTAGAGTATTGATATATCAGGTAATATTATCCTTGTATTATTCTTTTTTTTAAGAGTGAAATGTATGTTTGATTCCGTTCATCATATATGATTTTTAACAATCATTCATTGTCATTATTGATATGTTTGATTGGATTCTTTAAATTATATGAATGAACAATGACATATTATATATGTGACAATTTTATAAGGTAATTTAATTAGCTATTTAATTATATTTGTTATCTTTCTCGGTTTTAACTTTGTATTTAAATGTTAATCTATATTGTCATGTGAGTTATGAGATATTTGC
This sequence comes from Pinus albicaulis, assembly GCA_034641835.2. NCBI lineage: Eukaryota > Viridiplantae > Streptophyta > Pinopsida > Pinales > Pinaceae > Pinus > Pinus albicaulis. Next base: position 1,364,649,746 of record CM076580.1, read on the forward strand.
AACCACATATACAGATAGCATTCCCAGGATAAATATAAGTTTATTAATCTTTATTTTAATTTTAATTATATCACACCTCTATACTTCCATTCAATTTATTTCTTATAATTTCATATATCGAGAAACTGGTCTCATTAATTTAAAGTCGAAGCCATCATCCCAAATAGAAAAGTATTTGCTCTAAGGTCCTGACTAGGTAGTTTTCCCCAAGGTCCCGACCAGGTGGCTTAATAGCTTCTCACTATATATCTGCTTTTCCTTTGAGACAAAAGGTATCTATCTTGGACTTCTTGTTCTCTGAGTAATCGTGAAATATGAAAAATTTCTGCATCCCAAGAAGTCATGCTTTTGCATCCTCTGATTTAATCATCTCACCATCAAAAGTAGGAGGCTTGGCTTTCTTGAATTCCTAGGGAAAGTACCCCCTTTCACCCATCCTAGGATGTTGACATCGATGGCGATGATGTCTCCTGGAATCAGATCTATAATATAATCCATGTGTACTATCCTTCCTTTCCAGTGTACTCAAGGATTTGCCACACTTTATTGTATCATCCATATCCATCCTGTACCTTTTCTGAGACCTGCTTCAATTTTACCCATTAGTTTTTTCTTCCTGCCTATCTCCATGACTGATCCCAAGTTGTCCCTACCTTTTTAATTCTGAAAGTCTATGAAGAATAACTACATTGACCTCAACTTTCTTTTCTTGAGCTTTCATAAGCCTTTATTATTCTTCAATCAACCTCTCATTATCAAATTTACAACTTCTGATCTCTACTTTCATAATTATTAATGTATCTACAAGATCAAGAGAGTCTCTCTCTCCCTAATGCTCAATTGACTTCTCCGTTGACCTGTACAGAGAGTGATATGAATTGTACTCAACCATTCTGTTCTTCATCTCTTAGCATTCTATTTCCTACAACATATCATTGTTATATAAAATAAAGGCATAATCAAAAGCATTACCTCAACTTACTGCTAGTGAGGCTATTGAATCTACACAAGTCAATTCAAATTAGAATGATACATAAGAATATCAAGAACATATCAATACGTGCATGAATCAAGATACTAAAACAATGTTAATAATAACATAACTACCATGCATGCATGGTAAATACATAGACATGTGCAATAACCATATAGATTTGCACAAAATTCTTCATTTACCCCAAGTTTTAGTGATGTGAGCTTGCTATGATACCACCCTGTAACACCCCATCTCACATTTACATGCATTTACAAGCTCACCAAGATAAACATGAGTTGATAGTTACAATGCATGACCCAACATCCAAGTTCTAGTTGTGAAAATGGGGTCTACTATCTTGAAACGTATTGCAACCTTCCCGGGACACATGATCACCCAAACATCAGAAAAATATCACTAGTGACCTTTCCTTGAGTTGGAACCATATTTTTCACCCACTTTACCACCCCTTCACATGCATGCAGTCTTGTGGAATTAGTCGCACACACAAGTAATCCTCCATGCAACTAAAACTAAGATTTTTTAGTTAAGAGGGTGTGGCTAGAAGCCCTATTCCAATTTTTCAGGTCTAGCTACAGGCCAACTTCCCATATCTTCCAAAAACTATCCAGAATTTTGTCAACAAGGTTTGTGTGTCAATATGCTTAATTCTAGGCTATGCTCTTGCTCAAAACTTGTCCAACACATGTAAATAATTTATACAAACATGTTGTAAACAAAATACATGTGGGTCATTAATTCATATTTTCTCACTGATTCATTAGTTTCATCATAGGTTCATCAAAAAGGCTTAAATCCCTCTCTTACTAGCTGCAACAACACATATTAGCTCATACATTAATATAAATAACCAAGAGCCTGTCAAACCATGAAATAGAACTATAACAAGAGAACATCATATAATGAGATATATACCATGCATGTAACCAACATTTGACCAGAATGAAACCATGACAAAAAAATCATAAAAACACACATCAAATCAGAGCATGTGGTTATTGATCCCAATAAGAAATAACACATGATATCGTATGCTTAATGTGAACCAAGTCAGAAACTTCCACATACCACCCGACCGTATATTGGGACTGAACCATATCTTTCTTCCAGATATATCACCCTTGTGTCATATTCCAAGCATGGATGTGGGATCTCATGGGTTAAACCAAAACATAACCAAATAGGGACTCCAGAGGTTAAACGACCTCGACCCTCAGGTCATAGTGATCGCACCTAAACTAGTCTAGAGATTACCAAACTAACACAAGCTTGGATGCCTCAAAATTTCTTCAGCATACCTAGAAGAAATTTCCTGTCATCCACCCACCTGTCAAGGGATGCTTGGAGAAAACCATCTCTATCCCCAAACCTCGGGATTTTCCTGAGACCACCTCAACCTCACTAAAAAATATTCCGACAATCCAAAGCTTAGCCAAATAGGAAACCCACTAGATCATGGATATCCAAGAAATGGCACATGAAAGGTTTTACGCCAATACTAATCCAGGAAAAATCCATGCCAATGACAAAAAAATGACTAGTGAACCAAATTCATGCACCATGCATTCAAATCCCAACAAGGAAATCACACATGCAACCTGTTACTTGCTAACTCCTCATATAAGCTGCTCTTCCTTTGCTTGATTTTTTCCCCTGTTTACTGTTGTCCAATCTTCTCCTTGTGCTCCTTTCCTTGCTTTCCCTTTGCTTGCTTGCTTCTGTCTTCCCTGTGTCCAAGTGCTATTTTCTCTTGTTTTTGTGTTCCCTCTCTTATTTTCCTCCAAGTTAATGCTAGAATGTGCAAGAGCCTCCAAAAAGTGCAAAGAATATGTTAGATTTTTCTCTCTCTTTTATTTTATTTTTATTTTCCTTTTTCTTCAGTTTACCTTGCATGCATATTCTTGTCTCTTCATCTTCCTTTTCTCTTATTTTCATTTATTTATTGAATTAAATGTCAGTTATTTCCCTTTTCACTTTGACAATGACCATGTCAATTACCATAGTCAATAATTAACTGCAAGTGATGGCTATGTTGAGAATGCAGCAAGATGATGGAGCTTAGTGAAATGAAGTCGCCTTCACTAAGTGGGCCCGCAGGCAAATTCTGGCGCAAAGTCTATTTTTAGACTATGTCTATTTTTAGACATACGGAGCATAATTTGGGAATTCTACTTGGAGATTCTTGAAGCATGCGACATGTCGGTAAAAATAGATGAGACCCTAATTTTTAGGACCCAGGCTATTTTTAGACTGATCTCCTAAAAATATGGAAGTCAAATATTATTTACCCTTAATAATATTTTGACTATAAACAGCAGTTTACTCTCTTGGCGCACTTCAGTTTGAGTCATGGAGGTGGCTCATGCAAATGACACAAGGAATCACGTGGTTCCTAGGGTTTGATGGCATCTTGCATGGTTGGCTTCAGTTAGACTTCAGTGGCAGGAGTTTTGGAGGAGTTAACGGGACAGATAGTGGAGTTGTGTTCTGTTTGTTTTAGTTGAACTAGTTCGGATTAGTTAACTAACTAATCAACTAGATATGAGTGGAGTAAATTAAATAATATTTAATTTACTAAATATTAACTCATTATTCAACTCAAGAACACTTCAGTTCACTACAGTGCATGATCAGTTCAGTGGAGACCAGTGGAAGAGGTAGATGAAAGGGTGAGTAAAGCTATCCGTTGGTAGATTTGTTTTGCATGAGATTTGAATTACACTTGGAGGAATTTTCCATGACAATTGCGCAGTCAAGGCAAGGGGATTCGAACCTTGAACCTCTTCATATACAGGCCATGATTGCGCAATAGAGGCAAGGCAGTTAGTGGTGTGTTTTGAACCTGAGACTTGTTCAAAACCAAGCTAGATTGTGAGTAACTTCATGAGAGAGTACTGAGTACTTGTGAGGAGTATTGTACTTTATTGGTTACTTGATTTCTCCATTATAATATACACAATAGCTGCGGGGTTTTCAGCTATAGGCTTTTCCCATACATTCTGAGTTAATGTGTGATTGATTTGATGTGAGATTGCTTCTGTTATTTCCGCATGTGACAATTAATTGTAGAAGAAGGTTATGTGTTATGTATGCAATTCGAAATTGATATATGACCGGGTTAATCTTCATTGAATAAGTGATTTATTCAGCTAATTTCTACATGGTATCGGAGCGAGATTAATTTTCGAAGTCTATTACGGTGATTGCAAACTTATTTCCTCGGACAGAGTCTGCATGCGGGCCAGGTAGCCTCCGGAATATTCATCCTTCTTTGTAAGGTGAAAGATCTGGTGAATGCCCTTTGCAGTCAATCTCTGATTTGGAAATAATTTGTTTTCAAGTATAGATCGGAAGCAATAGAGCTTGGAGTTTGGAATTCGAATTTTGCAGAAGGTTGGTTTTCTTGGTGCCGGTGTTGAAAGATGTCTTCTTTCAATGGTTTGCGACTCGAATATGCTCTTGAAGGCAGTTCGAACTATGTTGCATGGAAAGATCGAATGGAAGCAGTGTTAGAAGATAATGGTCTGAAGGAGTTCGTGGATGCGGAGGTCCCAAAGCCCACTGATGCAGCTCTGGTCGATGCATGGCAAAAGAAGATCGCGAAATGTCGAAGGATCCTGTTGGAGGGCGTCAAGGATCATATTGTATCCAGCTTGCATGGAAAGGCTACTCCATATTTAATGTGGAAAGCTTTGACGGATCTATTCCAGAGTAAGAGTGACCAAAGGAAGCTGGCGCTCAAAGACAAGCTCAGGAACATCAAGATGGAGAAGGGCGACAGTATCGCCAAATACCTCACGAAGTTCACTCAATGCAGAGATGAGCTGGGAAGTGTGGGGGTTACCGTCGATGAAGAGGATATGGTCGACCTGGCTCTCCTTGGTCTTCCGAAGGCTTGGCACTCATATCAAGATAGTGTCAATGGTCGGGAGAAGCTGCCGGGATGGGAGCGCCTTTGGGCGGATCTCATGCAGGAGGAGATAAGGAGGACTACTCGAGATGGATCTTCATCAAAGGGAGCTGATGAAGAAAACCGCGCTTTGGTGTCCAAAGAAAAGAAGGGGAAGGGTAAGAAAACCTCTCATTCTGGTGCTAAGGGCAAGAAGCAGGATATGGCGAAAGTGAAGTGTTTTCACTGCCATGATCACGGACATTATGCTACCAATTGTCCAAAGAAGAAGAAGAACAAGCAAGCGGGGAGATCTGCAGATGGAGAAGCTTTGGCTTCACAGTTCGAGCTTGACTTTTCACTGATTGCATGCTTGGTTTCAAGTGTGATGGGATCGGTGTGGTTCTTGGACAGCGGTGTGTCATTTCATATGACGGGAGATCGGGAGTTGTTCTCAGATCTGGAGGACAAAGATTTGGGTATGCACATCGAGATGGGCGATGACGGTAGATACAGTGCGACTGGTATCAGTACCGTATCCTTTCAGAGGGAGTCTGGTAAACCCTTTGTCTTAAAGGATGTTATGCATGTACCTGGATTGAAGAAGAACCTGATTTCAGTAGCGATGTTGGAGGATAAGGGTTATGATGTGGTCTTCAGCGAAGGAAAAGCTTTCCTGCGCAGTAAGACTACTGGAGAGACCCGGAAGATAGGGGTTCGAACTCAGAACCTTTATCAGTTGCAGGTAGATGACTGCGCAGCTATGGCATGCAAAGCTGGAGATGTGGTGAGTCGGGATGATGAGGGCGAACTATGGCACAGGAGATTGGGCCATCTTCACCATGGAGCTTTGAAGATTCTGCAGCAGATTTCTACTGGACTTCCTAAGGGCACCCTTGCGCAGTCAGATCAGTGCAAGGGGTGTACCTTAGGGAAGTATGTGAAAGCCACCTTTCACGAGAAGGATAGTCGCGCCACGACGATCCTTGAGAGAGTTCACACAGACGTGTGTGGTCCTTTCTCGGTTGCTTCGACAGCAAAGCACAAGTATTATGTGATCTTTGTTGATGATTTCTCTCGAAAGTGCTGGATCTTCTTCATGTCGAAGAAGAGCGATACATTCGCGAAGTTCTGTGAGTTTAAAGCACTGGTCGAGAAGGAGTCGGGGAAGAAGGGGATTGCTCTAAGGAGTGATAACGGTGGTGAATTCATCTCGGCTGAATTCAAGGAGTTCTGCAGCGCAGAAGGGATTCGGAGAGAGCTCATCGCACCCCATAACCCACAGCAGAACGGGGTGGCTGAGCGGAAGAACAGAACGATCGTGGGTGCTGTACGGGCGATGTTGCATGATCAGGGCCTACCCCTTCACTTGTGGGCTGAGGCATGCAATACAGCAGTGTATGTGCAGAACCGTTGTCCTCACAAGGTTCTTGGCATGAGTACACCAGAGGAGGCTTATTCGGGCAAGAGGCCTGATATTTCCCATTTGCGGATTTTCGGATCTCCTGTCTACATGCATGTGACGAAGGATGCAAGAAGGAAGCTGGATCCAACTGCTGAAGTTGGAATATTTGTGGGGTACACCGATACACCTCATAACTATCGAGTGTATGTGCCAGACAGTCGCAAGACTGTTGTGCGACGGGATATAAAATTTCAGGAGGAGAAAGCCATGCAGTGTTCGCTTGAGAGGGAGCTACACTTGCATGCAGATGAGGAGCTGTTAGTTCCTAAGTAGGAGCTTCCGGATGTGGATCAGCCACAAGAGGAGGTTCAGGAGGTGGAAGAAACCACCCAGGCAGCGCCAACCATCAGAGGGCGCATGCGCACTACAGAAGCTGAGCGACTGGCTCGGGATGCATAGAAGGTTGTAGGACCACCTACAGCACAGCGCAGACAGAGACAGTCACCGGATCGGTACACTGGATACATGGCTCTTGTGAGTCAATGTGTTGTGACGAAGCCATCCTCTTTTGAGGAAGCTGTGGAGGAACCCGCATGGGTTGATGCCATGATCGAAGAATATGATTCGATCATCAGGAACAGTGCATGGGAGATTGTCCCAAGACCGTTTGGGAAATCAGTTGTAGGTTCGCGATGGATCTACAAGGTGAAGCAGGCGGCTGACGGGAGTGTGGAGAAGTACAAGGCGAGATTTGTCGCCCGTGGCTTCTCACAGATCGAGGGGATTGACTATGAGGAGACTTTTGCACCCGTCGCAAGGTACTCTTCCATACGGACGATCCTTGCTCTCTCAGCGCAGATGGGGTGGCACATTCATCAGATGGATGTGAAGACTGCGTTCCTCAATGGAGTTATTGAGGAAGAGGTGTACATAGAGCAGCCTCAAGGTTTTGAGATCTTCAGCAGTGAGTCGCATGTGTGCCGACTCAAGAGAGCACTGTATGGGCTGAAGCAAGCACCTCGTGCTTGGTACACTCGGATAGACAGCTACTTCACCGGGCTTGGATTCTCCAAGAGTGAGGCGTATCCAAACCTGTACCAGATTGTGGTGGAGGGGAAGCTGTTGATCATCGTACTGTATGTAGATGATCTGATTTTGACTGGCGACGAGCAGTTGATACTTTCATGCAAGGAGGATCTTGCACGAGAGTTTGAGATGAAGGACCTGGGCATCCTTCATTATTTCCTGGGATTGGAGATTTGGCAGCGCAGTGGAGGACTGTTTGTTTCTCAGGGAAAGTATGCCCGGGAGATTCTGGAGAGGTTCAACATGCAAGGCTGCAAGCCTGTTGATACCCCTCTTCCTGGAGGATGGAGGAAGGGGGATGCTACTTCGGAGGAGGTAGTGGATGCCACTGTCTATCGACAGTTGGTGGGGTCGTTGATGTATCTGGTCAATACTCGACCCGATATATGCTATGCAGTTAACCAGCTTTCGCAAGCCATGGGCTATGGTTAAGCCTACCAAGCTCTTTTGGAAGGCGGGCAAGCATGTATTGCGCTATATTAGAGGCACATCGAGATGGTCTAGTGCAGACGGGGAGGATGGAGCTTCTTTCTGGTTTCAACGTGCATTTGGGCGGGGAGCCCAACGGACGGGAAGAGCACACGGAGGAGTTTCAGCAATGGGAAGTCGCTTCGGCGAGTTTCTGATGCCCGGCGGAAGGCAGTCCGGCCAGCACTCGGTTCAGCGAGGCGAGTACATGGCGACTAGCTTGGCTGCATGTGAGGCTATTTGGATGAGGAAGATCCTCGCAGGTTTGTTCAGGTTGCATTTGGAGCCTACGGTGATCTACTGTGATAACCAGAGCTGCATCAAGCTCTCGGCTAATCCAGTATTTCATGATAGGTCCAAACATATCGACATCAGGTACCATCACATCAGAGATTGTGTTCGGCGGAGGATCATGATGCTTTCATATGTTCCCACGGAGGATCAGGATGCCGACATCCTGACGAAGGCGCTCACCAGGAGCAAGTTCGAATTCCACAGAGGCAGGATAGGGATTGCAGATAATCCATATCTTGCTGAGAGGAAGTGTTGAGAATGCAGCAATATGATGGAGCTTAGTGAAATGAAGTCGCCTTCACTAAGTGGGCCCGCAGGCAAATTCTGGCGCAAAGTCTATTTTTAGACTATGTCTATTTTTAGACATACGGAGCATAATTTGGGAATTCTGCTTGGAGATTCTTGATGGATGCGACATGTCGGTAAAAATAGATGAGACCCTATTTTTTAGGACCCAGGCTATTTTTAGACTGATCTCCTAAAAATATGGAAGTCAAATATTATTTACCCTTAATAATATTTTGACTATAAACAGCAGTTTACTCTCTTGGCGCACTTCGGTTTGAGTCATGGAGGTGGCTCATGCAACTGACACAAGGAATCACGTGGTTCCTAGGGTTTGATGGCATCTTGCATGGTTGGCTTCAGTTAGACTTCAGTGGCAGGAGTTTTGGAGGAGTTAACGGGACAAGTAGTGGAGTTGTGTTCTGTTTGCTTTAGTTGAACTAGTTGGGATTAGTTAACTAACTAATCAACTAGATATGAGTGGATTAAATTAAATAATATTTAATTTACTAAATATTAACTCATTAGTCAACTCAAGAACACTTCAGTTCACTACAGTGCATGATCAGTTCAGTGGAGACCAGTGGAAGAGGTAGATGAAAGGGTGAGTAAAGCTGTCAGTTGGTAGATTTGTTTTGCATGAGATTTGCATTACACTTGGAGGAATTGTCCATGACAATTGCGCAGTCAAGCAAGGGATTCGAACCTTGAACCTCTTCATATACGAGGGCCATGATTGTATAATGGGGGCAAGGCGATTAGTGGTGAGTTTTGAACCGAGACTTGTTCAAAACCAAGCTAGATTGTGAGTAACTTCTTGAGAGAGTGCGAGTACTTGTGAGGGGTATTGTACTATTGGTTACTTGATTTCTCCATTATAATATACACAATAGTACAGCGAGGTTTTCAGCTATGGGCTTTGGGCTTTCCCCCATACATTACGGGTTAATGTGTGATTGATTTGATGTGAGATTGCTTCTGTTATTTCTGCATGTGACAATTAATTGTAGAAGAAGGTTATGTGTTATGTATGCAATTCGAAATTGATATATGACCGGGTTAATCTTCATTGAATAAGTGATTTATTCAGCTAATTTCTACAGCTAATGCAATTGTTTTCCCTCCATTAAATTTAGAATACATGTGCCATGACCTTGGTTTGATTTTTTCCTTTTATAATGCCCATTTATTACATGGAAACTTAACCCTAGGTTGTTACACTTGTGAAAAATCATGCGTAGAATACCAATCCACACAGTCATATGCATGATGGAGGTCCAATTTTAAAATAACAAAATTCTTTTTCCTTCTCTTAATATAGTGAATAGTCTCCTACTTGATGGCAACAACATTTTGGATTTGTCGATGCTTCAGGAAACCGAATTGTTCAGGTGAAATAAAGGTAGAGAGATGACCCCTTAACCGAGTAGTAATGATCTTGGATATTAAAATTATATATGATGCTACATAAATCAATGATTCTGTAATAATTGAAAGTAGTAGGAATAGAGGATTTAGGGAAGAGCACAATAAATATGGCATTAACTGCACCTGAAATATTTCCTTCGTGCATGGATTCCTCTACCAAATTTAACAAATCACCCCCCATGATGTCAATAAAATGTTTAAAAAATTCTACCATCCATCTATTTGTGTTAGGGAACTTATCCCACAAAAAATATTTTAATGTATAAATGATCTCTGTCATCAAAATCGAGCCACCCACATCCCTGTCATCATCCTTAGAGAACATACAGGGACAAATTTTTCTAACATCTAGTTGATTGTCCAACCCACAACCTCCCTAGCCTAAAAAAATCACCAAATAATTTGATAGCCTTCCTATGGATTTCTACACTATTGTACAACTTCACAAACAAGCTATCAATAATCTCTTTTATATAATTTTTGTTTCGACAATGTGAGGTGAAAATGTGAAAAAAATTGGAATTTTTTTCACCGCCTTGTATCCATATTGCATGGATCTTTAAGCTCCACTCCTCCTACAACCACAAAATATTCCTTTTACGATCTTCTAATTCCATAATCATATGATGATGTGATGCAGATAACAACCTAGGATAAAAGGGGTCACTAAGTCGTAACATATGCAAATCAATATCCTAGAGTTCCCGTCGGTGTAGTTTTTTCTTCCTACGAACCTATTCTTGAAAAATAATTTTAACCCTTCTCAACTTTGAGAAAATCGCCTCCATGTATGAGTTACCCAAAGGATATGTATCTTGTTTCCATGTTTTCCTCATTAGTTCTCGGCTCCCCCAACCAGGTATTCTTAAACTTGAACAGAAGCCCCTTCCATAATATGTCGGCATACTGCTGGAGGATGATCAATGCATGGCCAAAAAGTATAGTCAGATATACCCATGAGTGCATATGGCTCAATTTCCCTAGTATTTTCTCATGCATAATTAATTAGTTTAATCATTTCACGATGTTATGAGAGGAAACACAACCATTTCTCCATGTCAGAGATATATGGGAAGGTTGTACGTCCACCAGGAAATTATCTACAAATAAATCCTTGTAATATGTACCCATAGGATCCATTTTACATTTTGACCCCCAACATTCCTCACCAAAGACCGCGAGGTTTATGTCCCCTGCAATGATCACCAAACCAATCTCTAGGATGTCATAATCATCCATACATTGCAAAAATTCTCTTTGTGAGGTGTAGGGAGCATAAATGTTGAGGATGTGCATGAGATGAGGATAACCACAAACAAAATCCATCAATAAAATACCTAAAAAAATTATAAGCCATAAAGTCAACCAAGTTTGAATTCCATAATGAAACCATACAACCAGAAAGACCAGAAGAGTCTATTGAGACAATCTTCCAACTTGGGAACAACTTTAGAAAAAATGCCTTGGCCTTTTACCTGGACCATAGTTTCCTATATCAAAATATCTAATGGACTAATTGACTTAATTAAGTATCTAAGGGAATCTTTTTTTGAGGAACCCAAACCCCTAAGATTCAGAGATAAAATCTTCATTAGGAAACATTTTCAGTGGGGAAATATGATCTAAGCTCTCTCGAATTTGATGCATTCATAGTAGAGACATTATGAAGTTCTAATTAATTAGAATATTCCAATGCCTTTTTAATCAACCTACTTTCTCTCGTTAATTTCCTACCTTGGCCATGTGGTTTTTTTCTAATAGTGACATTCATAGCAGAATTTGGGTTGATGGGAGGCAATGTTGGAGAGTCGAGAGTCTTGTGAATGGTCAAAGGCAATAAGTCCATGGTTAGGTTTTGGCAGAGTAACTCAATACCACTCCCAATAGAGTTTTGTGGGGGAATGAACCTAAAAAAAGACCCAAATTGGATGAGGGATGGGTTTTTAGGAATAGGAAAAACATCAAGGCTTATATGTGTCACATCACCATTGCCATAGTCCCCAAAAGAAGAAAAAATCGGTGGATTTGAAGCATCGTCTAGATCCAAAAGGGATTTAAAATTTTTTGAATGACAACATGATTCTGAGTAGATCAAGGGGTTTGTAATAATAATAATAATAATAATAATAATCATAATCATCAACTAATTTTAAGGTCACAACCAAGCCAGACACCAAATTCGTGTATGAGACCCCCTTTTTTGTGGGACAAAGGACACACTTTTGCACAACGATTTCACTGCCAAGTCTACGAAGGCATACATACTCTACCCCCCTCTGGTTTTGAACCTGTGACCTCTTAGGAGGAAACACATGCTCTTAACCATTAAGCCCACTCAAGCTAAAAAATGATGTTGTGAAATATCATTCATATAATCACAAGGGATTGACTCATTATCCAAAACATCAACAGATAAATGTCAGATACCATGGAAGAGAGTGAGAGAGTGCAGAAACCGCCATTATGCGTGGTTTGTATGGAAAATTCATACCACCATTTGAGATAAAGTTGAGAGCCTCCAAATCAGCCATCTTTTCGATACCATGATCCTTTGAGCCCCCGCTCCTACCCATATCAAGCATTCTTTTGAAATCGAGAAAGAACATGGCCCATCTGATGGCATGCCATGCACCTAAAACTTATACCCCAATAGTCGATCCACTACTAAAATATGGATGAAACCAAAAATAGGTACATCTCTGCAACCAATCCACGTAAAAAATTTAATCCCACCTTGAACGCGACCCTCTTATCCATCGCACATAATCTAAATTCATCCAAAAATGCAAATTTACCCAAATTGTTGCCGATCACAGAGATCGCTTAACGCATCCATAATTCTAGGGGAAGACCTACCAATTTTATCCAAACTATATGTATGTTAGGAACCTCCATGAGAGTGTTAAAACCCATGTACGATTGGTAAAACCCATGTACGATTGGTATATATTGAGGAAACTCCTAACATTAACCCATGGGGATCAAAAAATGCATCCAACATCCTCTTGATGAAGAAAATGTATGGAGAACCACTTGTTCATGAGAACAAATTTTTTGGATTTATAAGACATAAGCGAATTCGAGGATTTTTCCACCCAAACATTAACCCATGTGTATGGAGAACCACTTGTTCATGAGGACAAAATTTTTGGATTTATAAGACATAAACGAATTCGAGAATTTTTCCACCCAACTCCACATCCTTGGCCCATCCATCTGTGCAAAGTCCCAATGGTTGATGACCACGCTTCTTTGTAAGAAAGCAACATGATCCTAGAAAATATTGGAGGCCATCTGTGCAAAGTCCCAATGGTTGATGACCACGCTTCTTTGTAAGAAAGCAACACGATCCTAGAAAATATTGGAGCCAAAACAAAGTTCTTTATATCTCAGGAAAAACTTTAACCGATTTTACATGATGGGACCAATGACCAGGGGTTCGAGACGCATCAGGTTCGATCTATGTACCACCTGCATGAGGCGCAAAAGCATTGGGTTGAGGAGAAATATCTCAGAGGTTCAAATGGAGAATATGTGAAGTATCATTTGCATGTTTTCCAACTCTGCAACGACTGTAAGAGATCTCGATAGCCATAGTGGCGCGTCTCAATTCCATGTGGGTCCATGCTAGTTGTATGATTGAGGAGGAATGTTCCAACTGTATTAAAATATTAGAGACCCATAAATAGAAACGACAACCTGAAAATATATTTGATCAAATGCATAGCCAACATAATCAATGTTGTCAGGAAAAAATCAAGGAAATAAATTCTCACCACCTTCCAAGAGGGGGAAACAATACTATTTGGACATTGTAATAATTGACGGTAACAAATCCAAGGATGCATATTTTATAGGAAAGTGATACGTACCAGACCTCCTAATGCAAGCCTACTGAGACGCATTTATCACCAACCAACCCCAAAAAATTTGAAAAAAAACATCCAAAAAAATGCTTCACAATACCGCTCTACCACCGCACCTGGATCTATGGACACAACACTAGTATTTTATTCCTAGATATGGTGAGAAAACAAGAGTGGAAAACATATATATCCCAAAATGGTCATGTAAACCACAACATCAGCTGTGGTAGCCAATGGACGAAACGATATCAACAAAAGATTCACATAACCACGTAAATCTATGATCCACAAGATAAAATGGATTCTATAGACCCAACAGAGCACCATGATCAGGTATCTTTCTACTGAGGGAAACTCCCCACAAAAATAATATCCCAGATGAATATTGGAACTATGTGGAAGTGCACCACAACCCAGAAAAAGGAAATGGGAATACCCCATCCCAAAAATAGCCACAAGGAAAACCCTCAATCTCGAGATCAATGTTTAAACCTCTCTGGAAACCACGTTCAAAAGAGAAGTCACATCCTTGGAGACACCCCCATCCGCAGCAACCTCCTTCTGGAGAGTGGTTTAAGAATCCTGCCAAAAAAAAACCCCCGATCGGGGTGTACAGTTGTCAGTATGAATTTTGGAGGCAACAACTTGGCATGCGCTCCCACAACTTGTAATTAAGACCATTAAACATGGACTGTCAGTTAAGCAAGGTGAAGTGTGTGAACGCGGGGATAGGAATGATGGCGAATAATGGACAGGTTGTATGGATAGGACACGGAAATCCAGCTGTGAATAAGGTAAGTGCTTTAACTCCGCCCCTTCATTCTAGCAAGCATAATCCATTGCATGCGATAGACTGGAGGTGGCAGCGAAGGCGACCCAACGTCTCTCACCCAAGCTATAGTTCGATCCTGTCAAGGTATGTTACTGTCATTTTCTCAGCTCTTCTGATGGATTTTGAAGAAGTTTTGGTTTGTTTGCAGTATAATCTTGTTAGTTTGGGTCTAAGGAAGAATGTTAAGTGGCTTAATCCAGAGATGAAACCGGTTCCTCCATGTTTCCGTGACCCTTGTAAATGCTCTGTCCACGCCATAAACCCTGGTCGAATGTATGGTAGTATAATCCCCAAACCTATTTGCTATCAATGCGCCATCCATGGGAATATAGGGAGTAACTTAACAAACTGTGGGCTAGCTTTCCACAGCTAGGCTTCTCGGCGCTTCAAATTACCTCAATGCAAGCCCTGTCATGCAATTTTACTTCTCTGTTTTGGTTTGGAAAAAGCAATTTTCTGGACCTTTTTTGTTTATACAACTGTGATGAAGATAGGGAGTCTTTGGTCTGTAGCCATTTATATCGGTCAGCACTCTTGCCTGATTAATGCGATTGCCAGCCAAAATCTGTTCTATCCCTTGTCTATTTTGTAGAGTCATCCCAAAAATCTGGACAGTAAGCCTCCCAACTTCGGTAAGAGATCTGTTAACATAAGGAATCACACGAAGTATAAGGTCAATAACCCAGTCAGTCGAAGCCCTGAGTCTTTGTATCAGTGGTATAGTAAATATAGGGGGATGAGGCACTTACGCCTGTATGACATTCACACTATCAAGGTTACTGAAAGGCGCATGCTCTGTATTAATAGACCATCTTACATATTTTCCGTTCAATTTTGTATGTCAGTGCTTGTCCAAAAGACCCATCCTGCAATGGGAAAAAGACATCAAAGGGCTGTAACTGCCAAAGGAAAGCAGCCTGCTCAATCTGAACCCGCTCCCAAGAAAAGGGGTCATAAAACTAATCTGGAACACCTGGAAACACTTGCTGCAAATTATGTCATTGGCAATTCCTCTGAAGTCCGCCATGACATTCGTGGGTGGGAAAAGGAAATTCAGCTGGAACCTGAAGATAATGAGACAGAGGCTGACATCCTCGATTTCATTACTGATCCATGCCATACTAGAGGAAGGATTACACTGTTCAATCAGACAGTGCACATGTACTGGATTGTAAAATGTTTGATTGCAAAAGCTCTATAGAGTAACCAACCAGTTCAAGCCAAGAAAAAACCAATTCAACCAGAGCTCCGCACTCAGGCTCAGCTTTTGGAGATTCAGGACTAGCAAGAGCGTATTAAGATCACACAATACCAGACAGCAGATCGAGTAAGTAGACTAGATGATAAAGTGGGGCACATGGAGAAACTCCTCCAAAAGATTCTTCAGCAACTCAATCAAGCAGAAATGCCTGGGTCCAATGTCAAAGACCCTGCCCCAGTCTCCTCATCTAAGGGCTAAAAGATTTAGTTTGTTATATTTTGATGGTTTTTAGTTAGTTATGAACTTTTATTATCTGTTATGATTGTACAAACTATAGTAGTTGAACAGGAAGCGCAAGAGAACTTTAGACGTAAGAGACAATTTCAGTACTGGGATGCACATCATGCTTTTAGATGGCCAACAGACCTGGTTTCCCTCGGGCAGGTTGAGGTCAAAGACTGATTTTTATATTTTGTAGCCTGTCTTTTAAATATAAATAGAAATGGCAAAGTCCCACCGAATTTACAACAAAAAAAAGAATCCTGCCAAAATCCATAGAACTAGAAATAACCAAGAGAACCCTCAGCCATGCACCAACAACACCTAAGCCTCACATCTTCGTCCCCGCCCTAACTTGAAAAACCACACACCTATTTAGGACACCATCGCCAAGTTTCTACACTACAAAATTATGCAAATTGAATTTCTTGTAATTCTCAAAACAAGTTCTCTGATAAAAGATTCTTTGAAATGGAAATACACCCATTCGGGAAGAAACTGCATAGAATCTAGCAGTATTTGATCCAATAACTTTCTCCTGCTCACAATCTCAATACCAGTAATCCCATAACTATAAATGTAATATTTTTCTGTTAATTTCCCAGGAAATACCTTTGGAGGAAGGTGGCCTAAGCCTCATAATAAATTCATGGATAGCATAATGTTGTGAGCCACATGAATATCTTCTTAAAGAAATTAATAAATGAACTGCACAACTTACAATGTTCCTTTGACTCTGTTGGTAGAGACATGGGTTTGGTCTTCTAGTAAGAATCTAGCCAAACCAAAATCTACTATTTTATGATTAATATGTCATCTAAAAGTATATTTTCACATTTGATATCTTTGTGTGTAATGCGCTCATTGGAATCTTCATGGAGATAAAGGCCTCGATGTGTTCCCTATATAATTTTAAATCATTTTCCCAATTCAATGGATTTCTTATCTCGGTTTTCCCAATTCAAAGGATTTCTTATCTCTGTTATAGATTTCAAAAAAAAATGAAAGCTTGAATAAAAATAATATTTCAATGCTTTAATACATGTAATTGTGTTGGAGATAGTTCTAGGAAATTTATATACAATCTAAATTTTGGAAGTATCACGGTGTGAGATGAGATGAGATTTATATATATATATATTTAGTAATTTTGAGTCTATATATTTTTTAGTAGTTTTGAGTCTATTTAATCATGTAGCTTTAATCAATTGAATCAATGCAATTTATTGAATAACAATTCATATCAAAGTGTGTTTTCTAATTTATATTTATCTCTATAAATATTTTTATAATATTAGAGCCAACATAAAACACTTCACAAATTAGAGAGCATAACTAAGAACAAACAGATCTAAGAGTAAGTTTAAGCCTCTTCACATAGTAGTGAGAAAGAAGATCATAAAGAACGAAGGCAAAGAGCTTGCATAAAAATTTTCACAAAGTGGAGAGCATAGTAGATTGTGAAAATAATGAAGGAAAGATTCAAGTTTAAATTAGATCATAGAAATTTAAGTCAATCATTGTCATTGTTAAAAATGAGGTTTAAGCTTGTTGACAAGAAGTTGTGAACAATCCACAATAATTATTAGGCTATGTGCCATTAATCCAAAAGAACCATCATGCTATAACCTCCATTTGCACCAAAATATTACTTTTACCCAGATCAAGCCCCCATTGTGGTCCTGGCCAACTGCCACGAAACATTTCATGGTTAGGACAGTCACCATCTGACTTCAAGGAAAAGAATAGGCATTTGCACCAAAGTTATCTTTTTCCCCATATCAAGCCCCCATTGGTGATTCAGGTGGATATTGGTGGCCACCCTCCTATTTCACTTGGGGCCCCACCATTGTCTCTTTCATTTTTTACTATTTTTAGCAGTTTTTCGGGTCCTGAACTTTTGGAGCCATTTTGAATCCCCATACGGAGATAGTATGCTGAAGTTACGTCCCTGGGAAGTTGAAACACCAATTTACCCAAACGGGGCCCATATTTTTGGCGGTTCATCTCCTAGGGTTGGGTTTTCGGACGTTTAGAGTTCTCCATTATTTCTACATAATAAATAGGCCCTCGAGCCTGATTGTAACACAATTCAGAGGTCTGTAGCCGCCACATCTCTTCTCAGAGATTCGCTACCAGCATCCTAGCTATTTTATTTCCATCATGTTTGTAAGCATATTTCTGTGATTTGATATTAATGAAATGAAGCCTTATTTCCACTGTATTTCTATGTTTATGGTTATATCTATATTCTGTTGCATTCTTGCATAAATTCGGATCAATTGGGGTCCTAGTCAACTGCCACGAAACATTCCATGGTTAGGAAAGTCACCATCTAACTTCAAGGAAAAGAATAGGCTATAGTCTATTTATTATATGTTTTGGATGGTTTTTTGGCATATATTCTCACCTAATGTGCCCATATTTTGGTAGGGGTTTATTGGAAACACAAGTTTGAGTTATGAACTATCCACAATCCAGGTGCTCCACGAGTTTGTCAAGGTGTTGAAAATCTCTCTCTCTCTCTCTCTCTCTCTCTCTCTCTCTCTCTCTCTCATATATATATATATATATATATATATATATAGTCAAAAATTAATTTTAAATAATCCAAGTGCTCCACGAGTGTAATATTCCCAAATTTTCACATCACATTTGGAATATTAGAGTCCTTGATTTTCTTCATGAAAAAGTAAATAAAAGGGTGGAGGGACCCACAATCCTCAATAAGAATAAATATCCAATTTGTGTATGTGAATGTGGATTAATTTAGACTAGATCTGCAAAAAGAGGTAGTTGAGAAACTACTAATGTGAATGAGATTGGAGATCATGTCTCATTTAATGAAAGAGATCATGGAGGGTCGATTTAGTCAACTAAGATCTTGAAGATGTCAAACAAAAGGTCATTGAGCATTAATGATCAAGTGGTGGAGGATGATGTGCGAATGAAGCACACATGATGGAGGAGGTGTACATTGCACCTAAACTGTTTGGTTGATTTGGTCAAACAGTGCAGTCCCACTTGGAGGATCTTGTCCACATGAGACTGCGCAGTTGAGATTAGGGCCAAGGATTGGGATGGCTCAATCATTATAAAGGAGATGAAGGAAAAGGTGAAAGGCATCTTGGATTATTTGATGTATGATCTTTTAGATCTGGAATTGTCAAGTGACATTCCATTACATTCTTGGGTTGTTTAGCAGAGATTGTAGGTGCTGTTTAGCATAGGGTGTTCCCGGGTAGGAATCCCTCCTCTTTCTTTGAGTGATCTTTAAGGAAGAGGTTTGTACTTCATTATACATTAGGCTTTAAGTGCCATTTCCTTTTTCTACTTTTTGCAGAACATTCATATTCAGAAATCTGCAAATTTCTGAAGATCAATTTGGAAGGTGGAAGTTGTCTTCAATACTTCAGCTGGAGAACAAGGTGAGGGATTATTCCCATCACTTGGGCTTATAGATCAGCACTCCCAGAGCCACATTGTAGATCTGGCATCAGGCCAAATGTTATTGACCTCCTAGCAGTAGTATTCTCATCAAGAATAACGTTGTCCATATTACAGATCTGAAAGGAGGAAGGAAGTTGCTAGTACTTCAGCTAGCAATCCAGTGGAGGATCATTCCTCCACATTACCATCAGTATTACCATCAGCCTGGAGTTTATTGCAGCATATTTCAGTAGGCAAAAGGCCTCTCTTTCCCTCACAACGCAGTTTTTGGAGGCAGTTGTGTAGCAACATATGCAAACATCTTTTGGAGGATTGAAAAGCTAGATCTAGAGCTTCCAACTAATAGATCTAAGGAAGGGATCAGCCCTTCAAGCATAGATATTATCTGAGCACACATTTCAGCCATCTATTCTTCAGATCTAGCTTCAGATCTGTATTCCCCAACAAATCAAGGATCAAACCTTGGGGAGGTGATTTTTCCAAAGTTGCAGATCTAGAAAATCCTTTCTGGGTTATCCTGGGAATCCATCATATTGGCCGGATCTCGACTCTTGGCATCATCAGAGCTCCAGTTTTGAGTAGATATTCATTTCTCTTTTCAGCCTACAACCCCATGTTTATGTCTTGCTGAAGAGATATCATAGTATTTGCTGCAGAGCCTCAATAGTTACGTTGTACCTGCTTGACACATGTTTTAAGGGTGATCCTAGCTCATCTTTCTGGCTAGATCTACCTATATCTTGTACTTGTGTAACTGACTCATCTCCAATATAATAAAATGTCTTAGCTCTTTCTGCATATTCTGATTTTTACTTAGATTTATTGTTTATCTTGCTGTAAGTTCTTATATTGTCTGAAGTATTACTGCATTCTCCCTTTTGGGATATTGCAGTGGTATCAGAGCATGATCTTTGGCTCAGCTTGTGGACACTTCATCTTTTTTTACATTGAAAGAAGAACAGATAGATGAGATCTATCATGGAGGATG
This sequence comes from Pinus albicaulis, assembly GCA_034641835.2. Classification (NCBI taxonomy): domain Eukaryota; kingdom Viridiplantae; phylum Streptophyta; class Pinopsida; order Pinales; family Pinaceae; genus Pinus; species Pinus albicaulis. Next base: position 1,364,670,214 of record CM076580.1, read on the forward strand.
AAAAATCTGTCACTCCTTTCTTTAGATCCATGCAAGATCTCTCCAAAAAGGTCTATCAAATGAAGGAGGAAGAATAGAAAGAAGATCCAAGAAGTATATCTAATGAGGAAAGCACTTCCTATCAGCAACAAAGAAGACTGGAGAATCATAGATCTCCTCATAGATCCACCATGCCCACTTTCTTTGAAGAAGGTGAGAGCTATAGAAGTGAAGAAAGGAATGAACCTGAGACTCATGAGACTCTCAGTCTTTATCTTGAAGAGTACAAAGCACAGTGTAGAGCTTTCAAGGAGAAGCTAACTCTCCAACAATTCTTCCAGATTAGAGAAGAGAGAGGATCCTATAGAAACAATAGAAGAAAGAGGCATAATAGATTCTATTTGCCTACATTTGATGGATCTCCCTCAAGCAATGTCAAGGCTTGGAGGAGGGAGTTAGATTCATTTTTCAAGCTACATCTTGTGGCTAAAGAAGAGGTTCTACAAATTGCAGCACTTCATCTCTTGGATGAAGAATAATATTGGTGGTTTGGGCACTTAGAGCATGCAAAGGTGACCAAGTATTCAGATTTCTTTCACAAGTTGAGGAAGAGGTCTGATGTGGAGGGGTCACTACTTTCACCTTTGCTCAAAAGTACTTGTATCTACAGAAGAGGCACTTGCATCTTTGCAAGCTAGTCTTCAGCTCTTGACATATGGACTCCCATGCATGGATCAGGAGGTGCATGAGGAGGAGGAGGGAGATACCAGCACTGGTACACTTGAAGAAAAGAGACCATCACTCTTACCAGCAGTTGAAGACATTGTTGTCCCGGTTGGGGGAACTCTTGTGTTCTGTCAAGAGGTTCCTACATATCAGTTGATCCAAGGTATGCATAAAATTTCAGCACATATGTTTTCTAGATCAATGCATAACCAAGGGTTAGAACAAGATGTTGATTTGAAGCAAAGACATTTCACAGTGTAGAGGACCCTTGATCTAATCAAGGAGGAGACTAAAAATTGTCCTTGTTCATCATTGATGAGCTACATTTTGTAGAACACCTAATCCTCCATGAGTAGGTGTGGAAGACGAAGAGTTACAAAGGAGTCCAAGTGACCTTGGAAGATGAATCCAAGAGTCACACCATTGTATTATAAATGTACATCTATGTGTAATAAAGATGCAACGAATGCCTATTTTCCTGTGTGTGTGTGTGTGTTTGAGTTTCTCCTGATCCAGGTGGATATTGGTGGCCACCCGCCTATTCCACTTGGGCCCCCACCATTGTCTCTTTCAGTTTTTCCGTTTTGGCATAACTTACTATTTTTAGCAGTTTTTCGGGTCCTGAACTTCCGGAGCCGTTTTGAGGCCCTAAACGACGTTTTTTGGGTACGAAAGCGCCAGCGAATTTTCTGATAAAATTCGTCCCGACAGCTGTAGTCCTCGGATAGAGCTTTCTAACGATGTATCATATGCGTCAAACGGAGATAGTATGCCAAAGTTACGTCCCTGGGAAGTTGAAACACCAATTTACCCAAACGGGGCCCATAGTTTTGGTGCTTCATCTCTAAGGTTAGATTTTTAGGATGTTTGGGGTTCCTCAAGATTTCAGACTTTATCCAAGGATAAATAGGCCTCGAACTCACACTCATTTAACTCGGTTAATTTTGTATGTCTCTCTTCTCAGAGATAGCTACCAGTGCCCTAGCTAGTTTTATTTCCATTCTGTTTGTAAGCAAATTTCAATTCTTTGATATTAATGAAATGAAGTGTTAATTCCGCTGCATCTCTGTATTTATGGTTATATGTTTATTCTGTTGCGTTCCTACATAAATCCGGATCATCTCCCTACACCATGTGTGTGTTTAACATGGTATCAGAACTGATACGTTCATAACCAGCTCAACCTTGTGTGAGCCATTTGTTTTTGTGGCTTGTATAAATCTACAAAAATTTTGATCATTTTTGCAGCATTTAGAGATTTTCTGCAACAGTGATTTTTGTAGCATTCATCGAATTTTTTGCAGCATTCAGAAATTATTTTTGTCAAGAGCAGCGTTGTGCATCTTAAACTCTACAAGTTTTCTCACTGCTCCTTCCATTCTGCAATTCTGGAAAATAATAAGAATAATAATTTTCCCTGCAATTTCTGCCTACTTTTTCTACACATTGGAGAGCTGTTGGAAAATATTGTTTAAAACAGGTTTCTGAAAAAAATTATGGGTTTTTTTTACTAAAAATTTCTACAAACAATCCTGCACATTTCTGAAATTTTCTACAATCTTGCAAATTCTATTAATGTGAATTTTTTCTGCTGCAAATTCTCCCATTTCTGAAATTTCACCACTCCCTCAGAAATTATTTGCCATATATTCGATAAATTTCCTACAAATTCTACTCACCCTCTGCAATTCTCTATTCTTTGTTGTATTTTACTGTCTTTACAAAAAAAAAAAAAAAAAATTCTGAATTTTTCTTGTAATTTCTGACTACTTTTCTTGCACATTGGAGAGCTGCTGGAAAATATTGTTTAAAGCAGGTTTCTGAAAAAATTATGGGTTTTCTTTACTGAAATTTCTGCAAACAATCTTGCACATTTCTGAAATTTTCTACAATCCAGCAAATTCTGCTCACCCTCTGCAATTCTCTATTCTCTGCTATATTTTACTATATTTAAAATAAATAAATAAATAAATAAATCTGAGCACTCAGCCCCTCGGCCCTCACACAGTCCTCAGCCCTGACAGCCTCGCATAGCTCTCATCCACTTGGCCCCTATGCTAATACCTGCCCCCTCATGCTCAACACTCCTCAGCTCTACGCCCATCCCCCGCCTCTTTACCCCCTCACCCATTCCTCTCGGCCTTATAGCCCCCATCCCCTGCTCAGCTCTGCACCCACTCCCTTACCCCTCTCATCTCTCAGCCCCTCTTCCCCATCAACTCTGCCAGCTCTCACGCCTACCTACCCCGCTCACCCCATTCCAACCCCTCTCTCACCATTCCCAACCCGCTCCCCCCTTACACCCTCACCCCCTCTCCACACTCAAGCCCCTACCTGCACTTACCCTCACCCTCTCACCTCACTCCCCACCCCCTCATGCAGCCCTCGACCCCCATCTCTCTGCCCGAACCCATCCCATCACCACACTCTGCCCTTACCCCTGTGCTCCTCCCCCTCACCTGCTCCATCTGCCTCCCCAACCCCTCTCTCACGGTGACCCTCCCTCTCTCCCATTGCCCCCTCACACCTGCAGCCCACCCCCTCACTCCCTTAGCTCCCCTCCCTCGGCCTTCCTCACAGCCTTCTCACCCGTCCCCTCTCCCCTTGACCCTTGACTCTCCCATCGAGCTCTCCCCAACCTACCCCCTCACAACCTCCCTCCCCTCGACCTTCAGTCCCTCCCCAACCCACTCCCCCTCTAGTTTTTATTATTTTTACATAGCTCCCCACCCCCCCCAAAAGAAATCACAATTCTGCTTTTTTATTATTTTCGGCCTTTTCATTTTAATTTTTTTTTTTTTTACAAATAAATCCTTCCCTAAATAAAACCTTCCCTAGTTTTACCTCTCCTAGTTAAAACCTACCCCAATAGTTGCCTCCCCTAGATTTCACCTGCCCCAGAAATCACCTCCCCCAAATAAATCCTCCCCCAGTTAAAACCTCTGTTTTTTTTTCCCTTAAAAAAAAAAAAAAATACAGTAGAGAGAGAGGAGATGGTATAGATGGTATGAATATATGGATTTTATAGAGTGAAAAGTGAAATTTGTATTGTATGACCAAGATTTGTGGCAAGTATAAAAGGGCGACTCTCTCAAAGAGATTGATAATGTGAAGACAAATATTGTAAATTGGTCATCATTTTCAGAACAGTAGTGACATCATAGTTTGGCTACACAGAGTTTCTGGTTTTTTGGAGTTTCTCTTAATCTTTATTGTGAAGCAGTACAACAAGGTCAAACATCTAAGTTTTTGAATCTCCTTCTTTTGTTGAGTTGAGTTGTTATTGGTGTAAAATAGTTCTTTGAAGAAGAGAGAAATCATCTGCCTTAAAGGGTTATTGCACAGTGGTTTTTTGTTGCACACTTACAAAAATATTTGCAGTGACATTGTATTGTACTAACATTGTGAGTGGATATTGCTTCTTCATAGTTGCAATCAGTGTTTGAAGTATAAATTTGAGTTGTTGAGAAACTGTTGTATACTTCTTTGAAGTCACTTGTATTCTTTTGAAAGTAAGTTGAATCACATTGTAAACGGGCACATTATTGGTTGAAGCCGACACCCTTTATTTCTTGAGCCTGACTTGTTGAGTCTCTATTTTTGAGACAATGGCCAAAATCAATGATGCATTAGAGTTGTTGAATAACCTCATTCATTCTAGTGTTCATGATATGGTAAAAATGAGCAAGAACGCTCTTTTAAATATTCAAACTTGCTTGTAAGATGCACAAGACAAGATTGAGTTTTTGCAGTTGAAGTCTCAGCTTCAACAAGATGAAATTCAGAAAAAGAGTCATCATTCTAAACCTGTTCCTGTTCAGAACATTGAGAAGGAATCCCATCAGAAGCAAGAATATAAAGTCGCAGTTGATTCACATTCAGTTCCTTGTACAAGAGCAGATTTGCATGCAGATGTAGCAGCTCAGTCTGCACTTCCCAAGCCCATCATCAAACCTTGGGAAGAGCTTGTCCACAACAAGCACAAAACTGGTCTTGGATATGACAAGGATTTTTCCTTTCATATTTCGAGCTACTCCAAGCCCATCAAATTTCAGAGTGCCAGATTTCTTTATGATAGTTCACCTGCAGTTGTTCCAAATCCTGTTCCACTTCCACAACAACAACAACAACAACAGATTGTAAAATGCCAACATTGTGATTGAGTTGGCCATATGAAAGATCAATGTTTTGATCTTCATCCATGCAAGCACTATGGTCGACACACCCATTCTTCACACAGATGCTTCAATAACAAGCCTCCTGCAAGAATAAAGATTCATCTTGGATGGATTGCTTCTTGGCAATGGGCATCAACAGCCAAGAAGATGTTTAAGTCGCATGTCAAAAATTGTTCTAGAATATTGAACAAACTTGCAGTTGAGTTTTCGCCATCATCTCACCTTGTACCTGACAGGGGGAAAAATGGTGGTCATCTACAAGCTTCGACACCACATCAAGCGAGCCTGAGCCACAATCTCTCATTCCAGATTTAGAGATGTAGCCAGAGACACAACAGTTCAAGCAAGCCTAAGCCACAATTCATCATTCCAGATTCAGAGTTGTAGCCAGAGAAACGGATGCCCATGAGCATGCCTTTGGTCGATGGACAACCTTAAACCATCCATGTGAGGTTGATATTCTTCCTCTTTCATAAAACTTCCTCTAGCAGAAGACTTCAGCTTCTTGCCAGTTTTGGTTGAGTTCTAGGAATTTCCTTAAGCATTCCAGTGTTGGTGGTCATCCTTAAACCATCACAGGTTGCATACTTCCCTTCTTTTAGGTTGAAGGTATCCCTTTAAATATGAGGGACAATTCCTCTAGCAGAAGCCCTTAGCTTCTTGCCATTTTTGGAAGAGTTCCGGGAATTTCAATAAGCATTGTATTCCAGTGTTGGTGGTCATCCTTAAACCACCTCTTTATGACAACATTTCGGAGAGCTGATTCAGCCTAAGTGCTGCCATGCATACTTTGTGGATTCTTATTACAACTCTCTTCTTGGACTCACACATACCCCTTCGGATTAAGGGGGGGAATGTTGAACACCTAATCCTCCATGGGTAGGTGTGGAAGACGAAGAGTCACAAAGGAGTCCAAGTGACCTTGGAAGATGAATCCAAGAGTCACACCATTGTATTATAAATGTACATCTATGTGCAATAAATATGCAATGAATGCCTATCTTTCTATGTGTGTGTTTGAGTTTCTCCCTACACCATGTGTGTGTTGAGATGCAGAGTTTCAGAAAGTGGGATTAGCATTATCCTATGTACAATGACTGATTGTGAGATCAGTGTTGTAACTTGCGTTGAGATAGTGCATGTATTACCCTGTAGATCTACAGCGTTGTCACTTAGTAGCTGTGACATAGAAAGGGCTTCATCATTCTTGTAGCATTCTGGAGGTAGCTTCACTCATGAAGCAATGGAAGCAAAGATGAAAAATGGTAGACATCTTGAAATGATAAACTTTTTCTCCCTTCTAGATGACCCTTTTTCAATGAGCCTCTCACTGCTCAAAGAGAAAATTCTACTTGTAGTAAATCCAAAACTTCTTTGGTTTTGGAGGGCCTTTTATGGAGAGATAATCTCATTAAGAGATCTCATTAGAGATGCATTTCAACATTTCAGGAAATGCAAGGTTCTTCAAAAGTTTGGGAAGGATGGAATTCTACAAAGGGAGGATGCCATGATTATGCAGTACCCATTCATCATCCACATGGGAGTGAATGGGTGAGGATGATAAGCAAGGGGTTGCAAAACCACTTGCATATTTGTATGGGCCAACATGTTTGGTTACGCTCGTTCCCATTGGGAAATTTTTGTCACTCTCCAAAGGCACCTAATTTTCTGATACATGCCTTGAAAAACATGTATGAAATGAAGAAGGAGGCATGGCTGTGCTAGATGCTCTTGGGTGAGTATGGATACCACCCAATAGCTCATCATTTTCTGAATCATGCCTTGTTTTTCAATGATAAATTGCAGCAAGGGAAGGCATGTTCATTTTGGTTTCACTTGAGAGAGTTTGGCCACCACATGACATCTCCCATGTCTATGTGTTTTGTACTATGTAAAACTTGGCATAATGATCTCATGATGTGCATTGATGATGTTTTGTATGGGGCTGATGTGACATCTCATATGTCCATTAGTATGCTTTTGTTTCATGATGCACATGAGGAGGAGAGAAAGCAACAAGAGCTCTTGTTGCTTGGATTTCTTTTGGGGGAGTTTGGCTTGTCCATCTTACATGGAGGAGATGGAGGATGGTAGCAAAGGGCGTTACTCTTGTGGTTATTGTTAAGAGAATATGGTTTGACATCTTTGTCTACTCATATTACTTCTTTCCTTCTTCTTTTGCATAACCTTGGAATGATGAAGTTTGGATCCAGCAAGGCCAATAGGGCTAAGTATGAGAGCATCTCAATGCTCAATCTAATTCATGAAACATGGGATGAAGATATGTATTGTGTAATTGAACTTTTCCTTTGTGAATAGAACCATCTTATTGTATGTCTCTCATGTATTGTTGATGACGTTGGACATCATATGGTTGTCACTTGGTACTTCATGATGGAAGGAGGGCATCTAACCAAATAGTTGGAGGTCATTCCTTATGTTTTTAAAAGACAACTTTGGAACCAAACATACATAACCTATTGCAGCAAATGGAGGAAGCCTTCCTTATGTGGATGCCGTACAGAGGGGAATAGATGGCCTTGCATCTACTTTTGGAGTTGATTGAGGACAAGCAACATTTTGCCAGGGGGGGGACTGTAATATTCCCAAATTTTCACATCACATTTGGAATATTAGAGTCCTTGATTTTCTTCATGAATTAAGTAAATAAAAAGGTGGAGGGACCCACAATCCTCAATAAGAATAAATATCCACTTGTGTATGTGCATGTGGATTAATTTAGACTAGATCTGCAAAAAGAGGTAGTTGAGAAACTACTAATGTGAATGAGATTGGAGATCATGTCTCATTTAATGAGAGAGATCATGGAGGGTCGATTCATTCAACTAAGATCTTGAAGATGTCAAACAAAGGGTCATTGAGCATTAATGATCAAGTGGTAGAGGATCATGTGTGAATGAAGCACACATGATGGAGGAGGCATACATTGCACCTAGACTATTTGGTTGATTTGGCCAAACAACGCAGTCCCACTTGGAGGATCTTGTCCACATGAGACTGCGCAGTTGAGATTAGGGCCAAGGCATGGGATGGCTCAATCATTATAAAGTAGATGAATGCAAAGGTGAAAGGCATCTTGGATTATTTGATGTATGATCTTTTAGATCTGGAATTTCAAGTGATATTCCACTACATTCTTGGGATGTTTAGCAGAGATTGAAGTTGTTGTTTAGCATAGGGTGTTCCTAGGTGGTAATCCCTCCTCTTTCTTTGAGTGATCTCTAAGGAAGATGTTTGTACTTCATTATACATCAGGCTTTAAGTGCCATTTCCTTTTTCTACTTTCTAAAGAACATTCATATTCAGAAATCTGCAGATTTCTGAAGATCAGTTTGGAAGGTGGAAGTTGTCTTCAGTACTTCAGCTGGAGAACAAGGTGAGGAATTATTCCCATCACTTGGGCTTATAGATCAGCACTCCCAAAGCCACATTTCAGTTCTGGCATCAGACCACATTTTATTGACCTCCTAGCAGTAGTATTCTCTCCAAGAATAATGTTGTCCATATTGCAGATCTGAAAGGAGGAAGGAAGTTGCTAGTACTTCAGCTAGCAATCCAGTGGAGGATCATTCCTCCACATTACCATCAGTATTGCCATAAGCCTGGAGTTTATTACAGCATATTTCAGCAGGCAGAAGGCCTCTCTTTCCCTCATAGCGCATTTTTTGGAGGCAGTGGTGTAGCAGTTGCTACAAACATCTTTTGGAGGATTGAGAAGCTAGATCTAGAGCTTCTAGCTCATAGATCTGAGGAAGGGATAAACCCTTCAAGCATATATTTGATCTAAGCACACATTTCAGCCATCTATTCTTTAGATCTAGCTTCATATCTGTATTTCCCAGCAGATCAAGGATCAAACCCTGGGGAGGTGATTTTTCCAAAGTTGCAAATTTGGAAAATCCTTTTTGTTTTATCTTGGGAATCCATCATATTGGCTGGATCTTGAATCTTGGCATCATCAGAGCTCCAGTTTTGAGTAGATCTGCATTTCTCTTTTCAGCCTGCAACCCCATGTTTATGTCTTGCTGAAGAGACAACGTAGTATTTGTTGCAAAGCCTCAACAATTACGTTGTACCTGCTTGACACATGTTTTCAGGGTGATCCAAGCTCATCTTTTTTACTAGATCTACCTATATCTTGTACTTTTGTAACTGATTCATCTCCAATATAATAAAATGGCTTATCTCTTTTTGCATATTCTGATTTGTACTTAAATTTATTGTTTATCTTGTTATAAGTTCTTATATTGTGTGAAGTATTACTACATTCTCCTTTTTGGGATATTACAACGAGTTTGTGAAGGTGTTGAAAATCTCTCTCTCTCTCTCTCTCTCTCTCTCTATATATATATATAATAAAAAATCGATTTTAAATAACAAAGATCAATATTTAGCCAAAAAAATATTTCAATGGGATACAAGGAACACTCCATTTAAATGTATATTGTTTAGACAACATAGTGTCATGTGGAAAGGTATTTCTAAAGGTATAGTTATTTATATAAATATATTATTTCTTGTGATTGGTATGGTGGTGAAAATAGATTTTCGATGTAGTTTTACTTTGCTCAAGATGGTTTTATTTAAAAAAAAGGAATTTTATAAGTTTGGTAATATATATATATATATATATATATATATATATATATAATTTGTTGAGTGTTTTTGAAAGGAAAAAAACAAAAAGGGTTTGGTTATATTTGTATGCTTTTTTAAAGGAATAATTAAGTATTAAAAAAAATTGTGCTTTAAGGATATTAAAGAGATAAGGGATTTTTTTTGGTCTAAAGAGATTTTATTTTATGAGTTCTACAAGTAATTTGCTGCACCCACGAGGACCAGTTCTTGTTGGTAAGAACTATGAATTTTGGTCTACAAGAACAAGGAGCTTCTTGTAGTTACATGAATGTTAGGAAGTAATTGAGAAGGGATTTACAGAGCCAAAACAATAAAATTTTAACTAGAAAAATTAAACTTAAGAAATGAAAAAAAGGAGATTAAGGCTAAGTTTTCAATTCAAAATCCAGTACATGACACAATTTTTCCTGAGATAGTAGGAATGTCCAATGCAAATCAAGCTTGGGATGTCATAACATTAGCATATTAAAGTAATGAAAAAGTGAAGCCTATGAAGCATCAAACCCTTAAGAGGGAGTTTGAAACATTGAAAATGAAGGAGACTGAGATCATTGACTAGTTTATGACTAGAGTGATGGGAGTTGTAAATCAAAATAGCGCTCATGGAGAGACAATTGAAGATTAGAAAAATGTGGAGAGATTTCTTAGAAGCTTACCTAAGAAATTTGAGATGGTTATTATTTCCATAGAGGAGTCCAGATATTTGTCCAAACTGACAATAGAAGAATTGATGGGATCTATCTTGTCCCATGAATAAAGAATTAGCATAGAAGAGGAGTCCTTAGAATATGTGTTCAACACTCGAGTGTCCATTGGAAGAGGCAGATGCAGAGGAAGCAAAGATATAAGAGAGGTATTGATGTAGTCATCAATTAGAAGGAAGATCTACACCAGAGTAATCAAGACAATTAGATCATCCTAGACACTCTCGAATTCATATGGGGACGAAAAAGATGGACAAACAAGGCCAAGGTACAATGTTATTACTGAAAGAAATATGGCCAATATGAAAGTGAGTGTAGAAGGAAACAATCATATTTGAACAAGGGCATAGCACATATCCAACACTTAAGAAGGGATAACTGAGTCAATTTTCATCTCGTGTTAAATCACTACAGAGGAGCAAAACAAGGATCTCTATTTGTTTTTATGTGGTTGCAATAATCATATGACATGTAATAAAAAGTTGTGTTCTAGTATTGATAATTCTATTCAATTTAAAATTACTCTAGGAGATGATCATCATGTGAAGTCCATAGGAAAAGGTTTTGTTTATGTTATGAGTAAACAAGATGAGAGGAAAGATATTTTTTATGTTTTTTAGGTACCAAATCTCAAACATAACTTAAGTATTGGTAAGTTCAGTCAGTATATTTAGGATTTCAGATCTAAAGAATCCATATGCATTATCTTAGATAAGTCACCTAGTAGAAGAATTTTTGCAAAGGTTTAGATGACCGAGAATACAAGGTTCCCATTTATTTTGAGAAGTATACTACAAGTCTCATTCATATACACAAAATTCCCCAAGAATAGATGAGACTTTGTTGTAGCATCTCATGTCTTGCCACCTCCCTTTTAGTAGTCTTAATCTCTTGCAAAAACAATTTTTGGTTGAAAATTTTCCTATATTGAATGAGAAAAGAATCACTTTTGAAAGTTACATTCTTGGGAACCATCGTAGAGACAACTCTCCAAAATCTTCTTATAAAGTCAACAATCCTCTAAAAATTGTCCACAGGGGTCTATGTGGAACTATGTGAACAAAGTCTATTGGTGAAAGGTTTTACTTTTTAACATTTTATGATGATTTTAGTAGGAAGGTTTCGATGTATTTTCTCAAGAATAAATTAGAGACATTCACAAAGTTTAAAGATTTTAAAGTTGTTGCAGAAAACTGAAGTGGAAAATATGTCAAAGTGCTCAGATTATATGGACGAAGAGAGTATGACTCAAAGGAGTTTGAAATTTTTTGTAGATAATAGGGAATCAAAAGATGGTTCACCCTCAAAATACTCCACAATGGAATGGAGTAGTTGAATGGAAGAATCAGACCATTATGAACATGGCAACGAGTATGCTCAAATATAGAATTTTGCCTCACGAATTTAGGGTTGAAGTTGTTTCTTGTTCAATGTATGTATTGAACAGATCTCCAAAACAAAATGTGAAAAGTAAAGTTCCTCAGGAAACATGGAATGACACAAAGTCAAGTGTCTCTCATTGTAGAGATTTTTACTGTATTGCTTCTGTATATGTTACAGAAGAAATAGAAGCAACATTTTCATTGGTTATAGTGAATAGTTTAAAGTCTACAAGATATATAATCTAGTCATTAAGAAATTTGTGGTAAGAAGAGATGTAAAAATTTTTGAAGAAAAACCTTGGAGTGATTAAAGGAATGAAGGAGAAAATAAAAGATATCAATTTTTTCGAATAGATGAATAGGCGGAAATTTTAGAACAACAAGTCCCTCCAGCAAGATTTCCAAGGTTACACTACAAAGATAGGCGGGAATTTATTCTTTTAGCAGTGGGTTAGAAGATTTAGTGAGAAATCAAAACGACGAGAAATTTAAGGGAATTATATGAACAATGTGATAACATAGATTATGTTATCACTCTATAATTTTTGAGGTTGTGGAAGAAAACATAGAGGTAACCACAAAGCCGCTTTTAAGTTTATAAGCTAGCCCTTCTAAACTCAAAGTAGGATGTTGTCATATATAGATTTGTTTTCTGGACATTTTAGGCTATTTATGATTGTATAATTGTTTGTTTTATTGTTTTTAATTGATTTGGTTGATTAAGTTCCTATACTTCCCGTTATCACTCCACCTGATCTCTAAGGTTGACAAAGAGTCAAAATAGAGGCAACCACATACCAATGTTTTAGCTTGGTAACTAGCCTTACCAAACTAGAGAGGGCTCTCTCCACAAATTCACATCCAAGAGGGCTCGATGAATTAGTTTTTTAGGCTAGGTATGAGTACAAGGGTTTGTTTGTTTGAATTGGTTTTTGGATGGGTGAATTAGGTCAAAGAGGCTAGGTTAGGGAAAATAAGATTTTATTGTAGAGATTCAATGGGGAAAGGTAGTTAGGAAGGCTAACCCTTTAGGGTTTCAGGGTGAGATGGATCAGACTAATGAGGAGCTAGAAAGAGCAAGGAAAAGCATGTATTCTTTCTAAAATGAAGAAATGAGACAAACTATGAAGATTTTCCCAAAACAGAGCATGTGAGATGTATTATGCTTATCGACTTGAAAACCAACATATAACAAAGATGAAATAGATCATGAAGACAAAACATTCATACATATGTAACATAATAAGAAACTATGCTAAATTTCCATACCACAGGTATCCCAAAGAAATAGTTACAACTCTTTCATTAATTTCCTGCCAAATATTGATTACACTAGAGTCTCTGATCAATGAAACAACATCCAACTTGTGAAATGAGTAAAAAAGTACAAGATATAAACCTCAAAACAACTTCTCCCAACGTCAGGGGTCGAATCCCTGAGTCGTGGAGCTAATCCACCAAAATCTGAACTGAAACCTAGAGTGTAGGGTGGTCAAAATTACTCATCCCTAACTTTAGTGAAACTGATTCATTCATCCTCTCAAAGAGTTTTACCTAATGTATTTACCCCTAAGTAACTCAAAAAAATCATTATTACATTTACATCCTTGAATTACATAAGTTAAAACTCAAATATTCCATCACAATCTAAGAAAATTTCAAAAATTGGAAAATATCAGAGAATCTGGCAAAAGTGTAATGCCTGAAGGAAAAGCACAAAACCAACTTCATGGTGAGTTTCGTAGGCCTTCTTGAAGCTGAAATTGAGCTCAGGATATCTCATTAGAAATATTATCCTGTCTAGTTTACATATATGTGCATTGTTTCCAAAATTAACCAGATTTGACCCTCCAAAAAGTCAATCTCCCAAGACTGGTCAAAAGCGCAGCACCAAGGTCAAAAGGAGGGAAGAAAGGTGATTTTTTAACCTTTTGACTGACCAATTGGCCCAAAAAATCTTAGAAAAGTTGCTAGAGTGACTATATTTGGACTTATGAATCCAATGGTGAATTTATTTTTATCATAGGAGGTCCCTAGAAAAAACACAACACATAGGGTGCTGCGCTTTTGACAGTGAGACTGTGTCAAACTGCCAAAAGTGCAAAAATTTCCAAAAATTTCCAAAATTACTCAAATTTATTCAAAATTTCTTCTGAGGGATGCTGATGAGGTGTGTTAGGAAATGAGTAATGCCTTAGCAAGGATATCAACATTTTCCCCTTCATTTTTCTTGATTAGGGTTTCAAGTATTGATTGGCCTTTTGGAGCTTTGACCTTGCAATATCATTTCTCTTGTGGTAATGTTTGGCTATTTTCCGTTGTAAATCATTGTCCTTATTTTCCTACTCAAGGAGCTTCTCAAGATGATTATTGGCCTTGTCTAGCCAATGCTCCCAGTTCTCATTGACCATGATGGCTATGGGACTCTTTCAACAATGAATGACCTGACCATGATGATGTCCATTGACCATGGAAGTGAAAGGAGTAGTAATGATCGCAATATCCTAACCAGTGACCAAATTTTTTCATGACCTAGTGGAATGACAACAAATTTCTGAGTGGGACTCTTAAATTGATATGAAAAGATGATTTTTGATCATTGATGGCAGGATGAAAATACTGACACTAACACTTCCATTGGGCTATGGATTCAATAAACTAACACGGATTTGTATCAAATTTCAAGGAGTTTCATAAGGCAAGGTAGGTGAACTAATTGGATATTTTAGATTTAAAATGGCATGTAACAAAAGAAAAAGAAAGATTCAATTAAAGCTAAAGAGCAATTAAGAATTATTTATCTTGACATTAGTGGAAAACATTAAAATTATGCACGGCCAAAATCATAGTGTATATTTCAACAAATTATGTTCATCACAGTTTCTGTAAAGTAATTCAGATTTAAGAAAGCGTAATAATGGAAACAAAGAAATACCACATAGACGATGAGAAGCACTTCACCAATTTTTCCAACACATGAATCCGGTGAAGAAGTTCTTTTATAAATGATCAGTCCATCAACTGGAAAAACTACAATAGCTTATGGAAATCAAGAATTAACAAGCAACCCATAATACTTCAAAGTGTGAAGTATTTATACTAATATTTACAAAAACTCAAGTCACAACTGAACATGGTATATTTAGCAAAAAAAGAAAAAAAAAATTATATTTTCTGAAAATTAATAGCATATGTTGGAACTACTCAAGAGGTGGCCCTAATTTGAAGGAAGTTGTTGCTAAGCTATCATTTCTGTCTTTGTTGTGTCGCTGATCCTTTAAATGCATTTGGAGTTATTCACTTACTCCGGTAACTCACACAAGTTATCCCACCTTTCTTCATCTAGAATTGACAACTTTGTTACCTTCGTATAAATTTCATCTACTTCGGTATATTTGGAAAAAGTGGGTTTTACCACAAAAACATAATTCACCTCATGCTGTATGTAGAAGTCATTTCCCATTGCTTCAAGGAAATATTTTCCTTTCAAATTGCCCTTTATACTAGTGAACTTGGAGTTGTCTCTGGCCACTTCTTTCAACTCCTTATTGTAGTCCTATTGTGTGATTAATTTATCATTGATCACAAACATACTAGGCAATCCCTTTTTGTTCAGCACTTCAAACCTACTGAAAAATCTGTTAACCCCTATTTCCAGACCTTAGCATTTTTCTTCTAATTGCATAATGAGGTTCTTTTTGGTCAAAACCTTCTTGACTTCTAGGATAGTTTCAGTTATGTCCTCAATTCCTATTTCCTCCAACTCATATTTATTCTTAGAATTGAGGAATTTGATGATATTAGCACCTTTAGTAGGCATGTCACCCAACTTCTCTTTGATGTCTGCAATAGTTGTTATAGATTTTTGTATTAGGTCATTCTGCTAAAAAATTATTTGTATGGATGGCCAAATATCATTCATGGAGTTGAGGATGCTTGCCCATATATTTTCTTTGGCTTGGGCAAAGGTTTGGCTAATGGATGACTATTTTTCTACTTTCTGTATCCTTTCTAGTATTCTTTCAGATGTTTGTGCTTCAACCAAGTGCGAAGCTTCACTTCTATTTTTCTGTTCCTACAAAGCTTTTACCTGCCCTTGTAGTCTCTTTATCTCTTTTGTTTGTGTTGACAGTCCTCTAGGGCCTTAATCAATTATTCAACAACATCTATAGGTTGGGATGGAGGTATTGTTGATGTTGAATCACTTGTAGTGGGGATTACTATGAGGGGCACTGCATCTAGAGGAACTATGGCCACCTATGGATTATGTTCCATCTCCTTAATCAAATTCTCCATTTCTGTCTCCATTTTCATGATTTGGGAAATTTTCTCCATGATTAATTTTAGCATATCTTCCTTCTGTGTTTCAGACTCTTCTATATCCTTGTTCTGTGGATCTTCTATTTCTGATAGTTTTAGTTGCTTCCTCAGTGATGCAATATCAACATTCTTCTTTTTAATTAGTTCTTCTGCTGCCTTCACATTCTATGGATCATACCCCATTTTAACAACCATATCTTCCAATGATTTGATCCTTGTGTCTTTGCCCAAAGAGGAGATTTTTTCCATATTCATCTAAGATTGGGTATTTGAAAGAGACACATGCAATTTTGACACATTCATTGTTGTTTTCGTTAAAGTATATCAAATCATCTCCCTAGACTGTTTATGTATCTCCATTTGATCAATGGGATGAAGGTCCTTCATGTCAAATTAAAAGGATGTATTTTTGTAGTCTGTTGTTGTCTTTGGCTGTGGAATTTGAGGCTCTAGGAAGGCCATATGCATCCTTCCTTTTTCTGAATCAAAGGTTCATAGAAGCCTGCTTTGTGAACTAGAAATTTGTTTCCAGAATTATGTGTAGGTGCTTGTCTTAAGAATCTCATTTTTGAGCTTAATCTCTTTATACCTGTCAAATATACTTTTCTCCCTGAATGAGCTTAGAGGTTTGGGATGTGTCCGGCTGACCCTGTGACACTGATGACATTGTTGGAGATGTTATAAATATTATACTTGATTGTGATGAAGATAGTGGTTCTTTGATGACCATGGTAGATTTTTTTTCTACCTTTGCTTCTAAATCTATTTTAGGACTCAACTTAGTCCTATTTCTGTAGATGATTTTGAATTATTTTCCTAGAATTTCTATAACTAAAGGTGATTATTCCTCTCTTTCCATATTGCCTGCTTTCTCTTGAGTAGGAGTCTATGAAGTTGAGGTGGAGACAAGTTGTTCTTCATCTTATTGCGAAGTGTTATTTGTCCATGTCAATTTATTCATATAACTCTCAATCTCTGGCCCTTGAGTGTGGATATATGGAGTGGTTTTGTGTTCCACCCCTAACTTGGAAATTAGGCACAGAGGATCATACAACCATGAAAAACTATGATTATACTTCATTTGTTTAAGAAGCTTATCCGCTTCTTCTCCTGTTGTCCTGCTGTTGCAAACAAAGGGGCCAACTTGTGTTTTAATCCTAAACTGGGACTTATTCTTTGCTATGACAAAAGAATTTTCATCCGAGTTAATCATTTGTCTTATGTACTCCAGGGAAAATACTCTCAGTGTGAGGTATTTGGGTAGCTTGTATGGTGGAAATTCACACCCATACACCCCGATCTCTGTATAATTTTGGTATAGGTACGAATCATCGGTTTTATCTTGCTCTATCAAATGCAGGATCTTCTTGATTTCTTCACTATTTTTTAGTTCTGCATTACTTGTCAACATGCTCATCACTGGATGAATGAATTGTTCAATTTATTCCTTGAATGTGTACTCCTCTGAATCTTTCATCACCGAGGAAGTCCAAAAAATTATTGACAGTGGATTCCCTTCCCCATTTAATTTCTGCAGTGAAAACTAGAATTTGTCTGCTTGGTAATAAATGAACATATAAACAAGAATGGAAGCATACTTGAATACTCCTTTAGTTGGTAACTTAAGGATTTTCTCATGTATACTGTCAGCTAAGAATTGACTGAAATTAAAAATGACTGAAGGCTTATGGTCTGTAGATAAGATTTACAAGAAACTTAACAAGGGGTTCATCTATCCATTCATCATAATAATAGCCTAAAAGGCAGGACAACACATAAATTATTTGTTCAGCCTAATCATAGAACATGGAAGAGGGATAAGGTGTATTTTTCCTGGGAAATTGGGTATGTTTAGGAAGGAAAATGTCAAAAATCCGTGTTCTCTTAGAGAAATCTAATTTATGGTAGAATTCAGTCATGTTTTATATAGGAAAAGGGGTGTTGGTTTCTACAAGATGGGCCTGCATCATCTAATCAATGGTTTTAGAGGTGAGGGTGAGTAACACTTCACCACTCGGGGATATAATGGCTCTATGGATTGGTATGTAACATGCCTGACATTTTCTAACAAACTCTGGGGAGTGAAAGTTTTGGGAAAAAATGTAATGAGGCAGATTGGACTCCTAGAGTCCAATTTCATCAGAATTTTCAATAAATTTATCTTCTAGCCAACAATAAAGTTCAAAAATATCAAACTCACACTTAGTCAATATGATTTTATAATCTTTGTCTGCAAGCAGAATGTGATCGAGGTCGACACGGGGATGCAAGATTGGGTTGACAGAGTATTCAGTGTTCTTCTTTTTCAGAGGTATCCTATTAATATGAAATTACAGAGACAGGAGGCAATGGAAAATAATTACGAGGGATTTCGCTAGTTTGTAACAGACTGGTAAAAAAATTGGACTTTTCTTGTGCTCGATCAGGTGCTTGGTCGATTGAGGAAAATCACTAGGCACTTGAACTCTAGAAAAAAATGTGAAGTGATACAAACTGCAAAAGAAAAGGAGAAAAATGGTGGTGTGATGGGTTTTTATGGTGGTGGTGATGTTTCTATTAGGGGCATGAGTTTGTTAGAAGTTTGAATGGTTACCCTGGGAAGTATTTTAATAGGCTAATAGTTATGACCACACGTTGAGATGAGAATGGAGGGGAGCGTGCAAGAAGGAGATGTGTGGTAGTAGGGGAGTGGAGGGTGATGCGCAGGAAATATGGTGGGAAAGGACAATGGTTTAGCGGATTTTGGAGGGGGGTTGAGATGGTTTCTAGTATTGAGAGGGGGGGGGTGCGAAAAGATGAGGGGCTGACATGTTGCGTGGGACCGACAGGGAGGAAACCACTTTTCGGACCCCCCTGGTAAAGGTCGTATGGACAGGGGGATGCGAAAAAGGGTTGTGGACTGTTGATGTGAGCCGGTGATGATTAAGCCATTGAAAAGAGCATGTGAATTAACCCGAAGCGACAAACTCCTTTTTCATATCTAAACTTTTATAACATATGCGTAAACTTTGTATAAAATACATTATAGCCCAAACTTAGATTAAAAATATATCAAACTTAATACTTTGGGCTAAAGGCACATATTTTCACAATTTTTTATAACTTAGGATAAAGACATAGGATATAAAATTTACCCCAATTTATCCATTTGATTCCTTTGACTTAAATTTTATGTTCCTAATCTAAGACTAACTTTCTTATCATACCTATGGGTGCATTTGGACTTGCAGGCCCCCCCTTTTTTTTTGAGAAGACAAATACCTACTCTATCCTATCTACTTATTGCTTCATTGATTCAGCGTAAACATTTGAATCAACCTTATTTATCTACCTAACTAACATTAGCCAAAATTAGACAATTTGGCTAATTCTCTAATCTAATTAACAAAAATTTAAACTTGTTTCATCATGATTAAACTGTATGATTTAAACAAATGACTTAGGGTTGTGGCCTTTTGAACAAGCTACACACAACATTCACTTTATTCAACAGAATCAAACTATCTATCAAGTAGTGGCATTTAGACTTGCAGCCCTTTCCATTCTTATTTTGTTTTATTTTTCATGGGGTTTTCAACTTTATTTTTATTCTCTCTCAACTTTTTCTTTTCTTTTTATTTTGTTTATTTCAATCTATTTTTTTATCGAAATACCCTTTTTTCATTTTTCTTTTATAGTTTTTTTTGGAAATCATTTGCAAATTGAAATATTATTTACAATGTCATATAATTGAGATAAAATATCCAATCACCTTGTGATCCTATAATTATATGACTCTAACAATGGATCCAACTAGGGATGGCACTCTCCCTATGAGGTTCCATTAACCTTTTACCAATAGCATTGAATGTTTTGTTTCAACAATGTTTGCATTTGATTTCTTTTTTTGTTTTTGTAGTAGTTATGGTGGCACATTAATCAGGAGCTTCAGGCCTTCTCTGCGAGCTTCAACTTCTATCAATAGGTCACTCAATCAAAACAGTAAAGACAATGGTATTTACAATGAAATTATTTAAGAAACACCTATATTCTTGTGAAAAATAATTTTTTAGCATCTTGCCATTGACAGGTCCACCAGGTATATTTGGTCCATCCAATTCTTTGAGGAAAAATGCATTATGACCTTTGACGACATGGATGATATATGGTCCTTTCCATAGATTATCAAACTTTCCATGCTTGCCTTTATCCTCTCTTCTTGAATCCCATTTTAAAAATATGTCACCCAACTGAAAATCATCAGCCTTGGTCCTTCTGTCATAAATATTTTTTACATTTTCTTTGATAACTTGTGTTTTTTTTTATACTTGTTCCCTAGACTGTTGCAGTTGAATGGCCTGATTTATCCTTCTCTGAGTATCATTGGTTCCACCTGCAAATCTTGTATTAATTTCATAACTAGAACCCTTAAAGAAGATGGGAAAACAACATCCATTCCATAAACTAATTGGTATGGTGACATGCCAATTGATTTCTATGTGGTGAGCCTATCATCCCATAGTGCATTTACTAGCTTGTTATTCCACGACTTCTTATTTTCTTCTAGCAGCTTTTTGATAATATTAACCAAACTTTTATTTGAAGATTCAACTAACCCATTACCCTGAGGGTAATAAGCACTTGAATTCCCTAGAGTGATATGATATTTGCTGCAAAAATATACCATTTTCTTTGACTTAAAAGCTATTGCATAATCCATGATAAGCTTTTTTTGACATCCAAACCTTGAAAGTATATTAGTTTCTAAAAATTTGATGATCACAACATCAGTTGCTTGTCTTGAGGGTGTGGCTTCAATCCACCTGGTGAAATAGTCAGTGGCTGTGAGGATCCATTTATGTTGGGCTGAGGATGGTGGATGTATTTCTCCAATCAAATCCAAACCTCGTTGTTGGAAAGTACTTCCAATAGATATAAGTTTCAAGGGTAATGACAATAGTTTTATCTTTCCTTCAAAAAGTTGGCACTTGTGGTAGGAGGTAAATTTTCTATGGACATCAGGAAAAAATTTTGGCCATTAAAAACCATCTCTTAGGATCTTATTGGCAGTGATCTTCCAATACAAATGTCCACCACAGTCTCCTTCATGAAATTCCTGCATAGTTTTTTCTGCCTCATCCTTCAATAAACAGTTTAGTAAAATTCCACTAGCATCTTTCCAATATAAATTGATATCTAAGATACAAAATTTCACAACCTTTAGCTTAAGAAATCTATCCTTTGTCTTGGTAAAACTAGGAGGAGCTTGTAAATTTAACAATACAAAAATGAGGTCTGCATACCAAGGTGAGGTTGTAAAATCCTCATCTATTTGTGGAGCTGCTTTCTCCTCTAGATCATCTAATTCAACTACAAAATTAATATACAAAGCATGAAAATTAGACTCAACCATTAATTTGGCTAATCCCTGTCCCTTAATGAGCTTGGTGTGCTTAATTTCAATATCATATTCAAGAATAATGGAAATCCACTTACCTATTTTCTCTTCTGGTCCATTTGAGTCAAGATATCTCTGACCACAGAATTTGGGACAAAAGAAATTATGTGAAAATGAAGAATATATACTCTAAAATCCTTAATTGATTTTATTAGAGCAAATGCTTGTTTTTCCATTATATTGTATTTTAATGCAACATCTCTTAGAGCCTTTCTAAAGAAAGTAATGGACTACTCATATCTCTCATTGTTGTTCTATAAGAGAACTACTGCAACAGTGTTTTTAGATGCAAATGAAAATATTATAAAATATTTTTTAAAGTCAGGGATGATTAAGACAGGTGATTTTGTTAGAGCTCGCTTCACTTGGTCGAATGACTTCTTGGCTTCAATGTTCCACCTTATTTTTGTGTCTTTCCTTAGCATATTTTTTATGTTCTTGAGGAGTTTTGCTAGGTTGGAGATTAATATTCTTAGAAATTTTATTTTACCAATAAATGATTGAATTTATTTAACATTTCTAGCATGAATTATTTTCAAAATGGCTTCAATCCTACTAGGATCAATCCTAATACCCTCTTTGGAAATGATATGCCCCAGAAGTTTTCATTCTTCAAGGCCAAATAGTATTTTCTTGAGGTTAAGTGAAATGCAAAACTTCCTACACTTCTCAAAAACTCTCCTCAAGTGTAACAAATTATATTCATATGTTTTGGAAAAAACCATGATGTCATCTAGATATATGACAATAAATCTGCTAATTTCATCGGCAAAAGCAATATCCATTGCTCTCTGAAATGTGGCTCTAGCATTCATTAATGCAAAAGGAATATTCACATACATGAAGGTACCCCATGGAGTAGTAAAAGTTGTCCTATACTGATCATCAGGGTGAACCAAAACCTGGTTGTAACCCGAAAAACAATCTAACAAAGAAATCCTATTGGAGCCAACTATCTTTTGCAAAATTTGATCCATCTTAGGCAAAGGGTAATTGTCCTTTAGTGAGACTTTATTGAGATTTCTAAAATCGGTACACAGTTTGATCTCACCCATTTTCTTCCTTGTTGGTACTAAGTTAGAAACCCACTTAGACTACCTAAGAGGTACTATGATCTTAGCATTATACATTTTCTTGATCTCTTTCTCAATTAAAGGTATCAATACTGGGTTTATCCTTCATAGTTTTTGTTTAAAGGGTTTCTGATCTTCTTTAATAGGAATTTTGTGTTGGATTATGCTGGTGTCATAAGATTTCAAGTATTCATAACTCCATGCAAACACATCAGTAAATTCTTTGAACAGACCAATGCATTTCTATTTTTCAGCAGGTGGTAATGATTTAGACAATTTTATCATCCTTGGGTCTTTTTCACTTGCTATGTTGCATTCTTCTACATCTGTTCCTGTGGGCTCAATCTTGAGTTTCATAGCTACATCATTAATGTCAAACAAATCTTCTAAGGGAACTAATCCTCTAGGTAAAGCATTATCTTTTAATTGGTATTTCTAGTTACTCTATTTCTTGATTTATGTCTAGCAATTCTACTTTATTTACATTTTTATTTACATGATTGTCTAACTAGTTTTATAAATCAAAATTTACAACTACCTTATCTTCTAAATCACATTCTACATCTATATTTTCTTCTTCAAACTCATCCTTGGATTGCAGAAAATTTTCATTTTGTTTATCATTTCCAAAACAGTTGGCCTGTGTATATCTAACATTGTATGGGACAGTTGGCCTGTGTTTCACTTCCACTATTAATTGATGATTGGGATGGAAAGGTATTTTACAGGTACTGGCAGAAGTGGCAAGGCTATCAGCAAGAATATTTTGATTTCTAGGGATCATAAAGAGGTCATATTTCACAAACACTCTAAAAAATTCAAAACAACATTTCTATATGCTCTTAATTTAGGGTGTTTAGCAGAATATTCTCCTTCTATCTGTTTTACTATTAACTCATAATCCCCATGAAAGGAAGTTCTTTTAGCACCAAGTTTTTTTAGTAACTGTAATCCTAGTATTAATGTTTCATACTCAGCTATATTATTTGTGCATTGGAAGTTAAGCTTGTATGAATGTCCCTCAGCGTGATTATTTCATGAGTTTGAAACCAAAATCCTGCTCATGGCTCTTCTTTTCTAACAGATCCATAAAATTCCATATTCCAAAGAGGTTCATGTTGTGTGTCTTGTTTAACTATTGTTGTTTTGTCTTCTTCTATTTCACAGATATCAATCCCCGAGTTGGCATTCTGAGTGTTCATGTCCCTATAATTATAGAGAATGAATTAGTCGAGGTCTGAATGAACAGAGTAAAGAGGATAGTTGTGTGGCTTGTCTTGGCTACTTACCATGAACTTCAATAAGGTCTCCCTACACAATCTCCTTTATTGACCAAAAACCAGTATGGTAGCAAAGGTCATGTCCATCTGTAGGTTTCCTTGCAACTTAGCTCCCCATGAGCGTGACAACAACATGCCATACTTAGGGGGTATATCTGCAACCACTATATCCATTACCAAAATTTTGGATGGAATTTGTGCCAAAGTAACACACAAAGCTTTGATAAGACCTAAGAATTTCACTTTTCTAGAATCAAAAGAGTACAAATCCTTGTACATTATAGTAATTTCAAGTCCTAATTTCTCCATGACAACCTTAGGCATTAAGTTATGTGATGCCCCTGAATCTAGCATGGCATTATGAAATTTTTTGTCATGGATGGTTAGGCTAACATAGGAGGGAGGCACACCTCCTTCTTGAGGCTTGCCATCTACTTCTAGTCCAAATAAAATTTCATGTTGGTCGTCATTTAAATTGACTGTATCTGCACTTTCCTCTATATCAAGATTATTCATTACCTGTGATCTATACAAAATTTTGTTCATCAGTTCTCTTAGAGGGATAGGTATTTTGATTTTTGCTAACTCATTTTCAATATTGAAGGATGTCAGAACTTTACTCATATTTAAGAAATCTGATTTATCAGTGACGTGTTTTGGGATAGCATGTTTTTGCTGGCTAGTGGTTGGAACATTTTCCTTGGTTGTTTTTGAAGTAGTGTCAACTATTTTTTTCGTAGGATTTTCTATTGTCTTTTTACCTGAAGTTTCAACAGTTTTCTAGGCAAGGGTATCTATGATTTTCTTACTCATAAGGTTGTATTTTTTGTGAAATTCCATGATAGCATTCACAAAACCCTGTTTATAGTCATCTGATTCCTCAGAATCAAGTTCTATATGAGACAGTAGGAAAAGTTCTTGTTCCTCTTCAGTAAGAAATATTGTGCCATCATCATTTATACCCATTAGATTTATTTGGTTGTCATTTGTATCTTCAACAGTTTCACCTTCTTCATCAACATAATTTTCATGGAAAGGAGGTCTGACTTGTTGTTCTCGTCCCTTTTGTTCCCTTTGTTGAATTTAGGGTGGATTTCTCCTAACATTTGGGTTTCAGTTTTGAGGACCAGATTGGTTTTCTCTTGGGAGGGTCCTATCTGTCAGACTGATCCTCTCCATTGTTCTAGCCAAGGAATCTATCTTAGCATGCGAAGATGTTGATGGTTCCTCTTTAATTTTCATTCTCCTCTCCATTCTCAACCTAGCTCTTTTAGCTAATAAATTAGCTTCCACACTCACCGCATCTCTCTGCATTTCTTATAAAGTTTCCAAGCTTCTCTCCCTCAACTGATAAGACATATATGCTTCGAAGCCATCAGAGAATTTTATCAAAGCTAAACATTGAGGGGGTTTAATGTTTGCAGGAATTGCATTATATGTAGAAATTATACAATATGCATGTATATTACTGGATTCCCCTGATCTAACAAATTAATCTTGTGTTAAATACAAAATCCTTCCACTTAATTCTTGTAGAAATTAAATCGCCAATTGCAAAACACATATGAATAAAAATCAATCACACATAAACACAGTTTTTTAATGGGAAAGCTTATAGCTAAAAATCCCAACTATCATATATTATGTATATCAATGGATCATGAAAAAATCTCATATATTTCATACAAATCTCAGCTCATAGAGCTCTCAATACAATATACAACCGTCTCACACTGTCATGCAGAAATTTGCATATCTATGCACCAATTTCTTGCCTCCTGACAGCCTGCCTCCATTGTGCAATCCCTGTTAAAGAAGAACACTGAAAGAATTCGACCTTACCTTGCCTTGACTGCATGATACTCATAGGCATCTCCAATACATGTGTGGATGCATTGAATGCTCCACTATAGTCACAACAGACAGTCCATCTCACCCTTTCACCTATCTCTCCACTTGGTCTCCATTGGATCTGACATGCAAGTAGTTAACTGTTGTATTTTTTTAGTTGCAAGTGACTCTCTATTTGTGAATTAATTATATAATTAATTCACTAAACTCTCAATAGTGTATCTTTAGTTAGAACTAGATACAACTAGAAAAACTGAGTTTAACTCATTGAACTGAGTTAAACTAAATAACAACTCACATAACTACTCTTCGAACTCTGTTACAACTTGCCACTATAAGTTATAACTAATTCCTCCGTGCATGAGTCACCAACCACCCTAGGAATTGTGTAATTCCTTCAGCCCACTGATGTGCCACATCTGTTCACTAATAAAGTGCTCCAAGAGAATAAGTTACTATTTATTGTCTGATTATTATTAAGGGCTAATAATAATCGACATGCATTCTATTTTTAGATTAGCGATATATAAATAGAATTTTCCCGTACATCTAAAAATATATTTTTCTCAACCATCTAGAATTAGCCTCCTTATAATTTTAGATTTTTCTCAACAATCTAAAAATAGACTTACACCTAAAAATAGCCCGTGTGGGCCCCACCTAGTTTAGGTGATTATTTTTCACTAGGATCAAGGAATGATGTTTCCAGATGCCACTTTCACTGTTTCTTGTTGCAATATTCAACACTCCCTCTCAACAAGAAAGGGTTGTCTTTGCATGCGCCCTATAACTCCCTGCATTCAACCTGCAATACTTGCATGCAACACTTCTGAAACTGAATAGCCTCCAAACAACTGAATCAATATATTGCATCTGTCATCAAAGTCTTCTGATCACTGCTTAGCTACTACACATCTTCAAGAGCCACTACGCTATTGAACTCTGCACCCATGCGCAATGCACTTGCTGCCAACTTGGATCTGCGCTCCAGTATCTGACACTGTCACTTTGATCTAACTACATCAATCCAACTGATCATGCTACTTCTGCTATGTGGGCACCTCGTAGCCAGGTTTAATTCATGAAATCCACACCATCTCAATGAATCCTACCTAGAAATATTATCTTGGGATTACTCATGCATCTTGCCCCACCTCTCACCTGGTGGTATAGCCGCATGCACTCCCTGTACCCAACTGGCACGAAATTTCTCTGCATGAGTGGTTGTTCCCACTCCATGATCCTCATCTTGTGGCAGCTCCATGTCCCAAGGTTCACTCTTACCTACATGCAAATCTAGCTCCCTCTCAAGCTTCAATTGCATGTCTTCCTCACACTTCCCAACAGTAGGTAGCTCCGTAGAAATCACATCTACTTGAAGTCTGTAGAGATTTTTAACTTGAATCCCAACCTTCTTGGCTTGATTTGTTGCTTTGTGTTGTAGGAAAACTTTTCCTTCACTAAAGACAACATCATAGCCTCTATCCTCTAACATTGCGACTGAGATTAAATTCTTCTTTAAACCTGGAAAATGCACAACATATTTTAAATGAAAGAGTTTACCTAATGCCCTCTAAAAGGTAATGGTACCAATGCTGGTCACACTGTATCGTCCATCGTTTTCCAAGTCAACATGCATCTGGAGATCTTTCTCCACCAAGTCATTGAATAATTTCTCATCTCCCTTCATGTGAAAGGAAGCACCACTATCAAAGTACCACCCCGATCCCAATGTACTAGACACCATGCATGCGATCAATGAGAAGTCAAGCTCAAATTGAGAGGCAAGGGCCTCACCAGCTGCATTTCTAGCAACCATCTTGTTCTTCTTATTATGTGGACAATTTTTGGCAATATGTCCAAACTCGTGACAGTGAAAACACTTCACTTTGGACATGTTGTGCTCCTTGCCATCTTCTCCAGCCTCATATCTAGAATGGAATTTCATCCCCTTCTTCTTCTTTTCCTTGGCATCCAAAGCAAAATCCTCTTCGTCATCATATTTGATGAAGAACCATCCCTGGTGGTCTGCCTTATCTCCTCCTACACTAGATCTGACCACAGTCGCTCCCAATTCGACAGTTTCTCCCATCCATTGACAGAGTCTTGATAACTATGCTAACTCTTCGAAAGCCCAAGGAGAGATAAGCTCACCAAGTCATCATCCACAACACTGACTCCTACACTCCCAAGCTCATCCTTGCATTAGACAAAATTTGTCAAGTATACTGGAATAGTGTCGTTCTTCTCCATCTTGATTTTTCTGAGTTTATCCTTTAGCACAAATTTCTTATGGTCGCTGCTACTTTGGAAAATATCTGTCAAAGCCTTCCACATTGCGAATGGGGTGGATTTACCATGAAGGCTTGACACAATATGGTCTTTCACACCTTCCAATAGAATCCTCCTCACCCTTGCTACTTTATTTTTCCATGCGTCAAGTACTGCAACATCTACCGAAGTGGGCTTAGGAACATTGCTATGGATGAAATCCTTCAAGCCATTATCTTCAAGCACCACCTCCATCCTATCCTTCCATGTTATGTAGTTCGAGTTGTCCTCGAGTGCAAACTCCAACTGCAACCCATTGAAAGCCATTTCAATGTTTACTCAACTGTCACACCAAGAAATTGTTGCAGCATATCATTAGGGGAATTTTGAGGTCTAAAATGGGCCTCCTAAGGAAATTATAAAATAATAGTGGAAAAAATCAAATAAGATTTGATGACATCATCAAATTTTAGAGGGAAAAATGGAAAAACTACTTCTTCAACTCATTATACATCTCATTCCCAAAGCATCAAATGAAAGCAGAGGTCAAAGGACAAAAAAGCAAAATTTAATTTCATCCAGGTGATAATTATATGGCATTTAGTGGCCCTACTAGTTATTAAAATGAGAAATACATTAAAAACGTGATTACAATCACGTTTTTTATGTATTTCTCATTTTTCGTGTAGTACAGTTCATCGAAAGTATGCAACATGGGTACTCCTTGGATGAGGAATTAAATTTTGCATCCAACGAGTACTCCCACTCGAAATTTGAGTAAAAATTTTGGGAGATAAGTTGAAAATACGAGTTGAAAAAGTAGTTTTATTATTTTATTATTTTTAAATATTTTTACCCTTTTATTTAAAAAATGGTGAATCATCCCCCATGGTTGACATCATCATCTTGAATCCTATTGGTTGTTATAAAGTTTATTTTTGTTGTACATTTTTCTTATGAGGCCCATTTTAGACCTCAAAATTCCCCTAATGCTAAATTTTCCACCAGCACAAAACTCAGCACCGTTTCAATATTGCAATCTCCAGTGATCAACACTGCTTTGATACCATGTAGAAATTATACAATATGCATGTATATTACCGGATTCCCCTGATCTAACAAATTAATCTTATGTTAAATACAAAATCCTTCCACTTAATTATTTGCGGAAATTAAATCGCCAATTGCAAAACACATATGAAGCAAAATCAATCACACATAAACACAGTTGTTTAAGGGGAAAGCTTAAAGCTAAAAACCCAAACTATCATATATTATGTATATCAATGAATCATGAAAAAATATCATATATCTCATACAAATCTCAGCTTATAGAGCTCTCAGTAAAATATACAATCATCTCACACTGTCATGCAGAAATTTGCATATCTATGCACCAATTTCTTGCCTCCTAACAACCTGCCTCCACTGTGCAATTCCTACTGAAGAAGAACCTTTAATGAATTCAACCTTACCTTGCCTTTATTGCGCAATACTCATAGGCATCTCCAATGTGTGTGTGGATGTACCAATGCTCCACCATAGTCATTAAATGAGGTCCATCTCACCCTTCACCTATCTCTCCACTCTGATTCAATACGGTAGTTAACTGTTGTATTTGTTCAGTTGCAAGTGAGTCTCTAGTTGTGAATTAATTAAATAATTAATTCACTAAACTCTCACTATTGTATCTTTAGTTAGAACTAGATAAAAATAGCACAACTGAGTTTAACTCACTGAACTGAGTTAAACTAAATAACAACTCACATGACTACTCTTCCAACTCTGTTACAACTTGCCACTATCAGTTATAACTAAGTCCTCCATGCATGAGTCACCAACCACCCTAGGAATTGCGTAATTCCTTCAGCCCACTGATGTGCCACATCTGTTCACTAAATAAAAACACTGTTACCGATCAAATAGGTAACCTGACCTCAAAACGGGAACTCTAGCTCAAAAAGTCTCAAAAAACATGAAAAAACACCCAAAAAACAAAAAGTGTGTCTTCCAGAACGCACTTCGTTTTTTTTTAAGGTCAAATTTCAACATTTTATAAAATTATGCTAAAAACAAAATTGTTTCTTGAAAAAAAGATTGAAAAGACACCCTCAAAACAAAACAAGTTGATGCTGGAACAAAAAAAAAAAAAATTGTGTCATACTTTTGGCATTTTTAAAAATAGAAATAACATTTTTTAATTTTTAAAATTCAAACATTAAAAAAAACCTAAAATTTAAGAAAAATAAATAAATTTAAAAAATAAAAACATTTAAAAGCTTAAAATTTATAAATATATGAAAATTAAAAATAATAAAAATAAAAACAAAATAAAAATTTTAATTCAAACATTAAAAAAAAACTAAAATTTAAGGAAAAATAATAATTAAAAAAAAAACAAGTTAAAAAAAAGGAAATTATTAAAAATAAAATATAGAAATTAAATTTAAAAAAGAAAAAGAAAATGCTTATTAAATTAAAAAAATAAATAAATAAACAAATTTAAGGAAATATATTAAATTTTAATAAATTTAAAAATTAAAAAAAAAAACATTATTTAAATTAAAAGTAAAAAACTAAAAAATTAATTAAAAATAAAAAAATTAAAAAAATACAATGAAAATATTAAATTTAAAACAATATATATTATAAAAACAAATAAACTATAAAAAATAAATTAAATTTAAATTATAAAAAATAAAATATATATATGAACTTAAATTAAAATATGTATATCTATTAAATTAAAAAAAACAAAAAGAGTTAATATTAAAATAACAAATTAAATTTAAAAACAAAAATATTAAATTTTAATAAATAAATGAATAAACAAATAAATTCTGAAAGAAAAAATAAATTTTAAATATAAAAGAAAAAAAAAACATTGTTAAAAGTAAAACTTTAAAAACTTTAAAAGTCAATTAAAAATGGAAATTTTGAAATATATATATATTTAATATATATATATATATATATATATATATATATATATATATATATATATATTAAATAAATAAAAAAATTAAAAAACAAATTAATTTAAAAAAATTAAGTTTAATTAAAAAAAATCTAATTTTAAATACACAATTTTAATTGAAATATAAAAATATGAAAATTTTATGTAATTAACAAAAAAAATTACTAAAAAAAGTAAAATATTTAAAAAACAATATTAAATCCAAATAAATTTAAAAAAAATACAAAATTTATTAAATTTTATAAAATTATACTAAAAAACTAAACGTAAAACTTAATAATAAAGAAAAATCATGAAATTAAAAAAAAAAAAAAAAAAAAAAAAAAAATTAATAAAAATTATTTAAAAAAAAAATTTAAAACAAAAAAAATAATAAAATTTGAAAAAAAATAAAAGTAAAATTAAAAAAAACAAACAAATTTTATTTTAAATAAAAAAAATAAAAAACCACCCAATACATTGTAGGTGGCGGTCACTGCGGCACCCCCCGATCGTTTCGGTACGCCAAAATCCAAGCGGGTCCGGCGTTAAAATTTCAATTCACCGGGGTTTCTGGCCGGGCTCGGTGTCCGCCACCACCACTCACCACCAAATCACAAATTTTCGGCGATTTTTTTTTTTTAATTTTTTTTTTTAATTTTTTTTTATAGTTTAATTTTTTTATTTAAAATAAAATTATTTTTTTGTTTTTTTTTTTTAATTTGTTTTTATTTTTTTCAATTTTTTTTATTTTTTTATTTTAATTTTAATATATATATATATATATATATATATATATATATATATATATATATATATATATATATATATATATATATATTATTTGATTTTGTTTTTATTTTTTATTTTTTATTTTTTTTCAATTTTTTCAATTTTTTAATTTAATTGTATTTTTTTTTTTTTTTTAAATTTAATTTTAAAAGATTAATTTTTTTTTTTTATTCAAATTTTTTAATTTTAAATTTAATTTTTTTAATTTTTCTTTTATATTTAATATTATAGATTAAATTCTATAAATTGTTTCATTAAAAAAAAAAACACTAAATTTATGTATATTTGTTTATTAATTAATTGCACATGGTTTTTTTCATTTTTTTTTTGTGTTTTAATGATAGTTCATTTTATTTTATTTTATTTTTTTCAATTTTAATTGCTTTTTTTTTTTTAATTTGTTTTTTTTGTTAATTTTAAAATTTGTATTTTTTTTCTTATTATTATTATTATTTTTAATTTAAATTTTTAAATTTAATTTTTTTTAAAATTTTTTTTTTTTTATCTAAATTTTAATTTTGTAATTTTAATTATTTTTAATCTCTTTTTTAAATATATATATATATATTTTTAGTATATGGTTTTTTTTAATAATTTAGAAAAAAATGTTTTTGATGGTTTTATTTTTATTTTTTTGGTCAATTTTTGTTTTTTTTCTTTAAATTATGTTTTTTTTTTCAAATTCTGTCATTTCGTTTGATATAATTTTCAAATATTTTTGTTTTTTTATATTTATTTTTGTTTAAATTTTTTATTTTTACGAGCTATTTTTGTTTTTTTTTACATTTTTATTGGTTTTTTTTTTATTGTTTATATATATATATATATATATATATATATATATATATATATTATCTAAGTTTTGTGTTTTATTACAAACATGAAAATCACCACTCTAAAAAAAAAAGGTTGATGCAGGATCAATACGTTTCAAAATTAGCATGAAATTCACCGCTCTAAAAAAAAAAAAGTTGATGCTACATCAATACATTTCAAAATTAGCATGAAAATCACTAACATTTTAAAACAAATATTCATACTTCATAAATAAAAATATTAGAGTGTCAAAAATGTGCACCAAGAAAAAAAATGGTGATTCTGCATCACCACTTTTCAAAATCGGGTGCTTTTTATGCTACCAAAAAAAAGTAGGTAACATTGCAGTTACCTATTTCATTGGTAACATTGTTTAAAGTGCTCCAAGAGAATAAGTTACTATTTATTATCTGATTATTATTAAGGGCTAATAATAATCGACATGCATTCTATTTTTAGATTAGCGATCTATAAATAAACTTCGCCCATACATCTAAAAATATAAACTCATCTAAAAATATATTTTTCTCAACCATCTAGAATCAACCCCCTTCTAATTCTAGATTTTTCTCAACATTCTAAAAATAGACATACACCTAAAAATAGCCTATGTGGGCCCCACCTAGTTTAAGTGATTATTTTTCACTAGGATCAAGGAATGATGTTTTCGGATGCTACTTTCACTACTTCTTGTTGCAATATTAAACATTATAAATAATATTGAATCTAGTGCAATAATATTGGACACTTTCCCCAGGTGCCCTCCTGATACTCTCATATTCTGATAAAATTTGAAGGGTTTCTTTTTAACTTCCCATCTGTTAAGGAATGCCTGATGAAATGCAGGGAGATCATTAATTCTAGCAGGTGGTAAGGCTTTGAACCATTTTCTAACTTTTCCAGTAAGAATTTGAGAAAATTGTCTCATCTTAACATTTTCTTCATCCACTTCTTGAAGATCAAAGCTATCATTAATCCTATCAACGTGTTGTTGAGCAGTTATGGCTCCAATACTATCAAACTGGGGTAATCTAGTTTGATATTCCTATGGCATATTTTATAAAGGAGCATATCTTTCTGTCATGATGGGTATATGAGGATGGATAATGGGTGGATTGGTTGAAGGTGGAGGTTGGGTTGCCTGGTGTGAAACTATGGGAGTGGTAGTTGAAATTATAGGAATGGGACTGGATGATTTAGGATGAACAAACTGAGATGCACTGGATGAGGTTGAAAAAATTAAAGAAAAGAGTTCAACATATTGCTGGCTGAATTCCTTATGGACAGATAGGTCAAGGCCTGATACTAAATCTTGTAATTTATCAAAGTATTGAAGGATTTGAAGATCAGGATTAGGTTGAACAGATTGTCCTTCAAATGAATGATGTTGTAAAGTAGACTGATCTACCACAGTTTTTCCTACCCAATTTTCTGACCTAGTCCTAAACAGGCTATGCTCAAATGGAAAATAAAACTCAATATCCTGTAAGGTGAAAAATTTCTCTAGAAGAGAATTTTCCCTAGGGGGAGGACTACTACTTCCTTGACTCTCGGATAAACTTCTCCTCCTCAACAATTTTTCAGGGCCATCTACAATATTGGCAGGTTCAGGATCAAGATGAGATCTAGTATAAAAACTTTTTGGAGCTAGAATTAAGATCTAAAACACACACACTCTATTATTTACAAAGGTACACAACCTCTAAATACTTATTTTAGAAAATTAAAGCATTAATATTCCTAAAAGGGATTTATTTTAACCAGTGAAATGAATTTGCATACAATCACATTATTTTCTTACCTAGTATGGTCGCCACTATGTTATCACTATGTAATTTTTGAGTTTGTGGAAGAAAACACAGAGGTAACCCCAAAATTGCTTTTAAGTTTAGAAGCTAGCCCTTCTAGACTTAGAGAGGGATCTCTCTGTCAGATTTAACTTTGTTTTCTGAAAATTTTAGGCTAGTTATGATTGTGTAATTGTTTATTTGATTACTTTTAATTTATTTGATTGATTGAGTACCTATACTTCCATTGGGCTATGGAGTAAATAATATAACATGGATCTGTATCCAATTTTCAAGGAGTTTCACAGGGCAAGGTAGGTGAACTAATTGGATATTTTAGATTTAAAATGGCATGTAACAAAATAAAAAGAAAGATTCAGTTAAAGCTAAAGAGAAATTAAGAGTTCTTTAACTTGACATTAGAGGAAAACATTAAAATTACCCACACCCAGAACCAGAGTGTATATTTCAACAAATTATCTTCATCACAGTTTCTGTAAAGTAATTCACATTTAAGAAAGCACAATAATGGAAACAAAGAAATAACACTTAGACAATGAGAAGCACTTCACCAATTTTTCCAACACATGAATCTCATGAATAAGTCCTTTTATAAATGATCAATCCATCAACTGGAAAAAGTACAATAGCTATGGAAAGAAAGAATTAACCACGAACCCATAATACTTTGAAGTGTGAAGTATTTATACTAATATTTACAAAAAAATCCTATCACAACTAAACAAGGTATATTTAGCAAAATCGAAAAAAAATTATCTTTTCTGCAAATTAATAGGATATGTTGGAAATACTCAAGAGGTGGCCTTGATTTGAAGGAAGTTATTGTTGAGATTTCCTTTCTATCTTTGCTGTGTTGTTGATCCTTTAAATGCATTTGGATTTATTCAGTTACTCCAGTAACTCACACAACTTATCCCACCTTTCTTCATTTGGAATTGACAACTTTGTTACCTTCCTATAAATTTCATCTACTTCGGTATATTTGGAAAAAGTGGGTTTTACCACAAAAATATGATTCACCCAATGTTGTATGTAAAAGTCATTTCCCATTGCTTCAAGGAAAGATTTTCCTGTCAAACTACCCTTTATACTAGTGAACTTGGAGTTGTCTCTGGGCACTTCTTTCAACTTATTATTGTAGTCCTTTTGTGTGATTAATTTATCATTGATCACAAACACACTAGGTAATCCCTTTTTGTTCAGCACTTCAAACCTGTTGAAAAACCTATTAACCCCTATTTCCAAACCTTGGCATTTTTCTTGTAATTGCAGAATGAGGTTCTTTTTGGTCAGATACTTCTTGAATTCTAGGATAGTTTCAGTTATGTCCTCAATTCCTATTTCCTCCAACTCATATTTATTCTTGGAATTTATGAATTTGACAATATTAGAAATTTCAATAGGCATGTCACTCAGCTTATCTTTGATGTCTGCAATAGATGTTGTAGCTTTTTGTATTAGGTCATTCTTCTAAAAAATGATTTGTATGGATGGCCAAATATCAGTCATGGAGTTAAGGATGCTTGTCCATATGTTTTCCTTGGCTTAGGCTAAGGTTTGGCCAATGGCTAACTCTTTTTCTTCTTTCTGTATCCTTTCTAGTACTCTTTCGGATGTTTTTTCTTCAGCCAAGCTGCAAAGATTTTACTTTCCCTTGTAATATTTTTATCTCATCTATTTGTATTGACATGTCCTCTATGGCCTTAATCAATTTTTCAGCAGCATCTGTAGGTTGGGCTAGAGGTATTGTTGACGTTGAATCACTTGTAGTGGGGATTTTTGTGAGGGGTACTACATCTAGAATAATTATGGGCACCTATGGATTATGTCCATATCCTTAATCAACTTCTCCATTTCTATCTCCATTTTCCTGGTTTGGGCACTTTTCTCCATGATTAATTTTAGCATATCTTCCTTATGTGTTTCAGACTCTTCTATATCCTTGATCTGTGGATCTTCTGTTGCTAGTAGTTTTAGTTGCTTCCTCAGTGCTGTAATGTCAACATTCTTCTTTTTAATTAGTTCTTATGCTGCCTTCACATTATCTGGATCATACCCCATTTTAACAACCAGA
Source organism: Pinus albicaulis (assembly GCA_034641835.2). NCBI lineage: Eukaryota > Viridiplantae > Streptophyta > Pinopsida > Pinales > Pinaceae > Pinus > Pinus albicaulis. The sequence goes on from CM076580.1 coordinate 1,364,706,520, forward strand.
TCTTCCAATGATTTTATCATCGTGTCTTTAGACGGAGAGGATACCTTTTCCATATTCATATGATATTAGGTATTTGAAAGAGACACTTGCAATTTTGACACACTCATGGTCGTGTTGGTTAGTGTAGAGAAAATCATCTCCCTTGTCTATTTATGCATCTCCATTTGATCAATGGGATGAATTTCCTTGGTGTCAAGTTCAAAGGATGTATTTTTGTAGTCTGTTGTTGTCTTTGGCTGTGGAATTTGAGACTCTAGGAAGGCCATATGCATCCTTCCTTTTTCTAAATCAAAGGTTGATAGAATCCTACTTTGTGAACTGGAAGTTTGTTTCCAGAACTGTGTGTAGGTGTTGTTCTTGAGAATCTCATTTTTCAGCTTAATCTCTTTGTACCTATCAAAGATACTTTTGTCATTTTCTCCCTGAATGAGCTTAAAGGTTTGGGCTGTGTCTATATGACACCATGACACTGATGATATTGCTAGAGATGTTATAAATTTTCTACCTAATTGTGCTAAAGATAGTGGTTCTTTGGTGATCATGGTAGCTCCTTGTTCTGCCTTCCTTTCTAAATCTATTTTAGGACTCATCTTGGTCCTCTTTCTATAGATGATTTTGAATTATTTGCATGTAATGTTTATAAATGAAGGTGATACTTCCTCTCTTTTCTTCTTTCCTGCTTTCTCTTGAGGAGTAGGAGTCTGTGAAGTTGAAGTGGAGTCAGCTTCTTGCAAAGTGTTTTATGTCCATGTCAATTGATTGATATACCTCTCAATCTCTCGCCTTTGAGTGTGGATATAAGGAGTGCTTTTGTGTTCCACCCTTAACTTGGAAATTAGGCCCAAAGGATCATACGACCATGTAAAAATCATATTAAACTTCATTTGTTTAAGAATCTTATATACTTCTTCTTCTATTGTTCCAAACAAAGGGGCCAACTTGTGTTCTAATCCTGAACCGAGACTTCTTCTTTGTCGAGAAAAAATGAATTTCTTCAGATTTAATCATTTGTCTTATGTACTTTATGGAAAATACTCTCATTGGGAGGTATTTGGGTAGCTTGTATGGTGGAAATTCACACCCATAAACCTTGATCTCTATATAATTTTGGTATAAGTACCAATCACCAGTTTTGGCTTGCTCTGTCAAATGAGGGATCTTCTTGATTTCTTCTCTGATTCTTGGTTCTGCATTACTGTTCAACATGCTCATCGTTGGATGAATGAAATGTTCAATGTATTCCTTGAATGTGTACTCCTTTGAATCTTTCATCACAAGGGAAGTCCAAAAAATTAATGAATGTGGATTCCCTTCCTCGTCTAATTTTTTAGGTCCCCATATTACTAGGTAGTCCATTGTTGTTATTAGTGTAGCCCCCTTATTATTGTTGTTGTACCCCTGTAAACCCCATATTGTTTTTATTGTTCCCTTACATTATTATTGTTAGGTCGACTAGGATTATATTGTAACCCCATGAACCCCTATATATAGAAGGAGCTTTTGTCATTTGTATCATCCAAGAATTGTTCATTTATGTAATGTATTAGAGGTTTCCCCCTCGAATTCGCTAATTTCTAAGGCATTGATCTCTCCTTTATTCTATTTTTGGCGCTGGTTTCATAAAATTTGGTATAAGAGCTTTGGATTCTAGGGTTTCGCTACTCCAAACGGGTCATCGTGGAATTTTCGGTATAAATTTTTTTCCACGAAGGTTCAGAAGATGATTTTTTACAAAGCGAAGCGAAAATCCTGAGGAACGTCTTTTAAAAATTTTTGATATTGTTTCACAACATTTTCGGAGATATGATTTGTGGAAGTTAAGGTTTTTTTTAGGCTCCCGAATTTCACCTAAAAAGTTCATCATGGAATTTTCGCTATAAATTTTCTTCTACGAAGTTTCAGAAGATGAAATTTTTATAGAACGAAGCCAAAATCTGAAAGAACTTACTGTAAAAATTTCAAATCTTGGTTCGCAGTATTTTTGGAGATATAATATGTGGAAGTTATGGTTTGTTCAGGCTTCCAAACTTCATCTCAAACATGTGACCTTGGGAAAATCGTCATAACTTTCTCTTTGAGCATCAGATTGGAATTCTGTAAAAGGTGGTCATAAGTACACAGATTGTAATTTCCTGTGTATAAATTTCAAAGCCGAAGGAGGAAACAATGACATGTGGCACGTCGTAAAATTTTTCTCTACTGAACCAGTCTGAAATTAGGTCACTGTGGGAGCTTGGGCATAACTTTGACTTGAAGAATCAAAATCAGGTCAAACCCATGGCATTGAAAATAATATTCAGAGGGCTACTACAGGGCCAAATTTCAGATATTGAAGATCTGAAATCATAGAGATAATTCAGTTTCAATATCAAGCTCCTCAAATGAAAGAAAAAGGTGTGTATTTTTTTCAAATTGCATAGTCTTGTTTGAAAAATCAGTTTTAAGTGATTCCAAGGGCCTATTGCGCATAGATATAAGTATTGGGGTTATAAAATTCCCCATAAAAAGAATTAAACACCCATTAAGCCCTAAGAATACTCTACTATGACTTCATGAAGATGAATAATTGCAACATGATCTATCAAAATCACAAGAGAAAGTGCACCAAATTTCGCTCTCGCAAAAAGCAACAAAAACTAAAATGGAAATTTTGAAGAGAGGTGTGGAAGCGAAGATGGATGGTTTGAAGAATAGTATGGATGGTTTGAAGAAAGGTGTGGAAGTTAAGATGGATGGCATGGAAGCTGGCATGGAAGCTAAGATGGATGACATGAAAAAAAAAATGGAAAACATGAAGAATGATCTAAAAGAAGACATGGAAGGTTTGAAAAAGTTGATACAAGGAATGTTTCCTAATGGAAAAAAGATAGTAGAGAAAACTCATGATGAGAACAAAATAAATGTTAATCGTGATTTCATAAACTCTAATGTTGGATGGAAGAACCACCATATTCCAAAGATGGATATGAGGAAGTTTGATGGCAAGGATGCGTAACATGGATACTACATATGGAGCAATATTTGGATCTCAATAATGTGAAAAACACACAAAAGGTATGCATTGTAACTTTACATTTACAACAAAATGCATTTGTATGGTATCGATGGCTTTTCTCCCATAAAAAAATTGTCACTTGGTCAATTTTTACGAAGGAAACGATAGCACATTATGAGGATACAAAGAGAAACACCTTCTTTAGCCAATTGATAAATCTCAAACAAAAGGGTTCAGTGGTGGAGCACATTGACGGCTTCCAAATATTAAATATAAGGGTAACTAATATTCCATAGGAACATAGGATTGATGTCTTCATAGGGACTTTAAAGGATAACATCCAACATGAAGTGCGCATTTGGGAACCTGATTCATTGGAGAAGGCATTCAGGTTGGCAAGAAAAATTGAATGTAAAATTATGGCGACAAGGAAGCCTACCACTCACATCTATAAAGATGGAAGTGTTGCTACTCCTATACTTCCACAACCTACAAGGTTGACACAACAACAATTGGAAGAAAAAAGAGCAAAAGGGCTTTCCTACAGTTGTGATAACAAATACACTAAAGGTCATAAGTGTGCTGAGAAGAAATTATTTTACATAGATTGTGAAGAGGAGGAAGAAAATGAACAAGAAACTTCAAAATAAGAGGATATACACCAGTAACCAACCCTAGAGAAATAAGAAATGAGTTTGACCATATCGTGTAATGCATTGGCGGGAATTACCACTCCTCAACTCTCAAAATAGAAGGACATATCAAGAAGAAAAAGGTAATAGTGTTAATTAATTCGGGTAGTACCCATAATTTTATTCATTGTAAGGTAGCCTAGGAATTGAATTGTTTCCTATACCCAGCTCCAGAATGTCAAGTGATGGTTGCAAATGGAGGAACTATAAATTGCTCTAGAAAATGCCATAATATCAAGCTAACCATGGGGGAATATGTATTGAACAGTCCAATGCTTTCCATTCCAATGGGAGGTGCTGATATTGTACTAGGAGTACAATGGTTACAATATTTGGGGACAGTAAATTTTAATTTTCAAGAACTTTTCTTGATTTTTTTTTTTTCGGAAGGAAAGAAAATTGAATTATGGGGTATCACAGGGAAGCCGGGAAAGATAATAAGCTCTAATGTCATGACAAAGCTTTTGAAGAAAGAACAACACGGCATAATTGCACAATTATGCTCACTAGAATTTCCAACATCAAAATCATCTATTTCTCCAGATCTCCAAAAAGTCTTGGAAAATCATTCCAAGGTGTTTGAAACTCCCAAAGGACTCCCATCTATTCATGATCATGATCATTCTATACATTTGATTCTAGGAATTGTTCCTCTAAAAATTAGGCCTTACAGATATCCTATGTCCAAAAGAGCTAAATTGAACATACGATTACAGAAATGTTAGAGGCTGGTATAATTCAACCTAGTCAAAGTTCTTTCTCTGCTCCAGTAGTATTGGTGCATAAGAAGGATGGATCATGACGCATGTGGCCAAATTATAAGGAACTCAATAAGCTCACTATTAAAGATAAATTTTCCATTCCTATGATTGATGAATTATTGGATGAATTACATGGTGAAATTTATTTTACCATGTTGGATCTTTGTTCAGGATATCATCAAATTAGAATGAAGACTGAAGATATTCCGAAAAGAACATTTTGAGCTCATGAGGGTCATTATCAATTTTTGGTCATGCCTTTTGGCCTTGCCAATGCACCTTCTACATTTCAAGGGTTGATGAATTCCATTTTAAAACCCTTCCTTAGAAAATTTGTGCTAGTGTTTTTTGATGACATACTAATCTACAATAGGCCTTGGAAGGATCATGTTCAACATGTTGACAGGGTGCTCAAACTATTGGAGGAGAAAAAAGTATATGCAAAAACATCCAAATGTTTCTTTGAAGTACAAGAAGTGGAATATCTGGGTCATATTGTATCTCATGAGTGTGTTAAGGTAGATCCTAAAAAAATTAAAGCCATTAAGGAATGGAAAGTCCTCGCTACCATACAGCAAATGTGAGCATTTCTCGAGTTAACAGGGTATTATCGCAAGTTTGTTAAGAATTATGGGATAATAGCAACACCTCTAACAACATTATTGAAGAAAGATACATTTTCATGAACTCCTGAAACAACTAAGGACTTTGAACATCTTAAAGAGGCAATGTGCCTAGGACCAGTCTTATCTACACCAGAATTCACAAAAACCTTTATTGTGGAATGTGATGCCTCAGGAAATGGAATTGGTGTTGTTTTAATGCAATAAGGAAGACCATTGCTTTTGAAAGTCACCCAATCAAAGGAAAGTATTTATAGAAAGCTATTTATGAGAAGGAAATGTTGGCAATACTGCATGCACTAAAGAAATGGTGACCTTACCTAATGGGAAGTCACTTCAAGGTAAAAATTGATCATGATAGTCTTAAACACTTTTTGGAACAAAGATTATCTTTAGAAGAGTAGCAAAAATGGGTCACAAAGATGTTGGGCTATGACTTTGAAATCATCTACAAAAAAAGGAAGCTAAATTTTGTTGCAGATGCACTCTCAAGAAAGGATGAAGACGTGGAAGCATTGCTTTGTGAAATTTCTATTATCTTACCAGATTGGATAACCAAAGCAAGGGATGAATGGAAGAAGGGCGAAGAAGTGTGGACACTCATTCAAAAGTTGAAGCAAGATCCTAGTACATATGATACATTTAGTTGGAAAAATGATTCCTTATGGTACAAAGATCACTTATATCTTTGTAAGAATTCCCAACTAAAACAAAAGATTCTTTTGGAATTGCACACTTCTCCTTTAGGAGGACACTCATGATTTTTAAAAACTTACCACAGGGTGAAGAAATAATTTTTTTGGGATGGCCTTAATTCTGATGTCCAAAATTTTGTGGCAAAATGTTTGGTTTTCTAGCAAAATAAAGTTGAGACAATTAATACCTCGGGTCTTCTACAACCTTTATCCATTCCAAGTCAACGTTGGGAGGAGATTCCAATGGATTTATCATAGGTTTACCTAAGTTTGATGGAAAGAGTGTCATTATGATGGTAGTTGATAGACTTACCAAGTATGCACACTTTTGTGCATTATCTCATCCATTTAAAGCAAGTACAATTGCTAGTACATTTATGGAAACAATTAAAAATCTACATGGAAACCCAAAGATTATGGTAAGCGACAGAGATCCCATTTTTATTGGAAATTTTTGGACGAAATTATTTTCTTGTTTGGGTACTCAACTAGCTCATAGCTCATCTTATCATCCTCAATTTGATGGTCAAACTGAGATAGTGAACACATGTTTGGAAGGATATCTTCGTTGTTTTGTATCTGATAAACAAACACAATGGGTCAAGTGGTTACCTCTAGCTAAATGTTGGTATAACACTTCCTTCCATACTGCAACAAAAATGACCCAATTTATGGCACTTTATGGATATCATCCACCGTCCGTCACATCATCTTTAAGAGAAAATTCTAAGGTGCAAGTAGTAGAAGATCACATCGAGCATCAACAACAAGTTCTCCAACTCTTAAAAGATAACCTAAATTTGGCACAAAATTGAATGAAAAAATAAGCAGATCAACATTGCAGCGAGAGAAGTTTTGATGTAGGAGACTGGGTATTTTTACAGATACAACCATACAAACAAATTTCCCTCAAGCAAGCTAAGAAGTATAATAAATTATCGCCAAAATACTATGGTCCTTACAAGGTGTTGCAAAATATTGGTACTATGGCATACAAATTGGAGCTTTCTGCTTCTTCACGAGTACATCTAGTTTTCCATGTTTCATGCTTAAAGAAGGTTATAGGTGACAAACTTCCAGTTCAAACAATACTGCTAGAACTTGATGAGGAAGGAAAAATCATATTGGAACTGAAAACAGTCATGGAAACAAGAACTCGACAGCTACGAAATCGATCAATTTCAGAGTAGCTCATCAAGTGGAAGAACTTACCCACTAAAGATTCTACATGGGAGGATGAGAATTTTATACAGAAGCATCTAGAGCTACTCAAGCATTGAGGAAAACACTTTTTTGAAAGAGAGGGGCATGTTAGCTCCCAATATTACTAGGTAGTCCCTTATTGTTATTAGTGTAGCCCCCTTATTGTTATTGTTGTACCCCTGTAACCCCCATATTGTTATTATTGTTCCCTTACATATTATTGTTAGGTCGGCTAGGATTATATTGTGACCCCATGGACCCCTATATATAGAAGGAGGTTTTGTCATTTGTATCATCCAAGAATTGTTCATTTATGTAATGTATTGGAGGTTTCCCCCTCGAAGTGGTTGATTTGAAAGGCGTTGATCTCTCTTTTCTTCTATTTTTTGACCTGGTTTCATAACATAATTTCTGCAGTGAAAACTGGAATCTGTCTGCTTCATAATAAATGAACATATAAACAAGAATGGAAGCATACCTGAATACTCCTTCAATTGGTAACTTAAGGAGTTGCTAATGTATATTGTCAGCTAAGAAAATACTAAAATTAAAAATGAATAAAGGCTTATGGTCTGTAGAGATTATTGACAAGAAACCTAACAAGGGTTCATCTATCCATTCATTAGAGTAATAGCCTATAAGGCAAGACAACACAAAAATGATTTTTTTGGCTTGATCAGGGAACATGGAAGAGGGATAAGGTGGATTTTTCTTGGGAAATTGGGTATGTTTAGGCAATAAAATGTCAAAAATCTATGTTCTCTTGGAGAAATCTAATTTCTGGTAGAGTTTAGTCAAGGTTTGTACAGAAAAAGGGGTGTTGGTTTCTATAGGAGGGGCCTGCATCATCTGATCAATGGTTTTAGAGGTGATGGTGAGTAACACTTCACCACTTGGGGCTATAATTACTCTCTGGTTTTGTATGTAACATGCCTGACATTTTCTAACAAACTCTAGCGAGTGAAAGGTATGGAGAAAAATGTAATGAGGAAGATTGGACTCCCATAGTCCAATTTCATCAGATTTTTCAATAAATTTGTCTTCGATCGAACAGTAGAGTTTGAAAATATCAAACTCACTCCAGGTCTTTGTCATTTTATAATCTATGTCTACAAGCGGAATGTGATCGAGGTCGACAGGGGGATGCAACATTAGGTTGACAAAGTCTTCAATTTTCTTATTTTTCAGAGGCATCTTGTTAATATGAAATTATAGAGACAGGAGGCAATGGCGAATAATTAACAGGAATTTTGTCGGTTTGTAACAAATTGGTAATAAAATTGGGCTTTTCTTGTTCTCGATCAAGTGCTTGGTCGATTAAGGAAAATCACTGGGCACTTGAACTCTGGAAACAAAGGTGGAGTGACACAATCTACAAAACAAAAGGAGAAAATTGTGGCGTGATGGGTTTTTATGGTGGTGGTGATGTTTCCATTAGGGGCGCGGGTCTTTCAAAAGTTTGAAAGGTTAACCCGGGAAGTATTTTAATTGGCTAACAGTTATGGCCACGCATTGGAATGAGAGTGGAGGTGAGCACACATGAAGGAGATGCGTGGTAGTAGGGAAGTGGAGGGTGATGCACAGGAAAGATGGTGGGAAAGGAGAGTGGTTTAGTGGATTTTGAAGGGGGGTCAAGATGGTTTGTGGTACTGAGAGGGGGGGTGCAAAAAGATGAGGGGCTGACACGTCACTTGGAACTGATAGGGAGGAAACCACTTTTCGGACCCCCTGGGTAAAGGTCGAATGGATAGGGGTTGCAAAAAAGGGTCGTGGACTGTTGATGTGAGTTAGTGATGATCAAGCCATTGGAAAGAGCATGTGAATTAACTGTAAGTAATGAAATCCTTTGTCGTATCCGAACTTTTATAACATATGCCGAAACTTTGTATAAAATACATTATAGCCTGAACTTATGATACATATATATCAAACTCAATACTTTGGGCTAAAGGCGCATACTTTCATGATTTTTTCTGACTTAGGATAAAGACATAGGATGTAAAATTTACCCCATTTTATCCCTTTGATCCCTTTGACTTCAATTTTTTGTTCCTAACATAAGACTAACTTTTTTATCATAACTAGGGTTTCATTTGGACTTGCAGACCCTTCTTATTTGTTTTTGAGAAGACAAATACCTACTCTATCCTATCTACTTACGGCTTCATTGATTTAGCTTAAACATTTGAATCAACCTTATTATCTACCTAACTAACATTACCCAAGATTAGACAATTTGGTTAACTTTATTCTCTAATCTAATTAACAAAAATTTAAACTTGTTTGATCATGATTAAAATGCATGATTCAAACAGATGACTCATGTTTGTGGCATTTTGATCAAGCTGCACACAACATTCATTTTATTTAAAAAAATAAAACTATCTATCAAGTAGTGGCATTTAGACTTGCAACACTTTCATTTCTATTTTTGTTTTATTTTTCATGGGGTTTTCATCTTTCTTTTTATTCTCTCTGTTTTTTTCTTTTCTTTTTATTTTGTTTCTTTCAGTCTATTTTTTTATTCAAATACCCTCTTTTCATTTTTATTTTATATTTTTTTTTGGAAATCATTTTCAAATTGAAATATTATTTACAATTTCATATAAAATATCCAATCACCTTGTGATCCTATAAATTATAGGACCCTAACAGATCAACAAACAAAATTTTCCTTATTATCCTATAAACTTACCTATTTTGAAGAAGCAATTAAAAAATAGCATTAGGTACATGCCATGAGTTGTAGCTCAAATTGGCCCAATTCAAAAAATGTTGACTTCTTTACAATCTTGGATTGGAAATTGTCGATTTTTTTCTCTTTTGAAGCTTATGAGCGCTTATATAAGAGCCAAATTACCAATAAAAATCTCAGTTGGAAAACAAAAGAGGACAAAGGAATACCTGTTTGAAGCTTATATTATCACATGCAAATTTTTATTTATTTAGTTTAAAATTTGCACATTTTTGTTTGTTTAGTTTAAAATTTAGAGTTTGTGGCAATAAATTTGGTTAAAGCATCCATTATGCTCTTGGCTTGTAAAGGTTTAGGTTCTTTTATCCAAGGCAACACTCAACATACAAGCACCAAGCCAATGGAGGAGCCCGAATACGCCATGTAAGGGGCATCCGATGGTTCATCTAAAATTTGATCTATATAAAAACCAATTGAAAAATTCATCCAACAAGTGTGGGATTTATCCCATAACTACAAACAAAAAAGAGTGCATTTCTTTTCAATGGTGGGAAATGGAATTTGAAGGACAACGAAAATAATACACATGATAAAGTGCATGCCATCTCTCCAGGTGGCATTGAGCCAGATTAATGGACAAGGTCCAATTGGACGACCCCCAATCAATCTAAAGTTTAATACAAGTTGGTGGTGCACAATTAGTTGTTTTAGGAAAACCACATTTTCATATTTGTCATGCCGTGGTAAATTGCACACACCCTGCATCAAAACTGCTAACCAAAACCCCTTCCACATTCCGCTCATGAATACCATGTATGCAATTCAACCTGCTAGAAATGACTTGGGTTGCTCGTTGCGATCTTGGAGGATGTGGATGTCGGAAGTAATGCGGTTCCATGTCATGTTTAGCTGTCAATGTGAGTCGCTTTAGTCCATTATTTTTTTTTTCCAAAGTATGAGTTATAGTAGTGATATAGATATTTTGAAGTTAAGGCTGTATGTATCCTATATATAGAACTAATGTGATCAATAAAATAATAAGTGTGTGATTTTTGTTGTGTGAAAAATATCTAGCTCTCTCTCAATTTTCTATCATGATATCTGAGCTAAATATGGCTTGATTCCCTTACCAGACGGCCAAGAAAATGTGAGAGAGCATTGAGTGTTATTGTTTCGTAAATAAATATATTAATATAGGTGTGTGACAGTTGATTTCTGATGTGAGCTCTTACTTATTTAGATTTGTGTGTGAGTGCGGTTTTCTAGATCTGGATTTGATCTTAATTGAGAGTTATGCTCCATTTTCTTTAGGAGATCTACATATCCAGGGATCTATAAGGCACTACCTATCATTACCTTAGTATTAAAAACCAGAACCGGTGACTGGACCGATGGACCTAATGAACCGGTAACTGGACCAGAACTGGTCTAACTGGTATTGGTCAGGTCTAAACAAACCGGCTTAAAAAAAAAACATTAAATAATTATTTTTTAATAAAAAAAACTATTTTTAAGATTTGCAACCATGATTCCAAGCCAATAGAGACAAAATATGCAAAGTTTGCTCATTTATATACCATGCAAAGGTGAATATATCAAAATGGCATTGAGTGCAATACATATCATCGAAAAATACATAAGCAATGAGGCTCCAAATGGCCCATAAAGTCCAAAAACATTGCTACAAGCTATGAGGCCATGGGCCTAATACAAGACTACACATGAATCATGATCAATCATCAAATTCATCACCGCTACTAGACATAGGATCAACATCGACAATTTCATAGACATCATCTGGATCAGAGTCTAAGGATGCCTCAGCCTCAGGGTCATCTACAACCTAAATACCACTACCACCAATAAAAATAGAAGTGGATCTAATGGAAGCAAGAGTTACTCAAGCTCCATGAGTAGTGCCTTCCATTGGTTGTTTGTCTTTCCTTGATGCAACTACCAATCCTGGGTCTCCGTCTGATGGCGCCACCAAATCTGCTTCAAATTCACCCCCTGCTAATGCTGCATCAAAATCAAAATCTGCCTCAAACACTGGATCTTCAGTCTCCTCCACCCATTCTGATGTTGGATCGATATCATCCAACACAATTGGATCTACATCAAGTGTTTTTCACATCAGTTGGTTTCGCCTCAACCGAAGGTTGCATTGCACAAACACAAGATCATTTAACTATTTTTGTTCCAAATGGTTTCTCTTCTTTGTGTGTATGCACTCAAAAATAGACCAATTGCGCTCACAACCTGAAGCACTGCAAGTTTGGCCGAGGATTCTAATTGCAAACTTTTGCAATTGAGGAAATTGGCGTCAAATGACTCCCACCAATGTGTTGCAAATAAAAAGACATTCATTAGTAACATAATTCATTTCATTACTTACTTACAAACAATTTAACATGAAAAGAAAAACAAATTGGAATTGCTTACCTTATTAGGGGAATTTTGAGCTCTAAAATGGGCCTCATAAGAAAAATGTACAAAATAATAAAATTTATAAGAACCAATAGGATTCAAGATGATGATGTCAACCATGGGGGATGATTCACCATTTTTGGAGTAAAAAAGTAAAAATATTAAAAAATAATAAAATAGAAAGACTACTTTTTCAACTCGTATTTTCAACTTATCTCTCTTATTTTTTACTCAAATTTCGAGTATGAGTACTCGTTGGATGCAAAATTTAATTCCTCATCTAAGGAGTACCCACGTTGCATACTTTTGATGGACCCTGCTATAGGAAAAATGAGAAATACATGAAAAAACATATTTACAATCACGTTTTTCATGTATTTATCATTTTTCATGTATCAGTGTCCATCGAAAGTATGCAACATGGGTACTCGTTAGATGAGAAATAAAATTATGCATCCAACAAGTGTTTCTGCTTGAAATTTGAGTAAACCCATAGGGAGATAAGTTGAAAATACGAGTTCAAAATATAGTTTTTCCTTTTTTCCCTCAAAAATTTGATGATGTAATCAAATCTTATTTTATTATTTCCACTATTATTTTATAATTTCCTTAAGATGCCCATTTTAGACCTCAAAATTCCCCTAATGTGGTTGATCCACATCTCTTTCCATTTTTGCCAAGTTCTTTCCAAAGGTACCGATTGCCATACTGGAAAGAGGAAGTTGTTTATGTGTTTCCAAAAGGTCTGCACGGTTAGGGACCATGCGCTCCAAGCAATAAATCAATCCAGATCTGACCTCCCCATCTTGTTGATCTCCTAGCCGAGCTTTATGATGATACTTTGGGTTCAAAAAATACCCAACTACATGTATGTGATGATGGAGTTGATTGTTCCACTGTTATCAATGATCTCCCATATCCAACCATATTTAGCTAACCTGTTCTTGTAAACTGCCCATATCTGCTCCTTTGCCTAATCCATAACCTCATAAATGTATCCCATTGCCATATTTTCCTCGCCTACCATCCTTAGCACCTTAACAAGGGGCCCAATAATTTTTACCAGCTCTGAAGACCTTTTCCAAAAATAATTGTCAAAGACTTTCTTTTTGGTGTCTTTTCCATATTATCTACGAGCCCACCGAGATTCAGTCCAATCATCAGAAGAAAATTTTTTTTGCAGGTTTTTCTGTTGAGAATTGAGACATTGCAACGTGAGGAAGTGAGTTGCAAATCTTGTAATGGTAGGCCTAACAAGCTCTTTGCCCCCAGTGTTTTTCCTCATTAGGCTCAATACCCATGAGTGGTTGTAAATGTATTTTTTAATTCACTTGCCATGCTCTACAATGTTTTTTACCTACTCCACTTTTCCTATGTCCTCAAGCATGAGGTCTATGCAATGTGCAGCACATGTAGTCCAAAATATGGTATTATACTTGGACTCAAGCATCTTTCCAGCAAGAACATAGTTTGAGGCATTATCTATGATGACCTGCATAACATTCTTCTCCCCCACTTCCTGAATAATCTCATCCAAAAGCTCAAATAGAAGGGTTGCATCCTTCACCTTATCATATGCGTCAACTAATCTCAAAACAATTGTTCCTCGAGGGCAAGAAACAAGGAAGTTAATGATAGTGTGGTTCTTTCCATCGGCCCATCCATTTGACAATATGGAACAACCTGTTTTGAGCCATGACTCTTAATATTCAGCCAAATACTCATCAATATTACAAATCTCTTATTGCAAAATAGATCCCCTCAATTCATGCACAATAGGGCTTTTGAAGCCCTTTCCTGTAACTAAAACAAAGTCCCACATAGATTGGTAATAAGGTGAGTGAGTAGCATTAAATGGGATATCTGAATCATACCATCATCTAGCAATGTACTGATAAGAATTTTCTTTGCATTGTTTTTTCCAATGTTGATCCAAAGTGGGTTGACAACTTGGCTAGGAGGAAGTGGCTGTGGGATTAGTAGTGGATGAGAAATAACTCTGGAGGTTGGGTCTCTTTGTTAGTTTTGATTTTTGGCCAACAAGAGGAACATAGTGAAAGGGGTCATTAGTGGAAGGGATAGAAGTGGAGTCTTGAATCTCATAATCATCATACCCACTCTGTCTCATGATATCTATTAGTTCCCTTTTCCTTGCAATTTCATATTGGATGGCCTTATCCCTAGCCTTAGTCTCCTCAAACTTTTCAAACTTGGCAAGGTATTCTGCCCTAACTGGACCCATCACTTCATTGGGTGGATCACATGGCTTTACTTGGCCTCTTATGCCAGCCAAGTGTTGTTTCAATCTAAGAATACTCCCACCTCCAATACATTTTTCACAAAATTTTCATATCATATTTCCTTCAACCACATCACAATGGGCCCATGCACTGTCCTTGGTTTTTGGAGCCATCTTGACTTGAAATAATTGAAATTTGGAAATAAATCTACCATTTAAAAAAAATTACAGCTAAGATAAATGGACAACTAAGGCTAAATTTATGAAACAAAATGCACATTTAAACATACAAAATTTTGTAGCATAGGACTAGAGATTTGAGAGAAATATCATAGCTAAACACATGAGAAAATAAATACATGATCGACAATGAAATGATGGATTTTTCAAGTGAAAATCCTAACGTGGCAATGCAAACTAGCTTCCTTAGCATCCTCTTGAAGATGCCAACTCTTGTGACAGCTCCAAACTATCTCCAAGATAGCTCCAACTCCAACTCAAAGCCTCCAAGATCACTCCTCTGGCAAACACTCAACACTCTCCAAGCTCTCAATCAAACTCACAAATTTCAAATGAGATGGTGTGAGACAAAGGAGAGGTTGCCCATGCTTATAAAAGATTGGGGAGGGTGTTTTTCGAGGGAAAAAACCCTCCCTTTACCTCCATATCATCCCTAAAGCACATTGTTGGTCATGTGTGAGTCCGCGTAGGGAAAGAGGAAGTGACCAGCCGGATAAGGACGGAACCGGCCAGTTTATTCTTAAACCGGCCGGTTCCATCCTTAACCAGCTGGCCAGCACTGGTTAACCGGTATTTCCAGGTCACAGGCAAGGTAAAACTGGGTTTTTCGAGCGGTTTGAACCGACAAGCCTCTTGAATGGCTGGTTTGACTGGTTTCTAGTTCAAACCAGCCGGTTTTTAATACTATGATCATTACATGTGGCAAAGGGAGTGGCTTAAAATCTACGCATCTAGTTTTGAAAGGAAGAGGATCACTAAATTGTCAAGATTATGGATCTACGCAGAGAAGATTGAGGATCATGGATTCATGTGAAGAGGCAGAGGAATTTTGGGATTCATCAAAGAAAAGATCGTGCTTGCTGTTTTTTGGTGCTATAGTCTATATTTGAAGCTCAATTAGATCTGTGTTGAGCCAAAAATATGGGGTCACATTCGTAGAGCATCGATGATGCAATCACTACTTGCAGAGGATTAAAGGTTATCTCTGGTGTCGTGTCCAATTTCCAAGTGAGTAGTTAAACCATTAAAAGCCTGCGTCTGGAGCATAACCGCATTGAAAGCAAGGTAGTTGAGTGATTCCACTCTATGTTCTAAGAGATTTGTATTTCTTTTCGGAGTCCACATGCATTGCTGGTGGAAATTTTCCCATGGCCTTGACCAAATTGAGAGTCTAAGCTCAAGGGAAAAAAATGTTGATGGTCAACCACGATTTGACTCGGACAAGCTTAAAATATGAATGAAATTCTGTGATCCCAAATTGTAGAGGAATTTTTTGAGATTGTTGTTCGATACATTTCCAACAATGTTATGTCGAGAGAAAGAGATCGAATACCACCTACGCGAAAGAAATATGATGGATTAAGGAGGTGAAATCCTGACTTTTAGTTTTGAGTGGACAGCCAACAAACACTCCACTTTAAAGGCTCCATGTCATCAAATCCTTTAAGATGGATACAACCGTTAGCTCTCAGATAATTCATTTTCTTGTGTGTGCAATCATTTTTTTATCACAAGAAGTAGTTCGTGTTATGCTTGGAGACTAGATCTAAAGTATTATGCATTTGTCTACCTGAATCCTGTGTAATTTTTTCATACCTGTGTGGAATGAGAAACCAACGAATGATGATTGTTCAATATAAAAGGCTACATATACGTAATTTTGCCACAAAGGTCACAAGAAGCATAGCTTTGGAGATTCAGATTCAAAAGGCCGCAGATTAGGCACATCTTGTAGATCTATCATTGACGGGTTCATGGAAACTAAATTATGGATACGTAAGATTTATTTGACTCAAAATTATCCGAGTGTCCATTCATCCATCAATTCCACTGCCTAATTAGTTGTTACATGCGGCCAATCATTTCTACAAAGATTCATGGAGGAGATATCATGGTGTTTAGATGTTGATTTGCTCAGCACTAATACTTTATGTCAGAGGTGTGCAGTTTAGTTTAGTATGTGGTGTGGGTTGCAATTATATTATAGTGTGTTATTGTTTAAGTGTAAACAAATCAAATGAAGAACCAATAATAGAAAAGGTTGGTGGTTTTTGCTGCATACGGTGACACAAGAACATATCATTAGTTTGATTATGTATAATTTGTTATAAGCTAGTGGCATCATATGGAGCCAGGAACATCAACTTATGGGTTAATTTGATTATGTGTTTAAAAAGTCATTTTGTAAAATTGACTTCTGAATACGTTCAGTACCTAGACAACCTTCCTAGATAATTGGGGAATACAATAGAAGACCATGTGTTCAACAGATGGAGGTGTGTCCATAGGATGGTCTAGCATCGAGACTAACTTGTCATGCTCCAGGAGGTCAAGAAGCGACAATTCTACAAAGTACATAAAATACAGTCTAAAGTGGTTATGTTTTAAATGGAGGTCAAGTGATAGCTCAAAGATGTGGTGATGAAGAAAGAGCAATGTTTACGAGATTCCAGAGTGGATGTGAGCGATGATGAAGACTAGTCAGGCAGATATTAATGTTGTTGTTGTAATACATATTTTTTAATGTTTTCCATGTAAGCATTAAGGGAAGGTGTTGAAAGTATTGCTCACATGTCATGTGTAGTTGTTAGTATGAGTCTCTAGGTGCTAATCTAGAAGCTATTGTTTCCTAAGTATGAGCTATAGTCATGATCTAGATATATCGAAGTTAGGGCTATGTATCCTATATATATGTGTAACTGATGTGATCAATAAAATAGTGAGTATGTGATTTGTGTTGTGTGAACAATATCTCACTCTCTCTCAATTTTCTATAAGTGGAAATGTTTGGTCTTAAGGTGTTGCAAACTCGTGTCTCCCGTAAATATTACTTGATGTTTGATGCATTGAGTGGAGAAGACAGATTCCCATTAAGACAATGGCCCAACATCGATCATTATAATGTTTTCCATAGAATCATCCAATAATCTGTCATGCTCTAGTTTCGCAAGCTATCTGGGTTTTTGTTGAAAATATTTCCATTTTGGAAATTATTTAAATCTCTTCATCTTGTTTAAAGGTGTGAGATGATAATAATATTTAAGTTGTGAGAGGGACTACAATCCAAGTTCACCTGGAGAACCACTATGTACACACAAGGAAATAAAATATCTCAAAGAAATTTTCCAGTGGTGTCTAGTGATGGGAACGAAATGTTGGATGCATAATACCACCCTTTACTTTTTAGTTAATCTACAAGGCATTCAATTTGAGAGAATTTCCTCAGGCCTTTTCATGACTCAATGTTGTTAATGCTGGAATTTACATGCTTAACAACCCAGATTCTAAGGTTTCTTCCATGATGATTGCTGATTTGTTATGTGAGATGTAGACAAGAGAGTGTCACTTGGGTATTAATGATTCTCAAAAACCTACAACTATGGGTGGTGGTCTAATGCGCTAAATTTTTTTCTCAAATTAATAAGGTATTTTTCATAGTTGTTGAAGTATTTGATAAATAAATGTGTTGACTCTGTTCATGTGCAAATGGCTAAACGAGATGTATTGCATGAAATAGTAAAATTTATCTAACATGAAATATGTCAAATGTTCAAAGACGGGCTACTTGTCCTATTTTGGGTTGAGATATACCATCAGACACGAAGCTTATCTACTAAAAAACTTAGGCTAGCTAGTTTTATTATAAATAGTGTAGGTTATTTTATTCAGACTTGCATTTGGGTTTCCTCCTATATGGAGGAAGAATATTTTTAATGCTGAGGCCCATCCAATTTGATGAGCATGATCAAATATTGAGGAAAACAAAATCACCGAAGGGTATGATTTGGGATCAAAGTAGCTACTTTCTTTTATTATATTCTTTTATGTTCCAAATACCAGGAATGAATAAGATGCGTCTGAATCACATTGAGATATGAGATTGGTGGTGCAGGTTTGGACTATATGTCTGATATTAATTGTGGCTATTTACCTATTTCATGTGTATTCTACACTGTGTATTTAGGTCCAGGAAGTTGGGTTGGAGGGTACCCTGCCTTCCAATTTCAACCAACTCACAACAAATTTTGTTACTTAATATTTGGACATGAAGAAAATCTTGGTTTAGAAATGCAAGAGGATGAAGGAAGAAATGCATTAAAAAGAAAGGCTTATGATTGTTGGGTATGTGTTATATTCTTTCCACGACTAAGCACGGGCAAAAAAATTTTGGTCCTTAATTTCCGGCGGGTAGTCCGCGTCCATGGTTTTGTGCATGGTTTTGCACATGGTATTGGGGTACGATGGTTTTCGGCCCCTAGTATTTTTGTAGATCCGGTCAAGGGAACTACAGTTATGTTCTAATCCAGGGTTTATGGATTGGGGTTTATGTATGCTTTGGCATTTATATATATGTGTGTTGTAACACTAAAAGGAATATAATGAAAAATCAAGCTGGTCGTCCCAATTTGGGATCCAGGGGAAAATCTCTGTGTTTATCTGTTGTATGTGTTATGCTCTTTCTATTGTCTATTTTCTGTTAGAAGATTCGTGTGTAGATAATTTCTGTTCAGGGTTAAAACCTACAATGATGGCAAGAGATTACTTTTTCCGTGTTACAAGTGTTGAAGATAATGGAGAAACTTAATTAGAGAGATTCAGTTCACCGAAACCTTAGATTAGAATTTTGTTCCTATTTCTTAGGTATTGGTTCTAACTTCCCTATTTGCATGTAAGCTATATATTGGTTGCATTGTAAATATAATGTAGAGCGACCAGTGGACACACTCTCTCCTGGAGTAGTCTCTCAAAGTAGAGTTAACCATTATTTCTTTCAATGATTTGATCCTGCTATTTTTATCATGGTATCAGAGCTACAAGGCCGAATCAAAGCTAGAGTGCTTTGATCCCTGTGAGGGTCTAGGCGGTATAAGAGAAGTCCTTGGTGGCCCGAGTGAGGTTGAGTGAGGTTGTTTTCATTTTTTGGAGGAAACACTGATCAACACATTTGTTGGCAGCACAGAAGCACCGATCAACATGGACTCATGCCAAAGAACAATGTTGATCTCTGAAATCAGCACAGAGTCGATTGAAAAAGCAGCATTGATATGTTTTTTTCCTTATGGGGATTTTTCCCAATGCGACTAGCTTGACATCTGAGTGTGTATGAAGCGTTGATTGAGCCAGTGAGCTCGTGAAAGAAGAGCCATTGTGCTCGTATTGAAGGATCTAGAGAGCTCGTGTTGTGAAGCATTGTGGATCCAAAGAGCTCATGTTGTGGAGTGTCGTGGAGCCAGACTGCTCGTGTTCTGGATCGTCATTTTAAGCCAGATAGATTGTACTTGTAGAGTGAGAGAGCTCGTGCCTGAATATTCAGTGAGATTGTGCCAGAGGAGCCGGTGAGCCATGGTAGGAGAGGTAGTAGCAGATCACTGGTAAGGTGTGAGGATTGCTGCAAGCGTGATCTGTGATAGAGGAGCCTGTGAGCTTGCAGTAGAAGAGGCTGTAACAGAGGAGCCCGTGAGCCCGTGGTGCAGTGTGCAAAGCAGCCTACCAGAGTGGTCGAAGATCAGGTAGATATGTTTCTTGACATTATTTATTGTGGATCTAGGGTAGATCCATTTGTAGATCGATTTTTTTTTTTTTGTGAATTGCTGGAAGTCATCTTTTTTAAAGAGTCAAGATGAATAATCTGATGGAAGTATACTTGAACGAGAGTAATAATATCAATGGTTCAAATTTTTATAATTGGAAATTCAAGTTGCAGATTATGCTGGAAGGGCGTAGTGCATGGGGTATCGTGAATGGTGATGAAGTCAAACCTACAGTTGCAGGAGGTGAAACAACTGCGACAATACATGAGTAGGAGAAGAGGGAGAACAAGGAAAAAACAATGTTGAAAATGAAAGTCAAAGACTGCATCATCCCTTACATCAGAGATTGTAAAATCAGCAAACAAGATCTGGACAACTCTCAAATATCTGTACGAAATCAGAAATACAAATCACCTACTGTTCCTGAAAAGAAATATTCTCTCCATCAAAATGGAGGAGAATGAAATAGTAGTTGCGTTCATCTCACGCATCAAGGACCTCAAAGACAAGCTTGGCGACATAGGAGAGGTAGTAAGTAATAATGATGTAGTAACAATTACTATGAATGGTATGACTGACAACTATCAGAGGTTTATCACAGGCTTGAATGCGAGAGAGAAAGCCCCCAAATTCGAAGAATTGACAGGGATTCTAATGCAAGAGGAAGAAAGGAAGATGACTATGAAACCCCAGAATTCACATTTGTTTCTACTTCGGAAAATAGGTATGGTCAATGGTCTCCCTGATTTAAAGCATATTCATGTTAACTGTGAAGCATGTTCTCTTGGGAAGATGCACAGATATGAGTTTCATGTTAATGTAAATACAAAAAAGAGAGATATACTAGAGTTAGTACACACTGATTTATATGGG
Source organism: Pinus albicaulis (assembly GCA_034641835.2). Taxonomy (NCBI): domain Eukaryota; kingdom Viridiplantae; phylum Streptophyta; class Pinopsida; order Pinales; family Pinaceae; genus Pinus; species Pinus albicaulis. The sequence continues at coordinate 1,364,727,494 of CM076580.1, forward strand.
CCAATGCAATCAAGGTCAATGTGAGGTGCTTATTATTTCTTATTATTTGTTGATGACTGTACAAGATTTATGTGGGTATATTTTCTTAGCAAAAAGAGTCATACTTTTGAATATTTCAAGCAGTTCAGAAGCATGATTGATAAGAAGACAAGTAATTTCATCAAGATTCTCCACTCGGATCAAGGGGGAGAGTACAAGAAGGCTGATCTCAACAAATAATATTGCAAAGACCATGGAATACTGCAGTAGTTTACATTACCCCACTCTCCTCAACAGAACGGGGTTGCAGAGAGGAAAAACAAAACCCTTGTGGAGTGTGCTCGCAGTATGCTGAAAGGTAAGAATCTTTCAAAGGGATTTTGGGTTGAAGTGATAAACACTGTAGTGTATTTGAAAAACAAGAGTCCTACAAAGAGTCTTGAATTTAAAAATCCTTTTGAAGCTTTATTAGGATTTAAACCTGTAGTTAAACATTTAAGAATTTTTGGATCTAGAGCCTTTTCTCATGTGCTAAAGGAGGATAGAAAAAAACTGGATTCAAAGGCCATCAAATGCACTTTTGTTGGGTATTGTACATAATTTAAAGCTTACAAATTGTTTGATCCCTCTATGCGTAAAGTTTTTGCGAGCAGAGATGTAGTTTTTCATGAACAAGTTCATGATAGAAACAATGAAAACAACAATGAAGAATGTGACATTCCTTTGTTGGTGGAAGAAGAGAGTAATGAAACAGGAGACAACCATGAGTAGCAGCAGCAACAACAGAAAAAGGAAGAAGCAGATGTTACAAATGCAATCGTCAAACCAAGTCCATAAAGGGATAATCAGAACAAGTTGGATGCCACTCCAACACTCAGGAGATCAGGTAGGAAAACACAACTTCTAGCAAGATATAGGGAGAATTATTTTATAACTAGCATGTTAAATGTTGTTGAACCCTCTAGTTATAAAGAAGCCAGTCAATATAATGAATGGAGGGAAGCCATGGAAGAGGAACATGAATGAGTACTTAAAAAACAACTTGGGATTTAGTTGAATTACCTGAGGGAAAACAAACCATAAGTTGCAAATGGCTATAGAAGCCCAGATTTAAAGTAGATGGGAGCATAGATAAATATAAAGCTAGGTTGGTTGCAAAGGGGTATTAACAGAAAGAAGGTATAGAATATGGGAAAACATTCGCCCTTGTAGCTAAACTTAATGCAATCACAATGTAAATTACCTTAGCTACTAAACATCACTAGATGATGCACCAGCTAGATGTTAAATCTGCATTCTTAAATGGGGACTTGAGAGAGGAATTTTATTTAGAGAAACCTGAGGGATTTTTAAAACATGAAAAATAGCATTTAGTATGTAGATTAAAGAAAGATTTATATGGACTAAAAAAGGCTCCCAAGTCATGGTATGATAAAATTGATTCATTTTTCTTGTAGCACAATTATAAAAGAAGAAAAAATGACCCCAATCTTTATACTATGTTGATGAAAAGGGGAAAATTGTTTTGATTTATTTATATGTAGATGATATTATTATTAGAGGAAATGCAGATAAATGATTTAAATAAATCAAAGAGAATATGTCGCAAATGTTTGAGATGAAATACCTCGGTGAGCTTCGCTACTGTTTGGGTCTAGAAATCTGGAGAGATTCAAGGAAAAATTTTTTAGCACAAAGTAAGTATATCAGGAGTCTACTATTTTTTTTTTAAGATGGACCAGTGTAAGGTTGCAGTAGTGACGTTACAACATAATACCAAACGTCACAGTGATGATGGCTCTAAGGAGGCAGATGCAACAATGTAAAGACAATTGGTTGGGAGTTTAATCTACTTGACCACTACTAGACTAGATTTCGCTTATGCAGTCAATGCACTGAGCCAATTAATGTCCAAACCACTTGAGAGCCATTGGATTGCAGCAAAAGGCATCTAAAGGTATCTACAAGGAACCTTAGACTATGACATTATATATATTGATTCCTATGATGTCAAATTGACAGGTTTTTCAAACTCCGATTGGGCTGGAAATGTATACAACAAGAGATCCATAACATGCTATGCATTTAGCATTCTGTCTAGGGTAATTGCATGGAGCAGTAAAAAGTAGAACACAATTTCCTTGTCTTCACCAGAAGCTAAGTACCATGCGATGTGTGCAGCGACTTGTGAGGAAATTTTGTTGAGGCAACTTCTCCAGAATGTAGGAGAATAAAATAAATATGCAACAGTTATCAGATGTGATAACCAGAGCTCCATCAAACTTGAAAATAATTTAGTGTTTCATAAAAAATCTAAGCACATTGATACAAAGTTTCACTTTGTCAGGGAGAAAGTTCAGTCAAAAGAAATTCATGTAGAATATTGTAATACTTGTGATAATGTTGTCGATATTTTTACTAAGCGTCTTGGTAGAATTAAATTTGAAATGTTTATGGAAATGCTAGGAATATTTGCAAACCCTTTCTCCGTTAAGGGGGAGTGTTGAAGATAATAGAGAAACTTAATTAGAGAGAGTCACTTCACTAAAACCTTAGATTAGGAGTTTGTTCCTATTTCTTAGGTATTGGTTCTAACTTCCCTATTTGCATGTAAGCTATATTGATTGCATTGTAATGAGAATGTAGAGCGACTCACGGATGCAGTCCCTCCTAGTGTAGTATCTCAGAGCAGAGCTAACCAATATTTCTTTCAATAATTTGATCCTGCCATTTTTATATAGTATCTATATAGAGAAGAATGATGTATATAGTTTTGGTATGGTAATATTAGATCTTCTCACAGGTTGAAAGCCACTTGACATTTCAAGGCCAAGGCCTAAGTGGTTTTAGTCAGTTTGAGCCATAATTTTGATTCCCAAGGTCTGAAGTGATAAAAGATTCAGTTCTTCTGACTCAACAGGCAAGTCTCAATAAGAGAAGATCAAGCAATAAACGAGAGATTATTACAAACAACTAGATCATGATCCTTTATACATATCCATTTGAAGACATAAGTTTTCTTGTTGAATGATAGTTGTGCATGGGTGTGATGAGATCATTAAACTTGTGTAATAACCATGTACATCTGAAAGTCAAATATTATAAGCAATGTTCTACCAAGTTTCCAAATGTCTACCAAGTTTCCGGACGTGGGGGCGAGGGAGTGGGGATATGCAGGAGCTACTTATGCAAAAGCTCCCCACCAATTTTTAGGAAACTTGGGGACATCGTGGTCTTAAAAATTTATAAATATAAAAATATATGATATATAATTGAAATTTTAGTATTTATAATGTAATTTCATTTATCATATTATAATATATAACACTTACATCATGAAGGATAAATAATAAACGATGAATCATATAATTGTAACAAATTTAAATGAAAAAGTATGATATCATATAATCATACATCATACATGTAAGTTTGTAACTGTACAGTGTAACTACTAATAATGTACAATGAAAATAATTAATAAATACTCTAAAAAGTGCAAAGAGAGGCCGATAGGATTGTTAAATTGTAATAATTTCAAAGACATATGTATGTTGAATTCAACATCCAATATTATCAACCTTTTAAGGGAGAATACAACACTATGCAATAAAAAAATTGAAAAATGCAATATCAACCCATTAATTGATTAACTTTTCAATGTCAATATAAAAATAGCACAATCAAATTGAGAATATAGCATAATTTCCTCAAATAAATAAAAAATACTAACTTAATTATTTAATTGGATCAATGGATAACTATAAAAATAGATGAATCGAAAGCTAAGCTAGCCAATGAAATTGTTAACTGTTTCATTTTAAAATATATTTTTACTTATATATTCATTATGAATTGAATGATTTTTATTTATATAATTTTAAAAAATAAAAAAATTGCAACCTTTAATTAATTATGAAATTATTTGTAATAATAATAGAATCATGAATTTATTTAAAAAACAAATGAATTAAACTATATTCATTTTAATCTAACATTTATTAAGTTTCTAAGAAATATTTTTCAACTTCATTATTATTTAATATTCTAAGAAATATATTTAAAGTGAGTTTTAACTTATTATTTTTATATGTCACAATATTATTAATTTAATATTTTTTTCTATGCAAATATTCACACAAAAATAAGTCAACATGGTTGGAAAATTCTTCTATAATCCTTCTAAATTGTAAATGCATTTAAGCAAAAGAAAATATCTTTATGACAATTTTCATTCAACTCTTCGACTCTCTCGACATTTCTCTCGTAACAAATCCACATAAATGTAGTTGCACAGATGTCAGGGTCATACAAAAATGGTTGAGGAAGAAATAAGGTACTGATTCAAAAGAAATATATTCCACGGGTTTTTTTTTCCAATAAATTTGTACTTATAATTATTTTTATTACCAATAGCAATCAATCCTGTTAATATCTACTTTTCAACGAACTTCAAATCCCTTTATCAATTAAAACATGTTATGATACGTTCTCACAAACACAAAAGAATAAGCGGGTGGGGGAATGCTTAGAATGCATTCGAGCAATCGATTTTGAAATATTATTGGCAAGAGCTTGATTTTGGTAGCGCTATCGGTAGGTGCAATAGATCCATAGCCAAATGGGAGAGTTAAGGGAATAAATATAGTGGGGCTCTGGCCTTGACCGCCGACCACTCTATCAATCATGGCAATCATAGTGGAAAGAAGCGTATCCTTATTTTATGATACATTCGGACATTCCAAAAAAATATCACATATTTCTACAAATTAAACCCATCACGTTGTACCGAAAAGAAAACTAACATTATAAAACTCATTTAAAAAACCAAGTCGCTTATTCTTATAACGCATTACAAATTCCAAGTTTCGTATTCTTATAAAACATTACAGAGCCAGCTCACCCATTCATATTTTACAGTTTCAACCCTTTTTAAGGGTTCAGAATAATAAAAAAACCTCTCAATAAATAACTTTGTGCCACATAACCCAATCAAATCGCTCAAGAAAGCATTATTATGAAAATTTGGTACTTCCACCTCATGCTAATTTCTCGATGGCCACGGATCAGACTCGATTGCGGCTCACGAAAATGGTTGCAAACGAGAAAAGAGATGATTGCAGCTCTCTTTAAAATGAAGGAACTTTCAACTCTTCCACTTCCATAATGTAAATGTAGTTGCATAGATGTCAGCATCATACAAAAATGGTAGACGAAAAAGTGAGGTAGATTGATTCATAAGAAAGGCATATTGGCTAGTTTAAATCATATTGAATTTGTAATTATGAACACCAAATGTTGAAATAAAAGTCAAGTCTGAGACATGAAGAGTTAAACTTTTATGGAGTCAAGACTTAAGTCCAATATGAACATATATCTTCATGGGAGAGATATTCATAAGAACATTTAAATGAAAGTTAGATCGGTGATTTACCAATTACAGGGGAACACAAGAATTTTCTTGGAATTTTGGCGATGGCGGAAGCGTTCAGCGAGAGTGTGAAATAAAAATTCAACAATGAAAATAAACTTTAACTTTAAACCCTACCCCACAGATAGAAATTTTGATTTTTTTGTTTCATTAAAAAAAATTGTAATTTTCTTGGCTAAGGAAATGACCCCTCACGACACCTTATGCCTAGGAAACGACCCCATTAGGAGGATTCAACCTTGAAAATTTAGGAATCATCACCTTACAAGTTTCCGTGTGTACCCTGCCTTTTGGGAGCATGAGAAGACGACCCCCAATCATCCCCAAGTCCCCAGAGTGCGAGGGAGCTAGGAAACTTGACCCCCACGTGGGGCGATGTGACTCTGTGGAACATTGATAATAAGAGATGAAAAAATTGACAGAAATTGAAACTCTCTAGTTTTTGTTCTGAAAGAAATTCAAATCTTTAACTAATGGTGAAACTTGTGTAAGACGAGCTAGCTAGTCTAGCTGGCAAAATTGACCCTGTTTGAACAATTAGCAGATCTTCAAAGAATAACTTCAACAAATTCTAATTTTCAGGGCATGGTACTATGGGAAAATTATTCCTATCCACTATGATATTGTGCATTCTATGAGTAGTTGTAGTATTTCTAGTCTCTATGACTTTTTTTATATACTACAAGTATAGACTAAAAAGCTAGTTTTAAAATGCTTCATTTGATAGAGATATTAGCACAAACAATTTTAATAAACTAATAAGCCAAGGGTCATCTTTCATGGAGGATTTTCATGTCCATGAACATTCATGCTTTAGATCTACTACAAGATGAATGGAAAGGGAATCTTTTTAATTTAATAGCAAAATTAAAATGGAACCAGTCACAATTGTATGATGGTTCTGTTATCAGGATAGCTGCAGAGAGTTCAAAGACTACTAAAATATGAATATATTATGCCTAATGGTAATCTTAGAGATCATTTTAGTGGAATATGTAGATGAATTCAGATGAGATAAGAGAGTTGGATCCCTTAGTAAACACTGCTTGGGATATAATTAACTCTGGTAAAAATTGAAGTGTTTGACCATGAATAATAAAAGGATAGTTGGAGGATACAAGTGGAAAATTTTCTAGATTTAAAGGGAGGAGGACAAATTTTAGGAGCAGTCAAGTGAAATAGATTTGGATTTCAAGGAAAAGGGTCAACAAGATAAATATTACTTTCAGATTTAAAAGAAAATTGAAGGCAAGATTTGAGGAAGTAGTTCCAAGAATAAAGGCAATCAATGAAGCATCTCTATATTTCTTGCAAATTAATTTAAGATTCCTTTTATTTTTAGTTTATTGTTAGAGATTTATCCTTGAAATCTTGTAAAAACTTAGAAATGTAGAAAATGCTTGAAACCATGCAGCGGCTAATGACAACAAATTGTTCACAAAATAAACAAGATTTATCTACCAAAAATCTTTGGAAAGAAAACAATAAATAGAAACACAATCACACATAGAACACAAAATATATTTGGGGAACCCAACTGGGAAAAACCCCTACTTTCTTGTATTGAATCAACTAAGCAATGTGATCTATTACATAGAATATACTTCAAGCCTAAAGCTCCCAACAATATTGATCAACTCTCTACAAGACTTGCCCAACATATACCACAAATCTGCCCCTAAAAAATAGGAATTTCCCCTATTTCCTTGCACAATTCCCAAGATAATTAACGCGAATTGATCCTCAACCACGTATACCAAAACCTGTATACAATAATGAATTACAATTGTGCCTCCATCCAATCTCAATAGGAAATTCGAATTTCATAACTTACTAGGTCTAAAAATAACAATTGTTGTTGTTTACTGAGAGTAAGTTGAGTTAACAAAAATTCAACTACTCAACTAAACTCAAGTCTATCTATCTTTATTCTAGAACTAGAGATTAGTTAACTGACAGACACTAGAATTAACTCCACTATATATATAATTTTAGCCACCAACTAATCCACAACTCACTGAAAGTCATCTAATTCAAATTAAATGACAATAACTCAGTGATAGGACACATCACACATGTTAACTAACAACTAACTCAAGTAACTATGATATTGAATGCAAGTTGGAATATTTGACTAAGGCACAAGTACAAGAAGTGATTCCTTGCTACATTTTCAACAAGAGGGTTGTAATATGTATATATTGTTTCATTTATAATAAAAAAGTGTTCACTTTTGGGCTCAGAAAACCTGATATTCCTTGCAAAGCCTGTTACTTCAAAATTTTAATTAAAGGATTCTAGCTTCATTTTAATGACAATACTTGTGTACATGTGAGTGCTGCCTATGATTTCATAATCTTTTTCTGCATGTGTTTGAGTTTTTATAGATATCTGGGAAAGGATGGGTTGAGTGTCAACCTCCTTGACATCCCAATGCAAAGTTATATTCTACATTGAGTTAGCATATTAGACAATTTGTTGATCTCCATTTCTCTGCATCACTAGATTGTTGCTTCTATACAATTCTTAAATGTATTGATGTTTTACTATAGAGGTTATTCTATATGATTTTTCACATTTTAGATGATTGGATATTCAGGGAGGATATTTGATTCTCTAATTTCTCCCCCATTCCTCTATCCCCATCTTTCAATTTTTTTTTATTCTATCACGGTTGGATGTTGGCCTTGTTATATGGAATTCTAATCTATAGAAAAACTAGATTCCCTCAGTGTGGTGTTCCTTCACTCAGAACAATAGAAGAAAGACAACTATTATTTTCTCTAAGACAAATAGATAGACAGAAAAGAAAGAAGCTTACTTGTGATCATTTCTCTCTCCTTATCCTTTTGTCACTGTTGCCATCGCTCTCAATCCAACCAAAGCCGCTAGATCGATTCCTGCAATAAAATACCGATAACAAAAAACAACATACAAATATACAAGTATCTACTTATCTTAACCAAATCAAGCAGATTAGATCTGAGAATACATACATAATCAAGAATACATTTTACAAGATACTCACATATGTATGAGAAAATGAACAAATATATTTATTAAGAAAGTAGGAGGAGAAGATTACAACCAATAGATCGATTTTTCTTCAACCTGCTCCTACTTCATTCCATCCTTATCACATCAAACATCATCCCAACAGCATATCATTACTGCCAGCTCTTATCAATTGAGAATCCAACAACATAACTTTGCACAAAATTATTCCTCCCTAGCACTTAGATGAGTGCTCAATTTATAGGGAAAATGAAGGTATTTTCTCATTGAATGGATTTCTAGTAATAGGTAAGACATGTTTCCAAGTTTAGAGGTGATGGATGGACACTTGTATTCGAGATATGACAACTATGGACTATTATAGAAGGCACTGACCATGTGGAGATTCCTGGAACAATGATGATTTCACTCCCAGGAGACCAATGCACCCTTGAGTGTCAGGAAGTGCACTGTAGTGCACCCTTGCATGGAGGTAGTTGCACTGCAATGCAGTTAGGCCCTTGCAGAGGAGCGTTGGTGAGTCAATGGATCATATAATATATACTTGAAACCTGGGAAATCTCAAAATTGAATCCATAAAAGGAATGTCTTCACTTAGGTCATATAGCAACTAAATTAAGGGGATGATAGACCCTATTCATTGTTCTTGGGGGAAGATGCCCAAATTGACCTATTACAAGCCCTTTCATTAGAGCTTTTCAAGTAGGGTTTCATTTGTTTATGAAAGGATTTATAACTCATTAGCAACCACATCTACACCAACCCCTAGATCTGGCCATTATGCTTCATAGGTTTTTGTTCAATGACAGTAAAAACATTAAATCCTCGTAAAACTTGAAGGAGACCCCTTTGGTTCAAGGGCAAACTTGGACCTAAAGTGTCTGAATTGATTTCTTGGCATGGTTTCTAGCCAATAATTTGTCTTCAAGAAATAGATAAAACACCATGAATGAAGATATTGATGGTATTCAAAGGAATGAAACATGATATCTTGTTGATATCCCAACAGGTAAAAAAAAAATTGGTGTTAAGTGGGTGTACAAGAGGAAGTTGGTTGAATAAGGTAATGTAGAGAAATGTAAGGCAACACTGGTTGTAAAAGGATTTGCTCAGCAATCGAGTATTCACTATAGTGAAACCTTCACTCATATAGCAAGGGTAGATACTATTCGAGCAGTTTTACCCATTGTAACCAAAAATAAATTTCTAATTTATCATATGGACGCAAAGTCAACTTTCTTGAATGGAAACTAGAAGAGGAGGTGTATGTTTATCAACTACCAGAATTTGAAGTAAAAATCTAGAAGTATGAAGTGTACAAGTTGAAGAAAGCCTCGTATGGATTGAAGCAAGCTCCAAGAGCTTGGTACAATTATATTGACTCATATTTGTTCAGTAGTGGGTTCAATAAGAGAAATGTTGAGCCCACTCTATACCAAAACAAATAAAGGTAAAATAATTATAGTTTGTATTTATTTTGATGACATGATATATAGGCCCATTTGATGTTAGATGGTTTCATAATTATGATGACAAGATAATTTGATATGATTTACCTTGGGTTTATGAAGTAATTTTTTGGAATTAAAGTCAAACACTCTAAAAGAGGAATTTTCGTATGTCAAGAAAAGTACGTTGTTGATATTTTAAAGAGGTTTATAATGGACAAATGCAATCCACTAGAGAAACCTATTGCAATAGGAATGGAATTAAGTAGAATGATGGACCAACCATGGATTCAAAATTGTATAATAGGATTGTAGGCAACCTCATATACCTTACTGTAACTATACATATTGTTATGTATGTAGTTGGTTACATTTCTAGATTTCTAGAGTCTCCCAAGGAATCTCATTGGAAAGTTGGAAAAAGGATTTTGAGATATATTGCAGGTACAACTAATTATGGATAGTGGTATACAAGATACACAAATAGTAATTTTGCTGCTAGTATTGATGATTGAAAAAGAACTTTAGGATAGCACAAGTTTGTTGTCGTCGCTCTTGTTCTCCTTCTGTTGTTTTTGTTGTCACTCTCAATCCAACCAAAGCTGCTAGATCAATTCCTACAATCAAAGATAGAGAACAACAAACAACATAAAAATATACAAGTATCAACTTATCTTAACCAAATCAATTTGATTAGATCTGACAATACATACATAATCAAGCATACATTTCACAAGATATAAACATATGTATGAGAAAATGAACATATATATTTATTAAGAAAGTAGGAGGAGAATATTACATCCAATAGATATATTTGTCGTCAACCTGCTCCAACTTCATTCCATCCTCATCACATCAAAAATCATCCCAGTAGCATATCAGTACTTCCAACTCTTATCAATTGAGAATCCAACAACATAAATTTGCACAAAATTATTCCTCCCTAGCAATTAGATGAGTGCTCAATTTATAGGGAAACTGAAGATAGTTTCTCATTGAATGGATTTTCTAATAATATGTAAGACATGTTTCCAAGTTCAAAGGTGATGGATGGACACTTTTATTCGAAGTATGACACCTATGGAATCTTCATAGAAGGCACTGGCCAAGCGGAGATTCCCGGAACAATGATGATTTCACTCCCAGGAGACCAAAGAACCCTTGAGTGTCGGGAAGTACACTGGAGTGCACCCTTGCATGGAGTAGTTGCACTGCAACATAGTTAGGCCCTTGCAGAGGAGTGTTGGTGAGTCAATGGATCATATAATATATAATTCAAACCTTGGAATTCTCATAATTGAAGCCATACAAGAAATGTCTTCACTTAGGGCATATAGAAACTAAATTAAGGGGATGATAGACCCTATTCATTGGTCTTGGGGGATGATGCTCGAATTGACCTATAATAGTTGCCCCATAAAGCATGAAGTCAGAATAATAATAATATTTTGATGAGATGCTTTACGATGTGATGAGTAGGATCTGAAGTGGACAGTGACCTGCATTAGTTTGCAATAAATTACATCATGATATCTTACATCTTGGGCATGAATTACTGAGGGAGGCATACCCATGCTCAACACATAAACTATCACAACATGTACATAATTCAGAAATTCGTCTACATCATAATGTTGCCCGATATAGGCATGCCTACACATATAGGCCCATGTCCAGATGACGATCTGTATGTAAAACCATAGTACAAATTATGTGTACAATTTCCTGAAATCACAACCCGTATGGATGAAAATAGATATGGGGTCTTCTTATCTCGTTCAATTGATCGTTCATGTACAAGTCTAACCATGTGAATATATGATCTGAAGTCGAATATGAGAAGACATCGTCTGATTACTAGCTAATTATGTGAGCTATTAATAGACGCGAGAAAACCACCGTTGATGTTAATGGCTCTCAAGGTACTGCAGTACAATTTTCAAGGCATGAATAGATGATTTGATGTTGAATGCCAAAAAAAATATTTCAGTCGAAGGTCTGAAAGAGAGAAACTTTTCGATGATGTAGCAAGCCCCAAGGAACTGGAAGAGGTTTCTAAGTTAACTTCCTGGATGATGAGATGCTATCGATAGGAAGCAACCTTATCACAAAACGAGAGTAATGATTTTGGAGACAAAATGTCACTTGATGTAGTAATGTTCAGGGGTGACTGTCATGAAAATGAAGGTTTATGAGTATTGCAGAAGATTAGGAATTACTGGATGGCTTCTCTTGAACATATCCGTGACACTGAAATGATTTGTCAGCATTGACCCAAAACCAAACTGAATGATATGATGTACTATAGGTATTATGAACCGTCAAGAAAATTACCCAACCATAAAGTGTTCTGTTATTTTTCCCAAATTTTCCCCAGTCATTACTGACCAATACCTATTTATTTTTTAAAAAGCTTGAGGAGGGTAACATAGGATTGATCTATAATTCGACCCTTCGAGTGAATCCATCGCTATTTAATGATTTAACAATACCAACGATAATGAAACTTGAGCTTCACATGATCGAAAATTCCGTCGCTATTTTATGTTTTAACGAGTCTAACGACAGTGAAAACCTGGTCCTTTTTCTTGTTTAGAGAGTTTGAAAAAGAGGACAAGAAGAAAACTCCATGAGTCCTTTTTCGTAAATTTGTCGCTTAGGTAAAAAAAACTGTAAAATTATACCTGAGAAAACCTCTTAGCCATGTTTGACTAAGGTTTTCCTTTTTCGTAAATAATCTATCTCAGTCCAGAAAATGGTTAAACTTATACTGAGTAGATGTTGTTTCATTTACTTTTACGAGCTCGAAAGGACAAGTGCTCGACAATATTTTCACATTATCAGAGTTTGAAAAGAGCTAAAAGAAGACTCCAAGGGGTTCCTTTTTCACATTTATCAAAGATAGAAAAATAGATAAAAGTGCGCTTTAATTCCTTTTTCATTTTTATCAAAGCTCGAAAAAAGAGGATAACATTATTCTTTGTGGTCAAATCATTCTTGAATAGTTATGCATGCTAAACTCATTGTATCAGCTGTAAAACCTATTCAGAGAACCATCAAACGAATTAAAAATACCTGTTTCATAGTAAAAATGAATAAAAACCATAGTCACATCATTAAATATGATTTAAAATAATAAAAATGACTAAATAAAAGAGTTTTTACCATTTCATTTTTACCATTCCAAAGTCACCATTTGAAAATTAGGAGTTGTGAACCAATTTTTCCCTCAAACTTCAGTGATCGATTGCGACAGTTTGAGTGGATAATTTCTCTTGTTGTTTGATCCAGGTTGGAGCTATGAACCTTCTCTTTCTTTTAGTATCATTTTTGTTGCATTTCATGGTCAATGTTTAGGGGTTTTAGACCCTTAGGGTAAATATATTACATTATGAGGGCAACACGCCCTTGAATGTCGAAAGGCATGTTGTAGTGCACTGAAAGTGAAGGCTAGATGCACTGCAACACTCTGTCCCTTGACCTAGGGTGCGTTGGGTGCATTTCTCATTTTTGTTTCTTTCTCAGTGTCCAAAATTTCCCAAGTTTTTTGCATGAAATGGATCCTAATGAAGCTTATGATTGTATTTTAGGTATTCATCAGATCAAAATGATGATTACGTGGTGAGAAAAACAACATGAAGAACAATATATGATTTCCCTAAACAATCCGGGTACAGTAAGAGCCCTAAGAGATTGCAGGTTGCTTGAATACTTCATATTGTCAGGGATTAGGCAGCATATGGAACTATTGGAGTTCCTAGTTCGTTCATAAGATCCTGTATTTCGGGATTTTCACATTGGGGACAAAGTGATCCCAATATTGGTTGAGGATATTTACTTTCTCACTGGATTATCGAGACGAGGTTCTCCCATTTCCCTTGGAGGATCTTCCCTTGGAGGAGAGAGTGAGCGATTACATATGCTAACATTGTCATCCAGGTATTGAACCAAGTAAACATGAGAAAATAAATATTCGTGATATGCCTGATTTTCCTTTGAGAACCATCCTTTTTACTATTGCAAAGCTTGTTGGTTCCATTACTCTAAATGTTGCAAACCGATCCTACATGCAATATACTCTTGAGTGCCTAGAGTCAACATTATTCAACTGGGCTGAAGCAGTACTCTTTCAAATGAAAGAATAAACTGACTAAAGCAAAGGCTGGCAAGAAGAAGAATTTCAACTATGGTTTGATCCTAATTTCCTTCATTTTAGAGTGAGTTCCATTGATGCAGCCGCAACATTCTATAATGAGCATATATGCTCCTAGAGATCCTTGGATGTAGAGATGGGTGGAATTGATGTCTAGAAATGTTGGTCAATCGATCATCATATTCTCTATTTCATTCTTCGCCTGGTTTAGATGACATATAGTCACCATAGATCAGTATGCATATGCAGGTGTATATTTCTGTGGAGATCCAGACTTGATTCTACTAGATGGTGCTCAATGGGGTGCAATAGGTAAGAATTTTTTGACCATATTTTTTGATTTTTTCTAATTTTTCTACATGTTTTTGTATTTTGATGTTTCCCAAGACTAAACTAAAGTTTTTATGTGCACATATGTGGTTCAGGTTCAACCAGTGGGTCAACCAGAACAAGGACTAGTTGAGCCAGCAGAGAGGGTTGTCGAGAGAGAAGTCCTTCGGGATTTAGATATGATCAAGACTCTTGCTGAGCTACAAAAAAATGTGGAGGGATTGACTCTTGGGATTCCAGATTGTTGGATCGAAGAGTTACCTATGAGATTGCAGCGCCATACTATTAGCATTCCTAACCGTTGGATGCGATTATTATGTAGGATAGCTAGAGCAGTTGCTTGTTATCATGAGCATTACTAGTTTACTTTTAGACATTTTTTGTATAAATTTTGAGGTCAGATGACTAATGTGTATTGGGCACAAATTTTGTAAAAACCTATAACTATCTATCTATTTGTTTTTAGTGTTTTCCTATGTTTATTGCGCAATCCTATTCAATTATGTGATGTGAATTGAAATTATATCTTTACAAGTGTTGCAAATGTATTTTTAAAACATATTTCATTAAGGAATCAGTTAATGTGTTCAAATTTTTGGAAATGTGTTGATATTGAATGTAATTACAATGTCTTTCCAAAAGTCAAACTCTTAGGAACATACGATGCAATGTTGGATTT
Source organism: Pinus albicaulis (assembly GCA_034641835.2). Taxonomy (NCBI): domain Eukaryota; kingdom Viridiplantae; phylum Streptophyta; class Pinopsida; order Pinales; family Pinaceae; genus Pinus; species Pinus albicaulis. The sequence goes on from CM076580.1 coordinate 1,364,742,529, forward strand.
CAGACAGTATAAACACTAGTAAGTTGCAGTACAACAAGTTGTGGGTCTAACCTAATGATGATGTGGTTAATACCAAATGAAATGGCATCAAAGAGAAGTTCGATCAATGTGCTATACTCAACGATATTTTTTGTGGATCAACTGATACAAATCCCTTGAAAACTGACTAACTCACCACCTAGAGCGAAAATGGCCCATGTTGCAGAGGATTGGTTCTACATACTACGACTAGCACCATAAGCGTATCCAATGAATGGTTCCAAAGATTCATACATCTGTAATGAAATGTAAAGTGGATTACTAACTTCAAGAAAACTATAGAAAAATAAACTAAGACAATAAATGCAAATCAAAAGCATATATACAATATAGTACAAAAGTTTACTACGCTTAATTAATCATAGTAACGTTTAATATACAACCCATTTTGAGGCTACGCGAATGGAATTCCATCATAATCAACTAACCTGTAGGAGACCTTAGCCAAAACTCTTTTGAAAAGGTATGGGCCATGCCACAGTGGCTCAATTGTTCTTGTTCCTATCAAATCAGCTTTGTGATCATAAAGCAAGACTAGGTCGCCCTCTGAGAAAATGCAAGGTTTGACATGTTGGTCGTATTGCACCTTGATTCGTCTCTTATGCGCTTCGTTGGCCAATGCGGCTTCAAGACACATTTCATCTAGATGGATGAGGTTAAAATGATGTGCTTCTTCATTAGAGGTGTCAAGTAGCAAGTCAATAGCGAGTTTTAATGACAAAATTTCACATTGGTTTAGCAAGATAGCTTCCTGACCATACACCAACTGAAAGGGGGTAAATCTAGTTGCATTTCTCACCGAGGTTCGATATGCCCACAAAGCTGAGTATAGAATTAAATGCCAATTTCGTTTCTGAACTCATATCATTCATTTAAGCATTCATTTGAGGATCTTGTTAATGGCTTCAACATGTCCATTCGATTGTGGATAATAAGGAGTAGAAATATCACGTAACAATCCTAATTTGGCAGTCAGATCATTCATCATGTGATTGAGAAAATACTTACCATGATCTGTAAATATATCTTGTAGCACACAAAATCGTGAGACGACATGATTGAAAATGAACAATGCAGTTGTTTCACCTGTGTTATTTAATGTAGGCAGCGCTTCGTCCCACTTGGTAAAGTAGTTGATCGTGACAATAATATAACCATGCCCCCTAGTCGAACAAGGGTTGCAGGTCATGAAGTCAATGCCCCATTTTGAAAATGTTCCTACAACGATGATATGATGCATTAGTGCTGGCGAAATGCAGATTTTATAAACAAATATCTGGCATGCATGACAACTTCTGACCACGAGGATGTAGTCACAAAATATGGTTGGCCAAAAGTAACTAGTGCGGAGAATATTCTGTGTGGTAGCGTATCCATATATGTTTCAACCACAAGCACCAGCATGACACTCATTATAACTTTCTCAGCCTCCTTGTGAGTGAGGTACCTCCTTAAAATCGTAGCGATGCCACGACAATAAAGTGTATCATCGATGATAAGATAATCTTTGGCTTGGTATTGAATACGTCGTTGTTGTGAGCAAGAGGTATCCAGCCAAAAAGTCTAGGTTTGGAGATAAATGATAAAATCCCCAAACCAAGGGTCAGATGACCCAATCAGGAACAGAGACACATTTATAATTTATGGTTCCGATGTATTCTCAGTACTATCAGAGGGAAGGTCGCATATAAGCTCAATCACAACTAAAGACTTCTTTGACTTGGATTTGATGAATTCCAAATAAAATTCTTGCAAAATGACAATACATTTTGAATATTTTCCCCCCAGGAATTGACATGAAAGAATGTATGTCATAGTGTTGAAATCCAAAATGACAATGGTTTTCCAGAGCAGGATATAATGCTGAAATGTTTGGACAGCTTGAACGGCCACCAAGGCGATATTTTCGACGTATGAATACTTATCTTATGTATCATTGAGATTATGACTCAAATAATATATTGTATTTTATATCCCATCTTCTTCTTGGAACAAAACCATAGTAATGGTTGTATCTGTCGTGGCGATATATAGGAAATAATCACTCTGATAATTATGGGGATATATTAATGACGCTAGGATTAGGGTATCTCTAAGAGCATAAAAAGAAGCTTGCACAACCTTATCCCAATGGAAGGGAATCCCCCTTTTCAAGAGACGAGAAAATCCTTTAGCTATTTTGGCATAGTTGGGTATGAACCTCCTTAGGAAGTTAGCGTTTCCTTGAAGTTTCTATAATTGAAGTAAGTTTGATGGCGCAAGAAAATCAAGAATGGCCTGGACCTTCAGTGGGTTGATTCAAATTCCATCTTTTGAAATGACGAATCCAAGAAAATGACCAGAACCAACATAAAATACACATTTGTGTGTATTGAGGCATATTTTGTAGTGTCGGCAATGTAAAAATATAGCTCTCAAATGTGTTGGGTGATGAGTCTATTTTCAAGAATGCGCGGGTAAATCGTCTAGATAAGGTTGAACAATGTGATTGATGTCATTGAAAGCATAATCCATTGCTCTCTAAAATGTTGCCCCAACATTATTTCAACCAAATGGGAGTTTACAATAAGCTAATGTGCCCCAGGGACACATGAATGTTGTCTTATATTGGCCTCTGGGTGGATATTGATTTGATTGTAATCGGAGAATCCATCAATGAATGAAAAAATTTCACACCCGACACATTCGTCAATAATCTCGTTGATAAAGGGAGTAGGGTAGTTGTATTTTGGAAAATAAATATTGACATCCCAATAATCAAAGTACACTCTAATTGTCCCTTACTTCTTCATGACAGGAATAATTTTGGAAACCTAATCAATAAGAGGAACGGGGTAATGAAACCAGCATGCAAAATTTTTTTTAACTTCTGCTTTAATGGCGACAACCTTCTTCAAATGAACAGGATGAATACGTTGACGTACTGGTTTGACATCAAGATACTTTTTAATTGTGTGTTCAACGATACTAGTATCTATGCCTAGCATTTCCTCATAAGACCAAGCAATTATATCTCATAATTCATGAAAAAGAGAGTGATAAGTTTCAAGTTCGGATGGATAACAAGACACACTAACATGAATGTTTTTACATTGTCGGGTTTGGTCGAAATATTGATAGAAATGGTTTCTTAAATATTTGATAAGTTTCATTTGGATTTGATAGCATTAATTGGAATAGAATTCGAAAAGAAAATATATATTGTAGGGTGATATAGTTCAATAATATTATCTTTGTTGTAATACTGAAGATGGGAATGATGATGATGATATTCCCATAGTTCTCCTTCTAGCATCATGGAATCCAAAAATCTCTCATCATTCAAGAAAGTGGATGAAAAAGGATCAGATGGAGTACCAAAATCTAATGAACGATTAACCCAATGATCGGCGACGATGAATCATGATGTGCCACCCATGCTAAATAAATTGATTGCTATGCCAACTCAATTGGTCTTGGCAGCAGGAATTCATCCAACGTAAAAACTTCAGAATCATTGGTAATCTTCCTTAAGTTAGATGAAGTGGAAGATATCATGCAATAGGTCTCTATTCTTGCAATTTTTTCCGACGTCACAGGTGGTGGTAATGCAAAGGTGCCCATTAAGGAAGAATCCTTTAAGAGCCCTACACCAATGTTTCGAAGTGCTAGTTGGGGTGCATGAACTTATGGAATGCTTCCATATACCTGGGAACTAGACGCAAAGAAGGAGAGTTGATTGATGACTGTGATAATGCGTTTATGAGGGAATGTGATCATTCAAAAGTAAGTAGATATGATTGTAGTCATATCGTAAGCCCGTGGCCTTCTGAGTAAAATGTTGTAGTCAAGGGGTCTATTAATGACCTCAACTTTGATGGCTATAGATTTTCCCCCTAGTTCGACATGCAGTTTATTGATGATACCACAAGGCTTATATGTATGACTGTCAAAATATTTCGACGTCGTAGGTGATTGAGATAAGCGAGGAGAGTTAAGCGACTTCTAGCAGTTTAGAGACATAATGAAAGTAGATGCTCCCTCATCGATAATAGTGCGATGAACGAGGTGATTGAGAACATTTATTTGTATTGAGAATGCTAATTTTGTTGGTAATTGTGGCACATAGCCCGTATGATTAAATACTTCAAGATTGGAATCTGTCAAGTCGATTCCACCAATTTGCAACAACAAAGCCTGCTTTTGGGAGGAAAAATTTTGAAGTACCTCAAGCATCGACATAGTTGAAGGTGACTGAGCTAGATCTTAGACTATAATATCATTTTGAGATGCTCGGGCTCGAGGATTGAATGTCGATTTGTTGATGACTCCCTTTGGTGGCTTTTTTGTTAACTCTAGAATAGCATTTGGTGGAATTGATTCAGTGGAAAAATCATGGTCGAGGTAGTAGGTTGATTAGTAGCCTGGCTACTGTAATATTTATTTCGCGTAGGCACCAAAAAATTAATTTTTGGCTTTGTGACAGATAGCATAAGCACTTGGGAACTAGAAGCGAGATCCGTAGCAATTATGTTTGTGTCTGGATTCAGAAAAGGATCTGTCAATACAGCAGATGTAGTCAAGGTCTTAAGAAATTTTGAGACTTCGGCGTAGTGAGGACAATCTCGAAAAAAGTGCTCCTCATTACATATCAAGCAAGGGTAATGAGGTTTCTGATTATTTTCAGATTGTTTATTAGATGATCATTCCTACGGGGTTGAATTTTTCTTTTTCTTTGCTTTCCCCTTTTTCTGTCTTCTGGGTTGCTTTTCACTTTTGCCTTTGTCAGATGACATGACATGAATTTCGAAAGAACGTGTAGGATCAGATGAAGTAGAGGTGTGATTTTTTGTAGAACCGATCATACCATTGTCGTCATGAGAGTCCTTACCAGATGGAGGAGGAATAGTAATATTTGATCACGAAACGTTTGGAATTTTATCATAGAGAGTGCCAGACTGAGTATAAATCAAATCTAAGTACTGGTCACGAGAAATGACCTGCTCTTCAGTGATGACACCACCTTTAGCTACATCCTCCGTGATAGATGACAGTAAGGAGTTAATAAACCAATCGGCGAGTAGCTTATCAGGAACAAATGTTTAGGCCATTCTACAACATTGACGCCACTCATGAATATGATTAAAAATGTGAGTAGCAATTTTATTTTTGAAATTGGTCAGCAGTTATGTTCCAATTTCATATTGTATGGGTAATGGAAGTGGGTTAAAATGGTAGTGGCTAAGACAGTGAAATTATCAAAATGAAGCTTTTTTTTAGTTCAACGTACCAATTCGCGGTCAGACCAGTGAGCGTACGCTAGAAAATACGTAGTCGAACGAAGTCATCATTTAAGGAGTTGGATGAGCACCGCAAATGATAAGTCATAACATGCATTGACGGGTATTCTCTAGGGTTCATTGAATTTAGGAATTTTGGATGGTAATTTATGTGGTATCACCGACCACCAAGGAGAATAATTTATGGGATCATTGGTAAGCCGGTTTAAATCAGGTAATTCTAAAGTTGCAACAAAGGGAAACTGTTGATTTAAGTCAGGTTGAACATAACTAGGATATGATGGAATTGATTGGGCAATAGGCCTTTGAGCACCAGCATAAGGCATTTGTTGTTGGTAACCCAGGTAGGGGTTGTTTTGATGACCAAACGCTGAAGGATTCTGTTGACCAAACCTGGGTAAGGTAATTGTTGTTGGAATGATTGTTGTGGCATTTGTGGTTGTGGCTACCAAGGTGACTTCCCACAAAGATTATAGCCCAAACTAGAATATCTTAGACCCAGATGTGAATAGGAAAGACCCAATTGTGCCTGTGACATCCCATAAAAGGGTAATCTAGCTTATGAATGAAAAATTTTGGATACAGGTGGTTGTTGTAAACCAACCGAAGAAGTTGGAGTATGTGGGCCCAAAAATTGAGGGTAATGGGTTGAAGGACCCACCTAAGATGGTTGAGGTACAAAAATTTGAGCCTGTAATAGGGGTAATGAAGTATTAACAATTGGAGTAGATGTAGGTGCAACAGGTTGAACAGTTGATATGAATGCACAACCGTTTGTGGTTGAACGAACATAATAGGTTGCCACTAACAAACAATAATTCCAACATTTGCGTAACCATAAAACGACAGAGTACTTTCAAAATGGGTGACCATAGGTTTCCCCCCAGCATGAGGAGTATAATAAGATGGAATATATTGTTCTCCAAATGGTGGGAGTCCAGTCGAGATTTTGTTGGATGGAATATACTCAAATGGAACAACTTGATGTTGCACTGAAAGATGTGTATAAAGGATCAAGTCGTTCAGTACTAATTACAGATGTAACAGATAGAATACCATAATATGACATGGGTGAAACCCATGGGTTTGAGGATGCACTAGAGTAGGTTCCAGATAATGGTTGGTAGCCCAGTGGGATGGAAGGATCACCATAAAGATGTGACTCTGGTGATGTGCTGAACATCGACAGAGTAGCAATAGTAGATGTTGTTGCAACTGTAACATATGGTACAACTGGAGATGTTGACTCAGCCATGGTCATACGACCTAGTGTATACCCTATAGGATCTATAGGAACTCTAATTGAAACAGCATCAAAAGAAGTAGTTTAAGTCAATCGAGGAATAGTCTCGTAAATATAAAGCCCTGGTCAAAAATGGGTTGGAGTTGAAGGGCATGTTTCTTGTTGAGGTTCTTCCTCAATTGAAATCAAACCAGGTGGAAGGATTTCACTGTCAGGCCCGAGATATATTTCAGGTGGTTGGCTGTGCAGCAAAATGGGAGACTCAATGGCTATGGTCGGTTGTGGAGTGATTGATACAAGAACAACTTCCATTTGTTCTACTTTGGGATCTATATGTTCTGAAAAAAGAACGATGGGATACAGATAAAATTCCATTTGAAAAAAATCAGGTTCAGGAGGTATGGTCTCACTGATTGTAGCTATGAGGACTCCGTTTCGACGAAAATGGATAAACCATAATTTGTAGAAATGACTCGAGACGAATCTGGTACATGTGATGAAGATAATGCACCAGAGGTACTGATGGTACTAGTTTCAGTAGAATGAGGTCACCTTCGCTGACCAGAAATGGCTTCCGGTGGTAAAGGTGGTTTAAGTGTTATTTTATGCAAATTACCGAGAAATGGATGTTCTTCTTCCACGATGACTAATTTATTTTAAGACAAAAAAAAACAAATAAATGGGTAATACTAGGCAAAAGGTTTACCAAGTAATTTTGAACTACAAAATACCTCTTGGCGAACCAAGAAGTACGGGCAAGAAATCTTCCTGAATGTTGTGTTCGGTGTATCACAAGTTACAAGGCAGCCAATTAGGTTACCTATGGATGGTAAGCAACCTAAATGTTTCCTCCCAAATATACCTGAAGGTACGTGGAGGCCCAAGTCTGTATAAGTGCTATCTAATGTGAAATCACACAGTGAGAGCACCCCCTTATACTTTTCATACTAGAACACTGCCCTATATACCCGACGGTACATGGATGAGCTCAATATACTTACGTACGTGGAGTGGGATTTCACACTCGGATTGTATCACGGACAAGTTAGCAACAGCTGATATGTTTAACGACGCTGGAACACATCTTTAGCCTAGACCTTATAAATGTTATCATTAATGTTACAATGCTTTCTTAGGTTGATTGAGGTAAATTTTATGTTGATCTTGTTTAAAAGTTTATCTTTGAGGTTCAACGCGTGATGTAGTGGGTAATTCCTAAAAATTAAAACTAAATGAGAAGAAAACTTTCAATTTAGATTTTTCAATGAAAATCCTAGCTACTAAGGGGAAAGAGCAATTAGATTTTGAGCATACAACAAAGAGCACAAACGAAATGCATATTTCCTTAAATTGTTCCTATGCAACACACACAATTCTATAAATGCACATGCATGTTTTTCTTTTCAGTTCCCTTTAATGTGAATGAGAGAAAGCAAACTAAATGCACAAATCAATCAAACAAATGTTTTCTTTTGAGAAACAAGGAATGAAACAAAAATTTCTCTTGGGAAAATGAAGAATGAAACTACAATTTTCCCACAGGAAATGAGGAATGAGACAAAAATTTCCTTTTCAAAAATAGAATTGATCTAATGCAAAAATTAACTACTTTGAATTTGATTTTCCAATGATAAATAAAAAAACTAATAAAACATTGAAAAAAATACTTTTCAAAAGAGCAATAAAAAGGAATGTTTACTTGTCTCTAAGAGAAATTAGACATCTGAGAATACAACAGAAAATTGGCTGAAACTGAAAGCGAAGACAAAATTTGATGGAATTTGGTTAGATGAGGGGGAAACATACCCTATAAGGGGAGACAATGCATTACAGTGCACCCTTGAATGGAACACAGTGTACTGCAGTGCACTGTACCCTAACCAACAGTGCATTGGGTGCAGATAAGTTTGAAAAACAAGTAGGTAAACACACTTCTAATGCAATTTTTTCATTCAAATGTCTGATAAAAGAAATTAGAGGCTACTGATGATGGTAAATAGAGGCATAAACACTAGGAATGATGGATTAGATCCCCAATGGAGTTTCCAATTTGTTATACAGAATTCTAATCTACGGATAAACTAGATTCCCTGAGTCTAGTGTTCCTTCACTCAGAACAACAGAAGAAATAAAACTATTATTTTCTCTAAGACAAATATATAGACAGAGAGGAAAGAAGCCTGCTTGTGATCCTTTCACTCTCCTTCTCCTTCTGTCGTTGTTGTCGTCATTCTCAATCCAACCAAAGCCACTAGATTGATTCCCGCAATAAAAGACAGAGAACAACGAAAAACATACAAATATACAAGTATCTACTTATCTTAACTAAATCAAAATGATTAGATCTCATAATACATACATAATCAAGAATACATTTCACAAGATATAAACATATGTATGATAAAATGAACATATATTTTTATTAATAAAGTAGGAGGAGAAAATTGCAACTAATAGATCAATTTGTTGTCAACCTGCTCCAACTTCATTCCATCCTCATCACATCAAACATCATCCCAACAACATATCAGTACTTCTAGCTCTTATTAATTGAAAATCCAATAGCATAACTTTGCACAAAATTCTTCCTCCTTAGCACTTAAATGAGTGCTCAATTTATAGGGAAATTGATGGTAGTTTCTCATTTAATGGATTTCTAATAATAGGTAAGACATGTTTCCAAGTTCATACGTGGTGGATGGACACTTGTATTTGAAGTATGACACATATGGAATCTTCTAGAAGGCATTGGACATGTGGAAATTCCCAGAACAATGATGATTTCTCTCACAGGAGACCGATGCACCCTTGAGTGTCGGGAAGTGCACTACAGTGCACCCTTGCATGGAGGTAGTTGCAATGCAACGCATTGAGAACCTTGCAGAGGAGCGTTGGTGAGTCAATGGATCATATAATATATACTTCAAACCTTGGAAATATCACAATTGAAGCCATAAATGAATTTCTTCACTTAGGGCATATAGCAACTGAATTAAGGGGATGATAGACCCTATTCATTGGTCTTGGGGGATGATGCCCAAATTGACCTATAATAGGCCCTTTCATTAAAGCTTTTCAAGTAGAGTTTTATTTGTTTTAGTAAGGATTTGTAACTTATTAGAAACCACCTCTTCACCAACCCCTAGATCTTCCCTTTATGCTTCATAGCTTGTTGTTCAGTGACAATTAAAAAAAAAAAAATCCTCATAACACTTGAAGGAGACCCTTCTGGTTCAAGGGCCAACTTGTACCTAAAGTGGTTGAATTGATTCCTTGGCATAGTTTCCAGCCAATAATTTGTCTTCAAGAAATAGATAAAACACAATGAATGAAGATATTTATGGTATTGAAATGAATGAAACATGAGATCTTATTGATCTCCCAACAAGTAAAAACAACATTGGTGTTAAGTGGGTGTACAAGAGAAAGTTGTTTGAATAAGGTAATGTACAGAAATATAATGAAAGGTTGGTTACAAAAGGATTTTCTCAGCAACCGGGTATTTACTATGGTGAAACCTTCACTCCTATAGCAAGGTTGGATGCTATTCGAGCAATGTTACCTATTGTAACAAAAAAGAAATGACCAATTTATCATATGGACGTGAAGTTAACTTTCTTGAATGGAAAACTAGAAGAGGAGGTGTATGTGTATCAACCACTAGAATTTGAAGTAAAAATCTAGAGGTACGAAGTGTACAACTTGAAGAAAGCCTTGTATGGTTTGAAGCAAGCTCCAAGAGCTTGGTACAATTAGATTGACTCATATTTGTTCAGTAGTGGGTTCAAAAAGAGAAATGATGAGCCCACTCTATACCAAAACAAATAAAGATAAAATCCTTATAGTTTGTATCTATGTTGATGACATGATATATAGGCCCATTTGATGTTAGATGGTTTCATAATTATGATGAAAAGATAATTTGATATGATTGACCTTGGTTTTCTGAAGTAATTTTTGGTAATTAAAATCAAACACTCTAAAAGAGGGATTTTCATATGTCAAGAAAAGAACATCGTTAATCTTTTAAAGAGGTTTAGAATGGACAAATGCAAGCCACTAGAGAAGCCTATTGCTATAAGAATGAAATTAATTAGAATGATGGACCAATAGTGGATTCAAAATTGTATAACAGGATTTTAGGCAACCTCATATACCTTACTGTAACTATACTTAATGTTACATATGTAGTTGGTTACATTTCTAGATTTCTAGAGTCTCCCAAGGAATATAATTGGAAAGTTGGAAAATTTATTTTGAGATATATTGCAGGTACAAGTAATTATGGATATTGGTACATAGGTCCTGAAGACAAGAAGCTTACAAGATACACAAATAGTAATTTTTCTCCTAGTATTGATGATTGAAAAAGCACTTCAGGATAGCACAAGCTTGTTCTCATGGGCATCTAAGAAACATTCAAATGTCTCAATATCTTTCACAAACACAAAATATCTTACCACTACTATAGCAGCATGCCATATAATATGGCTAAGAATAAATTTGAAAGATCTTTCACATGTTGAGAAGGAGCCAACTACTATATTGTGTGGCAACAACTGAACGATTGCATTGTCAAAAAACCAAGTGTTTCAAAAGAAAAACTAACACATTGACACTTTCTATCACTTCATTTGCGACCTTGTCAACAATGGTGACATATCATTTAACAATTTTGTGGATCTAGTGATCAGCTAGTAGATATCCTCACAAAACCATTGGGAATAATTGATTTTTGAGTTTAAAAAACAACACTTAGGCAGTATTAGTGTTGACAATGTAACAATTGAGTTTAAGGAAGAGTGTTAATAATAGTTTCTCTAGTTTTGACTTAGTCTTAATTATTTTCAGCCTAGCTCAGACTTAGACAAAAAGCATTAGTGGTCGCAATTAAGGAAGAATGTTGGAAAAACTCACTAAGCTTTTAGTTCCAAACAATTTATATTCAATTTAAATTTAAGAATTGTCAATTATACTACATGTGTGAACTAAGATTGACATTCCAGACATTTTACATATAATTTAAATTTAAGAAATATTAATTATGTATATGTAAAGTAAAATTGGCATATATATTCCTAGAAATTTTGATTATAATTCAATCACTACAATTTACTAAGCACTAATCCATATCAAGGTGTGTTTTCTTATTCCCTCTCCGCCTCTATAAATATTTTCAAATTGAACCAACACAGATATTTTTTTCAAGCGCAGGTTCAACCACCAAAACAATAGCTTTAATGAAAACAACTTACCAAACAAATGCTTGTTTAAGACCCTTATTTGACATAAATTATTAAACCAATAAATGTTCATGCCCTGGTGTGAAACATCCAAATAAATGAAAAATATTATGGTGACACTACTGAGGAGCCTCGCTTCTCTAAGGAACTCCGCTACAACATGAGTAGTTTGATGCCTTCCATTCAATTTATTAACCACAACATCCCTGCCCTTCACAAGTCTTCCCTACTCGTTTAAATCATTGGAATCCATCTGCAAATAACCCATATAATTAAGCAAACTTAAAAAATTCATGTTTAGTATTTTACCTTATAAAATTGAAAAAATCCTCCTCAAATATCATAATCAAAGGTTTGAAGGACTTTGGGGAAAAAGAGAGAACATATATTCTTGCAAGGAATTTTCTCAAGGATGAGATGCACTGGACATGCGAGATTCAACAAGAAAGCAAGATAGGAAAGACTATGGGAGTAGGGAAGAATAGACATGTGAGAGTTACTTTAAGAAGCATGGAGGGAAATGAGAGGATCTTAAAGAATACAGGGTTGCTTAAAAGCACTTGAATCTTCTTAGATGAAGACTTAACACTCACCCAACAATAAGAAAGGAGGAAATAATGGGAGAAATTAAAGTCAGCAAGAGAGCCAGTAAAGTGGGCATAGCTAAAAATGGGAAATCCCAAGTCACTAACAGGTTAACACACAAGGAAAAGGGATTGGAGGCCCCATGGGAGTACCTAAGCATGGTAAGCTAGAATTGCAGAATTTTTCAAATGGGGAATGAAGCTTCTAGCTCCACACATCAAGGAGATATTTAACAGAAATCAAGATATATTTCTGGTCGAGTGGACAACTAGTGTTGTTATACCTCTTCACAGAACCGGAGACATCATTAACCCTTATAACTACCATACTATTATGATTAACCCTCTTCTTGGAAAAATTTTTGGGAGCATGCTAGAATGAAAAATTAGTGAATGGGCAGAAAAAGAGGGGAAAAGAGCAAAGCGTTAGGCTGGCTTTAGGCCAAAACATTCTACCATTGATCATTGCATCACTCTAAGACACTTCATTGAAAATTTTTGGGACAACCAAGGTGGGAAAGCATTGTGTTGGTTTGTTGACTTCAAAATAGCCTTCGATAATGTTCCTAGAGATAAACTATGGCACAAAATGGAAGAACTAAAAGTCCCAAAGAAATATAGGGAAATTGTCCATAACCTTTATGAGCAGGTTAGATCCAGAATTAGAACAAAGGAAGGCATGTCTGAATTATTTGGTAGTGACATAAGAGTTAAACATGGATCTCCTCTTCCCCCCACATTGTTTGGTTTATATATTGATAAGCTTGAAGAGTGGATAAACAATACCAAAGGAGAAGGCATCCAACTAGCAATATATGTGGTGAAACTACTTTTATATGCATAAGACCTTACTCATATTGCTAAATTAGCACTCGGTTTGAGAGAACACTTGAAAGCTCTGGAACTCTTTTGTCAAGAGGCGGGAATGCAAGTAAATACTAGCAAAAAATAAAGTCATGGTTTCAAGTTACTTTTCTCTTTGAGGGCATCTGCTTGGAGGTGGTAGATAAGTACAAGTATTTGGGAATTGATTTTCTTAATAGGCTTAGCTGGGAGGCATGTAGATCAAGGAGAATCTAAAGGGGGTGGAAATTGTTAGTCATAAGTATTTTTCACCTATTGATGATGACTATTTATTAAAGCCAAGTTTTCTAGCAGCTGATCTCAAAATTTGTCAAATTTGCTAGCTGGAAAACACCCATAAACATTTTTTCCCTCCTAACCTTTTCAATCAGCCCATGACGAGATAAAACCTCATTGTCAAGCCCTATCTAGCCTCATCCATACTAGCTTGTCCATCAGCTCCAAAGAGAATAATCCAAATCTGTCCAAGAAGTCTCCCCTAAGTTAGGTAGTGGCGCTTTAGGCATTTCTCCCTTGGCAAACTATCCTAAAGCCAAAAAACCTCTGTCTAATATGAACCAGTCCTAGATAACCTTCCTATTTCTACAAATAAAGCTTGATTATACCCTTAGGTCGCGCCACTAACAAGCCTTGATGTCTTAGCAATACATATGCCACATGTTAAATTGATGTTAGGTAGACTTATAGTGTTTCAATGTCTCTTTCAAAGAGCAGAAGTATGCTAGTGTTCCAGAAGACATTATTAAATTCAGCATGAGAAGACAGCTTCTATGTGGTTTTGAGCCTGGGATGCAAATACTGGACAAAAATTTATTTCATTAAGCTCCTACAAACACAGTCAAAGGTTAGTGAATTATAAATGCCAAGAAATGCTCTGTAAATACTGACCAGGCTGCCTCTGGTTGTCTAAAGATGCACAAAGGTATTTGAAAAGTAGAATTACATGTCTCACGGAGATGCCCTTCATGGCATATTGTCATTTTGTCATTTTCATTTGCTTAAGTATTAATAGGTAGTGAAAGGAAAGATAACACTGTTTGAAAACTGATGAAATGGCATCACTGAGAAAAGCTCCTCCATATATGAGCAGAGGGTTGAAAGACTGAGAAAACCTCCTCCATACATGAGCAGAGGGTTGAAAGACTGGGAAAACCTCCTCCATACATGAGCAGAGGGTTGAAAGACTGTGATAAAGGCCTCCTTCATCTAATAAGAAGAAGGCCAAGAACAGAGGCAGGGTTTTAAGTGCAGTAGGAAAGCAACTGAAGGCTTATGGATAGAAAAATGGTGTTCAAAACAGAAGTAAAGTAGTGGTACTATGATAATCAAAGAGGCTGACTTGTCTCCTATCAGAGACCTCCTTCAAAAGAAATCTGGAGCCAAAATGAACAAACCCTGCTGAGGTATGTAATTTCATTAAGAGTTTCCAAAGATCCCTCTCCTTGATCAACAGGCATAAAATCTAGCCATTGTTTTCCTTTAACAAACAAAGTTGAAATTAGTGGAAATCCATTTAAGGTTTATAGGTTGAGAGTTGGGTTAGACATAGGCCAAAGAGTGATGTTAATGTTCAAAAAAGTGTGCTCTTCCTGTTCATGAAGATATTTTTCAAAAACTCATCAAAATTGACAAGAAGGTGACCTAAGCCTTGTCTTCTCAAGGGGACTTTACAAATAAACAACACAGAGACACTAGGTGTGAAAAAGGATATGGCAAGTGTTTTAAATTCACAGACCACACTCAAAGCAAATAAAACATGCCACTATCACAGTCAAAAGCCTCTTTATGGACATCTGAAAATGACGTTGCTGTTGCATATGAGTCCCAAGGGTCTTTAAAGGCCTTTTTCCTTGATAAATAGGTATGGGTAAGATCTGGGGAGTACAAATGAGGTTCTTCACCCACAGTCAAAAGAAAGGCTCAAAGAGCACCTGCCAGTTCAATCAATTTCACAGTGGGCATGATCATCATCAAAACACCAGGAGCAGAAGCTGTCAAAATAAGTTTTAAAGTGGTTTACCTCCTTTCAAGAATGGAAAAGAATGCCTCATAGATCATTGATATGTCTTTGAGCAGAGTTTTTCCTTTCAAGGGATAAAAATAGGCAAACAGTGAAAAGAGTATTGCCTTAATGAGAAAAACACTGAGAAATATTTTGGTTTTCAATCATTAGGGGAATTTTGAGGTCTAAAATGGGCCTCCTAAGGAAATTATAAAATAATAGTGGAAAAAATCTAATAAGATTTGATGACATCATCAAATTTTAGAGGGAAAAATGAAAAAACTACTTTTTCAATTCATATTTTCAGCTTATCTCCCAAAGTTTTTACTCAAATTTCAAGTGGGAGTACTCATTGGATGCGGAATTTAATTCCCCATCCAAGGAGTACCCATGTTGCATACTTTCGATGGGTCCTACTACACGAAAAATGAGAAATACATAAAAAACGTGATTACAATCACGTTTTTTATGTATTTCTCATTTTTCATGTAGAAGAGTTCATCGAAAGTATGCAACATGGGTACTCCTTGGATGAGGAATTAAATTCTGCATCCAACGAGTACTCCCGCTCGAAATTTGAGTAAAATTTTTTGGAGATAAGTTTAAAATACGAGTTGAAAAAGTAGTTTTATTATTTTATTATTTTTTAATATTTTTACTTTTTTACTCCAAAAATGGTGAATCATCCATTATGGATGACATCATCATCTTGAATCCTATTGGTTTTTATAAAGTTTATTTTTGTTGTACATTTTTCTTATGAGGCCCATTTTAGACCTCAAAATTCCCCTAATGATGGCTTTTTCACTTTAAAAAGGGGTCATATGTATGAGGATCCTCAAAAAATATCATCCACAACACCTTTTAGAGTTCTGGTCAAATAGTGGCTTTGTGATGTTTTAAAGATTATAAAGGACGACAGTAGTGCTTTATGTTTGTTTAAAACCAAAAAGCCTTTTCAAAAGGCCTCCAAAACCCTCACAAAGAAATTTCAAAAGGTCTTTGGTTTTTTCAACTATAAAAGGGTGGATTGACGGTTGCCAAATCACATTGCGCAATTCAAAATGTGAGCAACTTTCCCCTAGTCTGCTCACTGCAAGAAACAAAAGATTTCAAGCAAACTTCGAGTTTTTTCAGGCTTTTAAGCCCACATGGCATGCCTGGAAAAGTGTGTGGTGCATTCAGAAGCAAAAATACATAGAGGTTATACTGTGGCATGGCGCGTGGCACACCTGCAGTGGCACGCGACGTGCCTGTGCGTGTGGTCACCTTTGCCCGAAGGCCGACCCGACTCCTCTACACAGCGCGGCGCTCTTCCACCTGAATGTGCCGCTTGATCAAAAACCCTCGAAAAGCATCTTTGAAGCTGCTCAAATCATCAAGCAAGGACCATAAGCCCTCTGCAAGGTATTTTTTACTGCCCCTTGGTGCATTCGAATTTCTAAAGGGCGATTGATGCCATGATTTTCAAGACTAAAATAGTGGTAGAAGAGTAAGTTGTTGGAGCGAAATCCGAGGTTTTTGTTGCCATGATTTCCCAAGATTAGTATAGTAAAAGAGGGTGTGTTTACATTAGTTTCAAAAGGCCTAAAATTTCCCTCAAAAATAGTGATAAACCATAACACTAATTGCAAGGCAAATAACACAGTGGTAGAAGGTTTTCAAGTTGCTGAAGGTGTCCTAG
The DNA here is from genome assembly GCA_034641835.2 of Pinus albicaulis. Classification (NCBI taxonomy): domain Eukaryota; kingdom Viridiplantae; phylum Streptophyta; class Pinopsida; order Pinales; family Pinaceae; genus Pinus; species Pinus albicaulis. The sequence goes on from CM076580.1 coordinate 1,364,759,467, forward strand.
CAGTGGTGAAAACAAAATTAATCTATGTTGGCAAATCTAAGGTGGAAACAGTGTTTGTAAAGTGAGACAGTGATCCTAAGGTGAACACAGTTTTTGTAAAGTGAAAACAGTGGTCATATCTGAATGCCCTGTCTCTTCAAAAGTGTCTTCTTTTGAATAGTGAAACAGTGAATAGCAGAAGAGTGTTTGATTGGGGAAGGGTGTTTTTTTAATATCTAAATACAAGGTTGTTTTGTTTCTGTCAAAACACAAAGGATCCTTGTTCAAATAACAAACCACAAACATCTCTTTTCAAAGGACTTGGCCCAAACACAGTGATAAGATTGAGTTTGTTTCATTTTGACAAATATTTGTTTATTGGCATCAAAAGAAAGTAAACAGTGACTGACAAGGAGGACAGAGGTGTGTGCTTGAGAAAAAAATTCCAAAGGCCATTTGAGATAGCTTGATATTTCAAAGAACATCAAAAACAAAATGCCTCCCAGGCAAGACAGTAGGGGTGGCCTTCACAGGAGGTTTGAGCATGTTTCCACTGAAGAGGTAAATGCCCATCCATCAGTCTTGTTTAACTTCCATGAGGTTGGGTGTCTAGATTTCTGTCAAAGAGTGCAGGAAGTGAAGAGATATTCCCCTTTGACACATCTTTGTGCTTTGAGGTTTCGAGAGAAGCACTTTCAGCTGGCAGACCTAGATTTTAAATTCTCTCCAAGGTCCATTTCCAAGGCCACCAAAATCCCTTATGTCGGGGAGAAGTGGTTTAAACAAAGCCACCTGGACTCAGAACAATACAAGCCTTTTCTAAAGCCTGAGCATAGAGATTAATGTCCATCCATTTTTCCCTTCTCATATCTATTAACTAGTTACGCCCCCCTCATGAAGATAATCATGAAATACTTCACTTGCGAGGGAAGATTCTCCCGAGTCTATGCCTATCATATCTGATTTCTCATGCATTTCACAAGGGCCAAATTATTAAATATCCCTTTCTTCCTACATAGAGGTATTAAGAAAATGTCCTCCACTATTCAGAAAAAGCCTCCTTCTCAACAGACAGCCCGCCTCTTCCATCACTCCCTCATCAAGGTTATCATCCTTCATCAGCTTGAGAAGAAGGAAGTCTCTTGGAATACTTTCATCACACATTCGGATTTCGCCATTGTCCCTTCATTTCATACATCTTCTTCACCTTCCACTCACCATCCTTCGCCTTCTTCAAGCAAGCCTATTCCCAAGAAGCTCAAATTTCCCATTGAACAAGAAAAAGAGCATGATGAGGAAGAAGAGAATGAGAAAGAGGAGGAAGATGATGATGAGCAACAGCATGATGAAATAGGGCAGCAAGGGGATGATGAGGGACATGATGATGAGCAACATCATAGTGAAGCAGAACAACAAGGGGAAGAAGGGCATGATGAAGAGGAACATCATGATGAACAACAGACTCCTGAAGATGATGATGAGCAGCATGAAGATGAACAAGTGCAGCACAGTGATGGTGAGCAGCCTCATGATGAACAGGTGCAGCATGATGAATAGAGGTAGCCACGGCATGATGAACAGAGGTAGCAACATGATGATGAACAACAACCTCATGATGATGAACAACAGCCTCATGATGAACAGGTGCAACATGATGAACAGAGGCAGCCTCATGATGAACAGGTGCAGCATGATGAACAGAGGCAGCCACATGATGATGAACAGAAGCCTCATGAAAAAGAACAGTAGCATGATGAGGAGATGCAACACAGTGAGGAGGATAGCCCTAAAAATAAATGCAAAAGGACATTCAAGGCATCCATCAAGAAATCCAAGACAGTGGTAAGAATGAGGAGCAAATTAGCAAGGGTAAAGAGCCAATGGAGCATGTGCTAACTGCCTCTCCTAGGCAAGGGGCCATGCTCTCTTCTCCAAAAGTGGCCAAGCACTAGACATCAAGGAAAAGGGTGCCTAGAGTTGTAACTCCAAATGTTACTAGGGCCCTCCGAAGCAAGGGAAAATTTCCCAAGAAGCCCATTGTCGAATTTCCCAAGAGGAGGAAGACTAAAAGAGCCACCCAAAGAAAAGGAAAGGAGAAAGAAGAAAGCAGCCATGAAAAGGAGAGTGACTTTGACATAATTCAAATTCAAAGTGATGATAGTGACAATGAAGCCCAGATCCTAGAAAATATCTTGATCAATAGAGAAAACCAAATTGATGCTTTGAGGACTGATGTTGAGAGGGCTAGAAACTTCAATCACTTTTTGCAAGTTCAAAACAAACAGATGAGTGTCCATATGGTGGTATATGAGACGCAGGCCATCAAATACAAAAAGGAGGGCTCCAAAGCACGAGTGAGATTGGAAAAACTCATGGGTGAGTTCTATGAGAGCGAAGATGAAGATCAACCTAGAAGAAAGATGCCAAGAACCATGGGGCTAAAAAAGGCCCTTGAGAAACAAAAGGAAGAAGAAGCTACCCTTCTCCAATCTACCCCTCTCACTACATTGTTCACACAAGAAATAGAGAAAAATCGAGAAGCATGGCTCGAGAGGGTTAGTGATCACTTGGAGAAGAATTTGGAGAAGGCAAATAGAGACTTGGACCTTCAACAGAGGATGACCGAGCATTATAAGAAACTCAATCAGTCTGCCCGACAGAAATTGAACGCCACTGAGGAAAAACTCAAGGAGGCTAAAAGGAAGCGCCCGACACCAAAATTGAGGAAAGACACCTCAAAGCTACAAATTTTTACCTCAGCCTCAAAGCATGTTTCTGAAAACCCTTGAGGGTCATGCTTGCCAAATTTGGGCAAAATTTGACAAATTTTGGTTTTTTGTAATTTTTGGGCTTTTGGCTAAAACTCATGGGCATCGCCATTTCAGTTTGGGACATCCTCAAAGGATGAAAATGGTATCATTGGATGCCATAATTTCAGGGACATACACTTAGCGATTTTTAGATCAATTGAAGATCATTTTCTCCCCAAAAATGGCGATAAACACTTGCTTTTTCTAAACTCTACTTTGTTTATCAGCAAGGCCTATTTTTTTGAGTTTTTACACACAGGTCTATTTTTGGAGGACTTTCCATGGTCAGTTTGGATTAATCGAGCATTTTCAAAAATTAGACACTTAGATCTTTCCAATGAGCTATCACGGGCCTCATTTCAACATCGGGAAGGCCTCCAAAAGTTGCCAGCAAGTCACAGGACTTTCTGCTGTTATATTTCTTGAGTTTTTTTGTAAAAATTGAACCTTTCCTCATGTGCGTTTAGGTATTTTTGTACATGATTAGTTATGAAAGTTCAATATATTTCCCTTTTTTATCATTTTTGAGATATTTTATTAGATATTTTGTGTCTTGGGCTTTGCAAAGCCTCAAGAACAAAATCAGATATTTTGGATAGGCCAATGAGATTGCAAGTTGAACTAAGAGGTTTTCCTCACTTTGGCCTATATATTCCAAAGGCTTTCATTGTAAATAAGGCTGAACTTGATGAATAGAAGCAATATATGGTCATACAAACTTGGAAGAAATACTTTTCTCATGCATTTGGAGAGTTTCTTGAGTGCCTTTGGATGATGAAAGAGGATTGTTGTTGGATTCCACGACTTGGTAGAATGGTATAGTGTCTCTTTCTTTGTTTTGTTTCTTAGTTTTCATTCATAATTATATGTTCTTGCTTGCTATAAGACAGTAGAGAATAGATTTGAGACATTCCCTTGGAGGCACCTCAAATTTCCTATTTCTTCATAGCTTCTAAGTTTTCTTCATTCCTAGTCATATTAAAGAATCCTTGATTACTCTTTGATAATTGAAGAATATTGTTTGCTTGTTTCATTTGTGGTTTTATGCATGCTAAGTATGATTTATAGTATGCCCTGCTTACTCATGGCAAGCCATAGCTCCACCATGAAACCTTTCTTTGATTGATTAGATTGTCATTTGTTGAACCAAAGAGGTGTTGTACTGATCTTGCCATTTGCCTGAAACTATGCAAATCTTGTTTTCAAAGTGCCCAATAGCTTGAAATACTATGTTTAGGCATTCCTTCATAGTGATTTGAGTTGTTTTTCCATCTTAAATGTATTTCCCCAAAGTATGACAGCCATTTCCTAAAGTTAGAGAGTCATATATCTCCATGCATTGCTTGAATGTTTATTTCTACGCATTGATCAGTTTATAGTTACATTTCTCATGATTAATGGTTAGACCTACCTTGTTTATGTCAGCTATTAAATTATTCATGCTTGAAATCCTTTATTATTCACAAATTTAGTGTCCACCTCACTCCATTTTACCCAAAGATCCATTTTACCTCGAATCAAATTGGCCCTTCAACAACCTTGTATCACCATCTGAAAGCCTTCTTGACCTTTTTGGCCCCATAGCCAAGTTGATCTGACATCTTTTTACCTATCTTAGTCTTTGATCAGTTCATCCCTCACAACCTAAAAACCAAAACCAAAAAAATACTTCATAACTAGCCTAATATCAGGAACACAATAAGCAAACACACAGATATCCCTTACACAAACAGAGAGAGCCCTCTCTAAGTCTAGGAAGGCTAGGTCCTTGGGCTCCAAAGACTGGTTTGATGTTACACTGTCATTTGGCTTGCCAATCAGCCAAATCATGGGACACTAACATAATGGCGATCACGGTGGGACTAACTGAGTACATAATAGTCTAGCAAACTCTTGTAGATTCATTAGTCTTTTAAAGTTTAAACAGGCAAGCAGTCCATAGAATCATTTAGAGTAAACTTTTTTTTTTTTCACCACCCTAGCAAACTGTTGAATCAAGTCTAGAACACTCTAATAAATCATAGGCTGCACATAAAAAACTCAAAAAACCCCAAAACATTCCCAGATTGGCTTTTCCCTAGCTATTGGTGGTGGACCATAGCTACATCTTTACAAAAAACAACCAAGTTCCACCTGGCGACTCCACTAACCTCCAGTAGGCTAAAAACTCCATAAAAACAAAAAAAATCATAAACAATACCTTTCTGTTGACTCATCCTTTTAGAAAACTTAAAACTAAGTATAGCTTAGAGATTCAGAAGAATTCACCTAAACATAGGAGATAAACAGAAATAATCTTGCAAATAGAACCATTAGCTTGTCCAAACAGCCTAGCAAACTGTTGAAACCAAGTGAATCACTCTTCCTTGCAAGTCTTCATCTCAAAGTTTGCTAGAAAACTATTTCCCGAAAGCATTTTTGATAGTGTTGATGGTGGACCATAGTTCTCATAGAAATCCACCTGGCGACTCCACTGGTCTTCATTTTTGTTTGACCATCCTTCACATTAGTAAACCCCTAGAGAGGCCATCCATTTGAAACAATCATAAATACCATCCTCTTTAAACTCTAGATTCAAAATCTGGCTTCACAAAGGATCTATACTAGATCTCATTCAGACCCAAATCCCCCTATCATAGTAGATGACCCAGAGAAGATTTTGTGGCAAGCTTCCAAAACTGGCAATTTAGCTACCAATAGGTCCATCCATAAAGCTAGATCAGTACCTGAACACCTCGCAGCCTTGCCAGATTTCCCCCTTGACTTAAAATCAGCAAAAACCCTTTTTAGAAGCAAGTCACAAAGTAAGGTAGACTTTGATGATCTTGAGCCCCTAGATCTACCACAGAGTCCTAGTAGAGAAGCCTCGCCTACTACACCTCCAGAATTTTAGCTTCTCTAATCACTTTGGCTCCTACCACCCCAGATCTGCTCAAAATCAGATCACTAGCCCAAGTACATCTGCCACACCCATCCAAACCACTACTGTTCAAACCACCTCAGATCATCCTACAAGTCCTCATTTTGTACATCATCCATTAGCTCCTACCATGGCAGCCTGGTATGCACCCTTGGTGTTGCCACACCCTTTGGCTCCCTTACAAAATGACTATCAATCCAAAATCCCGCACTTTACAGGAGTTGAGACTACCTCAGCTCAACAACATGTAGATAGGATTAGCGATGCCTTTGAATACATGGAAATAGAAGACGAGACCATCAGAATGAGGATGTTCGCCCAAAGCCTGGGCGGAGAACCAAACAAATAGTTTAAGAGCTTAGCACCAAACAACATCCACGATCTCCCAGAACTCTACCAAACCTTCATAAATAAGTGGGAAATCAGAAAGAACCCCATTCAAATATTTTCAAAGTATAATAATCTAAAATGGAAAAATGGAGAAAGTGTCCAGGGATACTGCACTAGGTTCAACAGTGTGTATAACGCCCTCCCACCTCACTTCAAACCTCCACTTGGCTCAGCCTTAGCAAAGTTCCCCAAAGGCTTTGACCCAGACATGACTTATCAACTAAGAGACAAAGACCCCCCCACCTTAGAGGAAATGCAAAAAGTGGCCATAAGTGCAGAAGCCAACTTAGCAGAAAAGAGAGCTAGGACTAGATCAGAAAGGAAATTCACATACCGAGATGAGGTCTCCACTTCAGCCCCTCCCTTAGATCCTAGAATATATTAATTGGTTAGATCCATGGCGAAAATGTGGGAAAATATAAGTGAAAAGACCCCTCTTAGGGACAACCAGCCAAACCCTCCAAACAGAAACGAGAACCAAAATTTTAGGAGGGGAAAGCCTCCAAACAAACCAAGGGAAAGTGACCAACAAATTAGGCCACCCTTCAATGAAAATTATATGGAAGAAGATGGTAGGGATAAATAACCCATTGATGAAAATCATTTGAACCTCATAGGTTCTAATAACGAGAGTGAGGTTTACCTCACAAAAGAAGAATAAGCTTTCTTCTCTTCGAATCAAAATGAAGCCAACTATGAAGAACCCGAGGATCATGCCATATATTTTTAGAATACCATCATAGAAGCTCACAGGAAGTATGAGCTTAGAAGCATAAAGAACCAAGATAACTTCAAGAAAGGTAGCTCAGACACTGCTAAAACCCCTGATAGCATCCTTAAAAAGGCAATGGATAACAACAAAATCGTGGTCAAGAAAACTGACCAAAACAAAGATAAAGCTATTCAAACAAGTCTTGGCTCAGATGCTCCTAGTACTTCCACAAAGATTCTCGAGGTGGCTGTGTAAAAAAAAATCTTGAAACAAAGTCAGCAAACTCAGAACATAGAAAAAGTCATGGCTAAAAAAACTGAAGCAAACTTGTCTAAACTACAAGCACCCTTCATTTTTGAGGGAGAAATCGCCAAAATAAAGATTACCATGCCCCTCACTGAACTTATCACCCAAATCTCCTATAAGTCTCAAGTGTTAAAGGTCCTGAATATAGGAAATGATGCAAACACCCTTAATCTAGCTTACGACAGTCCTGAAGTGTTGTTTGGTCCAGAAATAGAAGGAAAATTCCAAGAAGGAACCACTCTTCGCTTTTATATCAGTTTGAATATCCATGACCAAATCTTACACAATGCCATGCTAGACTCCGGGGCCTCGCATAATCTCATGTCGAAGGTTGTGATGGAAAGATTAGGCCTAGAAATCACAAGACCATATAAAGACTTATACTCATTTGATTCGAGTAGAGTAAAATGTCTAGGCTTGATCAAAGATCTTTCTTTCAGTTTGGCCCAAATACCTGCAAAACACCTAATCATGGACATAGTGGCAGCAGACATTCCCCCCAAGTACAAAATTATTTTATCTATAACTTGGGGAGCTAAGCTTCAGGGAAATATTCAACTGGATATGTCCTACGCCACTATTCCTGTGTTTAACCAAACTAGAATACTATATCGGGAATTGCACATGAAATATATGGTCAGTAGTCAGGAAAGGCCAGATAACATCCTGATGTACTCCTTGCATTCTGATCTGAACTCTTTCATTTTACACACTGATGAGGAAATTGAAGAACATTCAGAAGGATTTGAAACAAACTTAGACCCACCTCCTCAGCTTCCCCAAGTTATCTATGATGAACTAGATGCTCAAAATTATCATGACCATGAGCAGTTGTGTCTTGAGGAAAGCAAGTTTGTTCCTTTTGAAACAGGGATAGAGCAAGAAGCACGAACCATTATGTACCATCAAGCAAATTGCTCAAACCTTAGCCCAACATCAGCAGTAACATCAGGAAAATTTTTCAGAATAAAGGCATTAGAAGACTTACATATCGCAAACCTATTTGGAACTTAGGGGCAGGGAAGCTTAATGTTCTTATCATACCTTAAAGATTTTCCATTACATAACTCTACCATTTCAAATGAAACCTTGACTGTAGCCATAACAACTCAAAATCCAGAAAAAATGCCTAATAAACTTCTTATGAGAGGATATGATGACTATAGTCCAAATATACCTGATTGACTTGAACTGGCTAACATTTTGTCACTCCACCAAAGACTTAGAACTGCTAGAATTTGCAATCTTGTTCAAAATACTACTTCATATAGAGAAAACAGTGAGAAACACTATGCCACTGCCATCACTCCTAGAAACAACTTCGACAAAAGAAAATACAAAAATATGAACCAAACAGTAATAGTCAAACATAAAATAGCTGGTCATAGGATCTGTTTTGATTTTAGAAACACTAATACACACCCTTGTGACAGAAATTTTGTCCTTTCTACTCAAGACCATGATATACCAATGATAAGTTCTTTTAATCATATGTTTTTGCAAGATGATGTTTCAAGTTATAGCCAAATAATTCCTTTGCAAAGCAAACAACTCAAAGATTTTTTTAAGTATGCTGGAAGTAGTTCCATTTTCAAACCTAGAATTGCAAAATCACCGGATATCAAAAATACGCTCTTAAAAGCCATGTTTCCAGTTCTGAATTTCTGCATTCTGGCATACCTTGATCATGTCATCATATACTTCAAAAATGACAAAGAATATCTGCACTATTTGAAAAATATGTACAGCAAAAGAAGAAGTGGAAATCAGAGGTATAAAGAGGTACAACGGGAGGATACGGGGTTGTTCAAAGATTCATGCATGAATCCTTATGTCATGCTTGAAAGAGAAAATTTTCCAAATTTTTCTTTTCAAGTGAGTGGACCAAGAGTGGTAGGAGATCCTTATGAGGATAAGATGCTTAAGTTTCACCATTTCCAATATTTCTGAGTCAAAAATTTTTCAATCATTATATATACCATTGTTTGAAAAATAAATCAAAAACAAAAAATTCAAAAAACAATAGAAAAATAGAAAAAGAAGGCGGTTTGAAAAATAGAAAGAAGGCCCCGTGTTCAAAAAATAGTCATTCGGAAAGCGCTCAAGTCTAAATGCCGCCGCTAGTGCTCAAATGTCTTGTTCAGTTATCTAGCCTAATCATAACTGAACATGTTTTAAATTTATTTGCTAATAAGTCAGTGAGTGGAAAAGATGGTCAACATTGTGTAAGCTTGACTTATCAAAGAGAGTAGATTAGGAAAAGATACTGGTTCCACATGCTCAAAACAGAACCAAAGAGGAAAGAAGGGATAAAAACAAATTGTGTATCCTAGCCTTGTTTTTCTAGATTTTCATTTTATGAAAAATAATATTTGTGTGCAGCTTGTCTTTCATGCCACAAGTACATGACAAATCAGACTGTCTAATCCTGATTTGGTCATTTTTCAATTTCATGTTTTGGATTAGAGAATAAAATCCTGTCAAACATCTTAACCTTGACAGTCGATCTAGCATAGGTAGAGAAACAAAGGAGTTCATCAACTTAATCTGAACTCCCGATGGATATAAGTGTAGAATTAGATAGTGTCATTTTTCAAAAATACTATGTCAAAGGGTTGCTGGTCCAAATGCACCCAAAAGAAGAAAAAATGTTAGGAAATATAGTGGGGTAGGTAGAAATATCATTGATGCTAATCATGCTGTCAATTTTCAGAAAGAGCATCAAGCAAGAAAGAAATTTGCACCAATGGATAAAGGCACTGGTCTTCAAAGAATCGAGATCTGAAATTTTGAACATCTCCTAAAAAGGAGCTACCCTCCCCAAATGGAGCCACTGTTAGTCATCATTATTTTTCACCTGTTGATGATGACTATTTGTTAAAGCCAAGTTTTCTAGCAGCTGATCTCAAAATTGGTCAAATTTGCCAGCTGGAAAACACCCATAAACATTTTTGCCCTCCTAACCTTTTCAATCAGCCCATGATGAGATAAAACCTCATTGTCAAGCCCTATCTAGCCTCAACCATACTAGCTTGTCCATCAGCTCTGAAGAGAATAATCAAAATCTGTCCAAGAAGTCTCCCCTAAGTTAGGTAGTAGCGCTTTGGGCATTTCTCCCTTGGCAAACTATCCTAAAGTCAAAAAACCTCTGTCTAATATGAACCAGTCCTAGATAACCTTCCTATTTCTGCAAATAAAGCTTGATTATAGCCTTAGGTCGCACCACTAACAAGCCTTGATGTCTCAGCAATACATATGCCACATGTTAAATTGATGTTAGGTAGACTTACAGTGTTTCAATGTCTCTTTCAAAGAGCAGAAGTACACTAGTGTTCCAGAAGACATTATTAAATTCAACATGAGAAGACATCTGCTTCTCATGTGGTTTTGAACTTGGAATGCAAATACTGGATAGAAAGTTATTTCATTAAGCCCTTGTAAACACATTCAAAGGTTAGTGAATTATAAATGCCAAGAAATGCTCTGCATATACTGACCAAGCTGCCTCTAACTGTCTAAAGATGCACAAAGGTAGTTGAAAAGCAGAATTACATGTATCAGAGAGATGCCCTTCATGGAATATTGTCATTTTGTCATTTTCATTTGTTTAAGTATGAATAGGCAGTGAAAGGAAAGATAACACTATTTGAAAATTGATGAAATGGCATCACTGAGAAAACCTCCTCCATAGATGAGCAGAGGGTTAAAGACTGAGAAAACCTCCTCCATGCATGAGCAGAGGGTTGAAAGACTGAGAAAATCTCCTCCATACATGAGCAGAGGGTTGAAGGACTATGATAAAGGCCTCCTTCATCTAATAAGGAGAGGGCCAGGAATAGAGGCAGGGTTTTAAGTGCAGTAGGAAAGCAACTGAAGGCTTATGGATAGAAAAATGGTGTTCAAAACAGAAGGAAAGCAGTGGTACTGTGATAATCAAAGAGGCCGACTTGTCTCCTATCAGAGACCTCCTTCAAAAGCAACCTGGAACCAAAATGAACAAACCCTGCTGAGGTATGTAATTTCATTAAGAGTTTCCAAAGATCCCTCTCCTTGATCAACAAGCATGAAATCTAGCCATTGTTTTCCTTTAACAAACAGAGTTGAAATTAGTGGAAATCCATTCATGTTTTATAGGTTGAGAGCTGGGTTAGACATAGGCCAAAGAGTGATGTTGCTGTTCAAAAAGGTGTGCTCTTCCCATTCATGAAAATATTTTTCAAAAACTCATCAAAATTGACAAGAAGGTGACCTAAGCCTTGTCTTCTCAAGGGGACTTTACAAATAAACAACATAGAGACACTAGGTGTGAAAAAGGATATGGCAAGTGTTTTAAATTCACAGACCACACTCAAAGAAAATAAAACATGCCACTATCACAGTCAAAAACCTCTTTATGGACATGTGAAAATGACCTTGCTATTGCATATGAGTCCCAAGGGTCTTTAAAGGCCTTTTTCCTTGATAAACATGTATGGGTAAGATTTGGGGAGTACAAATGAGGTTCTTCACCCATAGTCAAAAGAAAGGCTCAAAGAGCACCTGATAGTTCAATCAATTTCACAGTGGGCATGATCATCATCAAAACACCAGGAGCATAAACTGTCAAAATAAGTTTTAAAGTGGTTTACCTCCTTGCAAGAATGGCAAATAATGCCTCACAGATCATTGATATGTCTTTGAGCAGAGTTTTTTCTTTCAAGGGACAAAAATAGGCAAACAGTGAAAATAATATTGCCTTAATGAGAAAAACACTGAGAAATATTTTGGTTTTCAAGATGGCTTTTTCACTTTGAAAAGGGGTCATATGTATGAGGATCCTCAAAAAATATCATCCACAACACCTTTTAGAGTCCTGGTCAAATAGTGGCTTTGTGATGTTTTAAAGATTATAAAAGACGACAGTAGTGCTTTATGTTTGTTTAAAACCAAAAAGCCTTTTCAAAAGGCCTCCAAAACCCTCACAAAGAAATTTCAAAAGGTCGTTGGTTTTTTCAACTATAAAAGGGTGGATTGACCGTTGCCAAATCACATTGCAAAATTCAAAACGCGAGCAACTTTCCCCAAGGCTACTTATTGCAAGAAACAAAAGATTTCAAGCAAACTTCGAGTTTTTTTAGGCTTTTAAGCCCACGCGGTGCACCTGGAATGTGCACAACGCGTTCAGAAGTGAAAATACACAGAGATTATATTGTGGCACAGCACGCCTATAGTGCCGCGCGGTCACTTTTGCCCGAAGGCTGACCCGACTCCTCTACACAGCGCAACGCTCTTCCACCTGAACGTGATGCTCGATCAAAAACCCTCGAAAAGCATCTTTGAAGCTACCCAACTCATCAAGCAAGGATCATAAGCCCTCTGCAAGGTATTTTTTATTTCCCCTTGTTGCATTCGAATTTCTAAAGGGCGATTGATGCCATGATTTTCAAGACTAAAACAGTGGTAGGAGAGTAAGTTGTTTGAGCGAAATCCGAGGTTTTTGTTGCTATGATTGCCCAAGATTAGTATAGTAAAAGAGGGTGTGTTTACATTAGTTTCAAAAGGACTAAAACTGCCCTAAAAAGCAGTGATAAACCATAACACTAATTGCAAGGAAAAAAACACAGTGGTAGAAAGTTTTCAAGTTGCTGAAGGTGTCCTAGCAGTGGTGAAAACAAAATTAATCTCTGTTGGCAAATCTAAGGTGAAAACAGTGTTTGTAAAGTGAGACAGTGATCCTAAGGTGAACACAGTTTTTGTAAAGTGAAAACAGTAGTCATATCTAAATGCCTTGTCACTTCAAAAGTGTCTTCTTTTGAATAGTGAAATAGTGAACAACAGAAGAGTGTTTGATTGGTGAAGGGTGTTTTATTTTTATCTAAATACAAGGCTGTTTTGTTTCTGTCAAAACACAAAGGATCCTTGTTCAAATAAAAAACCACAGACATCTCCTTTCAAAGGAGTTGGCCCAAACACAGTGATAAGATTGAGTTTGTTTCATTTTGACAAATATTTGTTGATTGGCATCCAAAGAAGGAAAATAGTAACTGACAAGGAGGACAGAGGTGTGTGCTTGAGAAAAACATTCCAAAGGAAATTTGAGACAGCTTGGTATTGCAAAGAACATCCAAAACAATGTCTCCCAGGCAAGACAGTAGGAGTGGCCTTCACAGGAGGTTTGAGCATGTTTCCACTGAAGAGGTAAATGCCCATCCATCAGTCTTATTTAACTTCCATGAGGTTGGGTGTCTATATTTTTTTCAAAGAGTGTAGGAAGTGAAGAGCTATTCCCCTTTGACACATCTTTGTGCTTTGAGGTTTCGAGAGAAGCACTTTTAGCTGGCAGGCCTAGATTTCAAATTCTTTCTAAGGTCTATTTCCAAGGCCACCAACAGCCCTTATGTCAGGGAGAAGTGGTTTAAACAAAGCCACCTGAACTCAGAAAAATAAAAGCCTTTTCTAAAGCCTGAGCATAGAGATTCATGTCCATCCATTTTTCCCTTCTCATATCTATTGACTTGTTACGCCCCCCTCATGAAGATAATCATGAAATACTTCACTTGCGAGGGAAGATTCTCCCGAGTCTATGCCTATCATATCCGATTGCTCATGCATTTCACAAGGGCCAAATTGTTAAATCTCACTTTCTTCCTACGTAGAAGTATTGAGAAAATGGCCTCCACTGTTCAGAAAAAGCCTCCTTCTCAGCAGACAGCCTTCCTCTTCCATCACTCCCTCATCAAGGTTATCATCCTTCATTAGCTTGAGAAGAAGGAAGTCTCTTGGGATACTTTCATCACACATCCAGATTTCGCCACTGTCCCTTCATTTCATACATCTCCTTCACCTTCCACTCACCATCCTTTGCCTTATTCAAGCAAGCCTATTCCCAAGAAGCTCAAATTTCCCATTGAACAAGAAAAATAGCATGATGAGGAAGAAGAGCATGAGCAAGAGGAGGAAGATGATGATGAGCAACAGCATGATGAAACAGGGCAGCAAGGGGATGATGAGGAACATGATGATGAGCAGCATCATAGTGAAGCAGAACAGCAAGGGGAAGAAGGGCATGATGAAGAGGAACATCATGATGAACAATAGACTCCTGAAGATGATGATGAGCAGCATGATGATGAAAAAGTGCAGCACAGTGATGGTGAGCAGCCTCATGATGAATAGGTGCAGCATGATGAACAGAGGCAGCCACAGCATGATGAATAGAGGCAGCCACATGATGATGAACAACATCCTCATGATGATGAACAGCAGCCTCATGATGAGCAGGTGCAGCATGATGAACAGAGGCAGCCTCACGATGAACAGGTGCAGCATGATGAACAGAGGCAGCCACATGATGATGAACAACAGCCTCATGAAAAAGAACAACAACATGATGAGGAGATGTAACACAGTGAGGGGGACAACCCTCAAAAATAAATGCAAAAGGACAGTCAAGGCATCCATGAAGAAATCCAAGATAGTGGCAAGAATAAGGAGCAAATTAGCAAGGGTAAAGAGCCAATGGAGCATGTGCTAACTGCCTCTCCTAGGCAAGGGGCCATGCTCTCTTCTCCGAAAGTGGCCAAGCCCCGAACATCAAGCAAAAGGGTACCTAGAGTTGTAACTCCAAATGTTACTATGGCCCTCCAAAGCAAGGGAAAATTGCCCAAGAATCTCATTGTCGAATTTCCCGAGAGGAGGAAGACTAAAAGAGCCACCCAAAGCAAAGGAAAGGAGAAAGAAGAAAGCAGCCATGAAAAGGAGAGGGACTTCTACATAATTCAAATTCAAAGTGATGATAGTGACAATGAAGCCCAGATCCTAGAAAATATCTTGATCAATAGAGAAAACCAAATTGATGCTTTGAGGACTGATCTTGAGAGGGCTAGAAACTTCAATCACTTTTTGCAAGTTCAAAAAAAAAAAAAGAGTGTCCATATGGTGGTATATGAGACACGGGCCATCAAATACAGAAAGGAGGCCTCCAAAGCACAAGTGAGATTGGAAGAACTCATGGGTGAGTTCGATGAGAGTGAAGATGAAGATCAACCTGGAAGAAAGAGGCCAAGAACCATGGGGCTAAAAAAGGTCCTTGAGAAACAAAAGGAAAAAGAAGTTGCCCTTCTCCAATCTACCCCTCACTACATTGTTCAAATAAGAAATAGAGAATAATCGAGAAGCATGGCTTGAGAGGGTTAATGATCACTTGGAGAAGAAGTTGGAGAAGGCAAATAGAGACTTGGACCTTCAACAGAGGATGACCGGGCATTATAAGAAACTCAATCAATTTGCCCGGCGGAAATTGAAGGCCACTCAGGAGAAACTCAAGGAAGCTAAAAGGAAGCACCCGGCACAAAAATTGAGGAAAGACACCTCAAAGCTCCAAATTTTGGCCTTAGCCTCACAGCATGTTTTTGAAAACCCTTGAGGGTCATGCTCGCCAAATTTGGGCAAAATTCGACAAATTTTGGTTTTTTGTCATTTTTGGGGTTTTGGCTAAAACTCATGGGCATCGCCATTTCAGTTTGCGGCATCCTCAAAGGATGAAAGTGGTATCATTGGATGCCATAATTTCAGGGGTATACACTCAGCGATTTTTAGATCAATTGAAGATCATTTTCTCCCCCAAAATGGCGAAAATCACTTGCTTTTTCTACACTCTGCCCCATTTATCAGCAAGACCTATTTTTTTAGGTTTTTACACCTAGGTCTATTTTTGGAGGACTTCTAGTGGTCAGTTTGGATAAAACTAAGAATTTTCAGATAGTAGACACTTAGAGCTTTCCAACGAGCCATCACAGGCCTCGTTTCGACATCAAGAAGGCCTCCAAAAGTTGTCGGCAAGTCACAGGACTTTTTGCTGATATATTTCTTGAGTTTTTTTGTAAAAATTGAACCTTTCAAAAGTGACTTTTCCTCATGTGTGTTTAGCTATTTTTGTACATGATTAGTTATGAAAAGTCAATATATTTTCCTTTTTTAGCATTTTTGAGATATTTTTTTAGATATTTTGTGCCTTGGGCTTTGCAAAGCCTCAAGGACAAAATCAAATATTTTGGATAGGCCAATGAGATTTCAAGTTGAACTAAGAGGTTTTCCTCACTTTGTCCTATATATTCCAAAGGCTTTCATTGTAAATAAGGCTGAAATTGATGAATAGAAGCAATATATGGTCATACAAGCTTGGAAGAAATACTTGTCTCATGCATTTGGAGAGTTTCTTGAGTGCCTTTGGATGATGAAAGAGGATTGTTGTTGGATTCCATCACTTGGTAGAATGGTATAGTGTCTCTTTCTCTGTTTTGTTTCTTAGTTTTCATTCATAATTCCATGTTCTTGCTTTCTATAAGACAATAGAGAATAGATTTGAAACATACTCTTGGAGGCACCTCAAATTTCCTGTTTCTTCATAGCTTCTATATTTTCTTCATTCTTAGTCATATTAAAGAATCCTTGATTGCTCTTTGATAACTGAAGAATATTGTTTGCTTGTTTCATTTGTGGTTTTATGCATGCTAAGTATGATTTATAGTATGCCCTGCTTACTCATGGCAAGCCATAGCTCCACCTATGAAACCTCTCTTTGATTGATTAGATTGTCATTTTTTGAACCAAAGAGGTCTTGTACTGATCTTGCCCTTTGCCTAAAACTATGCAAATATTGTTTTCAAAGTGCCGAATAGCTTGAAATACTATGTTTAGGTGTTCCTTCATAGTGATTTGAGTTGTTTGTCCGTCTTAAATGTATTTCCCCAAAGTCTGATAGCCATTTCCTAAAGTTAGAGTCATATATCTCTATGCATGGCTTGAATGTTTATTTCTGCGCATTGATCAGTTTATAATTACATTTCTCATGATTAATGGTTAGCCCTACCTTGTTTATGTCAGTTATTAAATTATTCATGCTTGAAATCCTTTGTTATTCACAAATTTAGTGTCCATCTCACTCCATTTTACCTCGAATCAAATTGGCCCTTCATCAACCTTGTATCACCATCTGAAAGCCTTCTTGACCTTTTCGACCCCATAGCCCAGTTGATCTGACATCTTTTTACCTATCTTAGTCTTTGATCAGTTCATCCCTCACAACCTAAAACCCAAAACCAAAAACCTAATTCATAACTAGCCTAATATCAAGAACACAATAAGCAAACACACAAATATCTCTTACACAAACAGAGAGAGCCCTCTCTGAGTCCAGGAAGGCTAGGTCCTTGGGCTCCAAATACTGGTTTGATGTTACACTGTCATTTGGCTTGCCAATCAGCCAAATCACGGGACACTAACAGAAATATTCTCACCTTCTTCAGAACATGTGTAGACAAAAAAAAATATGGGATTGGAAGACTAAAAAACACGCTTTGGTATATTAGTGGTGCTAGTTATCCTCTATGGTTGCAAAATATGGGGGAGCAACATTTCAAGCCATAAATGGTGGAAAATAGAAATAATCCAAAAGCACCTGGTCACAAGCAACCTAAAAGTCGATCAACGATCCCATATGATATCCTTTTAGCTAAGGATGATATGTTTCCGATTGAGGCATCATCGATCATTTATTTGCTAAGTTATCTGAAGAAGGTTGAAAATATGGATAAGAACCGATGACCTAAATTGGTTGTTGAAGAAGAGCTAAATTGTTGGAAACTACACGGATGAAACAAAATGAATAGTGGTAAGACAAATGGGAGATAAATCTGCATGATTTCCCTCACGCTAAGGAGGAGATAAAAAAAGTGGGTGTTAGAAAAATTTAGGATTTTCGTAAGGTAAGGAAAAAGAAAGCATATTGTGTCAAAGAATTTAACCCAACTTGGAAACATGATGATAAAGAGTATTTGAGTTCCCCAATCAAGGGAACAACTAAAATTTTAATGTCTCGGCTGAGGACTAGCTCCCATCATCTTAGATGTGAAACTAGTAGATGAGCGGCCCCTAAAGAAGATTGGGAAGAATGAACTTGAATTTTTACAAAAAAGGGGCGGTAGAAACATAATGGCATTTTATCAAAGAGTGTGAAACATATGAAGTTATCTTTCGTCAGTTTGATAGTAGCTTAAAGGTCAACAATCTCACTGAAATTTTTGAGGAAACAAGGCTTCAGAAAAAAACAAATTTCTTACTCAAGATCCATAATAGTAGAATAAGTCTAGAAAAAAATCTAAATATAGATTGAGCTATAGTGAGTAGTCCCTTATAGTGAGTAGTACCTTAGATCACGAGACCTCATGAACTTAATTAAAATCTGGCATTCATTCATCCCTCTCTGCCAAGTATGTTGTTTTTTTCATAATCCCAATTAAATTTTTAACCTTGCAATATTTAACCTTAAAGCTTTCCTTTGTCATATATGCACAACATATTTTTCATAACGATCAAATAAAACCAAGTCAAAGAAATCTAGAGATGCCAAACAGAATGTCGATAGCCACTAAAAGTTGTGAACGTTGTATCATTAACGTTATTGGGGCCGCACCCTTTACCCACCTACAACTCTAGATCATTGGCCCCAAGGCCTACTGCAATCATAAGTGCCACCATAATGACCAGAAATGAGAAATGGACAACTTTATCCATGGAACCAATTTTTGATATCTCGGGGCTGCTTATATCAAAAGCTTTCCTTGCCTGCTTTGTAGCCAGTGTGTTGGAATATTGAGGCAGAAACTGAGTCTGTTGGTACTGCTAAGATGAATAGATGCCAGTGAATCCAGGAATGGAACTAATATTTAAAACTTGTGGGTTGTTTCCTTGCAATTCGACTGTAATTTCTAGCAGAATTTTAAGTAAAAATTGATGGGAAAATGTGAAAAAAAATCAATAGTGAGGCAGAAACCAAATTTGTTGGTATTGTTAAGACAACTGGATGTTAATGAGTCCAGCCATGGGACTAATGCTTGAAATGCCTTGCAATTCCAACAATGCAGTTACACACTAATTTTTAACTAGATTTTAAGTC
This sequence comes from Pinus albicaulis, assembly GCA_034641835.2. Lineage (NCBI taxonomy): Eukaryota > Viridiplantae > Streptophyta > Pinopsida > Pinales > Pinaceae > Pinus > Pinus albicaulis. Next base: position 1,364,778,519 of record CM076580.1, read on the forward strand.
TCATTGATAGACCGAGCTTGGAATTTCAAATCCCCTTTCCCTATCGAATGAAAATTTAATGAATTTTAAATTTTTATATTTTTTATGTATTTTAATTTATGTTCTAGGCCAATAAAACACCTTTCGTGCCAATAAACCTAACAAGTCTCCTTGCATGGCACCTTTCGATTCTAGCTGAAAAAGATGAAAAACCGTTGGATGCAAAGAAGGAATTTCAAAACAAATTGTTATTCAAATTTGATGTTTTTAGAACCAATTTTCTCAACTTCAATTGCATTTTTTAACTTGAATGTCAGAAATTAACCAAAAAACATCTTAAAAGAAAAGATGTTAAAATCTCTCTAGCTTTAACATTATGATATGTTGTCCATCATAGATTTTTCCCAGTGCCACATAAGAAACCATGTACTACAGCAAACATAAAACCCATATTTTCCTGCCAGGCTACCAGTTAGTAACGTTGTATCAGTAGATTTAGGAAAAATCTAAATCTGGACAAACCATAAGGTTGTTTGACACCTCTGGTACTCTCCTTCCCTTCAAATCACCCCGCTCCAGCCTAAATCGCAATAGCTTCATTTTTTGCCATGCTCTTTTATGATGGCCCCACCAATTTCACCAAAAGGTGATTTGACACTTTCGATACTCCCCTTCCCTGCAGATCACCCCACTCTGGCCCATCTCGCAATAACTTTGTTTTTTGTTGTGCCTGTTTATGAGGGCCCCACCAATTTCGCCACCCTCCTCCTCCTAGCCTCTTAAAATATATTGCAGAAGACGACCATACAGATGAAAAGAACAAGAGGGAGTAGTAGAATAAGTGATGACAGAAAAGAGGTGGGTTCAGCGTTGGAAAACCCTACACGCTATCAAAAGCATTTACGCGGTGCTACCTATGAGTTGTTTAACAATGGGCGAATGAACAATGACAATAATACTTTGCACTTAGCTTTAGATTCGGCTCTTGTGGAGTTGTCGGACCTTGGGAATGATTACTTGGAATAGTTTCTCCTTTCCGCAGAGCACTCTAATGATTTCTTGAGCTTTTCTTTGCCTCTTCTGAGTGATATATTACAAACATAAACAAATTAAAATGGTAGGTCTTGGTCTTTTCAGATACGTATTTGTGCATTCTGCTTCTTGTGCATCCATCAATGTATGCCGCCAAATTTTCCACCAGAAATGTATCATTCCCTTACCCATCGGATAAGTGAGCTAAATCTCATATACAAATATTTTCGAGAAGAATGACGGGTTTTAATTGATGTCTGCACTTTGATCAGTACCTTCTACAGTCTGTTACTTTGCCCAATTCAAAAATGGGCTAATATTTTTTTTAAATGAACGGGTGCCAGATTCTAAGTGCATACATTCATTTCATTAAGTAAAGATACCTTATAGCGGAGAAAACTATTTAACAAGTTTACTCATGGTTAAAGTTGATCACCTTATCGGAACATGGAAGCATATTGTCTTTTAATAGGTTTAAGAGATGGCAAAAATCAAATTTCGAGAAGAAATATTGTCTTTATAACACCCCATTTTATGAATTGAATAAGACAATAGACTTTATGATACATGAATAATTTATCTTAATTAAGATGACTAATGAATATGATGTTTGTTAGTAGATTTTGAATTTAATCATAATAAAGGAAAGATGGCTAATTTTATGAATTACCTAAATCATAATTGTTACCAAGATCCCAGAGTAAAAATAGAGATAGTTCTAACATTTACCTTCCCAGGAAAAAGGATTTAATGGAAATCATGAAGGGGAAAGGGGTTCTTTTCAGAGAGAGAAGTGAAGGGTAAAACAACTACAAGTTGCTAGGATTTGTCCAGAGTTGGCAGGTTGGCCAATGGAGCTATAGATCCTGATATATATAGACTAGATTTGGATATCCTGAGGTCTATCTTCTCGTAAAATATTGTCTGTTGCCTAAGGCTCTAGGAGGGAGCAAGGGGGGAGCAGAGGATGTGATTGCGTCTCTCATGGTTGGGAGGACCACCGGTTAACCAAACAGATATTGAGATAAGTATAAATGAATTTCTAAATCCCTATCTTTTCTATTCTTGACAGACTAAGACTGTTTATGGAATGGAAATATAGTTTTAAAATGTGTATGCAAGGAGAATATCGACTTAAATTTTTTTATTATAGAGTTATGATTTTAAATATATTATGTAATTTGTAATAGGGAGTAGAACTTAAAAGAGAATTCAGTACAGGAAAAAACTCATGTAGAGTTAAAAGAAATATTGAGTAAAACAATTGTTTAATGTGAATTCTCAATTAACCTCCCAAAGCAGATAATTAGTGAAACTATCAAATTTTTCTTTAAGGAAAGCTGAATTGAAGTGCATGCAAAAATACTTAACCACAAAAATGAGATAACTGTAACTATAAAGGGCACTCCGGTTTAGTCTCGAACCCTGTGAAGACAGGGCAAGGGACATTGTCCCCAGGCCGAGACATGAATACATTTCAACTTTAATATATCATTACAATAGAAATAAAAACGTATTATGGAAAACTCTATAATGAGAAACATCTTTAGGATACATATTAAAGTAACAAGAACTTCTATAGAAATATGCATGTTGATAACTATTTTTTAAAGAACAGAAGCTTATGTAAAACTATTAAATATTTGACATAGCAGAGAAATAATAATACATTAACCAAGAATCTTCCAGACTCTGTCAATTTCTCCATAAATCTAAATGTTCAACCAAGAAAAATACCCCAGCAAGGTTCTCGTGATAGCCAGAACAATATTCAAGACTTAGAGAAATCCTATACTAAATCCAAAACAATAACAATCTCGAGTTTCATAAAGAATGACTCAGAGTAAGGGCTTGAGAGTCGGCATAGTTAACCTTTAACATAAGTTCAAACAAATAATAAGTTACAGATAGGCCAAGGCTCAGAAGCTTGGACATACAATTTACAATAACCCTTAAGTCAAATGATAAATCATGCTGGAACTTCTAAGTGTAATGTGTCGGAGTTATAAAATCCTGAGGCACGTTGGAAACACAGGGGGTTTGCCTCAATCGACTCTAGAAATCAATTAGGCTTAGGAATAAATAAGCAGAACTGCGAAATAGTTGGGGGTTTACCTGTTATCCTGACGAAGTAATGAAGGAGGATAGAGCTGAACCCTTGTCTCTAAATGAAGTTGCGAAATCCATTCCTGCAATGGAGATAATACCATAAGCCAGGTAGAATTTTCATACAGGCGCAAAAAAACTTAATGAAATAGCTATCATAGAAACGTTGGTAAAGAGGCATAAATTACCTAAGGGTTTTTTGTGTGGCCGAGCCCAGCTTTGTTAGCAGGGCTTGTGAAGTACTTGGTGGAACCGATCACGGTAAAGCCTCCACACAAAAAAATACAAAGGAAAAGTTAGTACCGATAGCGGGAGAACACAGTCCTGGTTCGAACTTCAACAAAGAAGAAAACCTTGACTTATAAGTTGCAATGTAACCCAAAGACACAAATGAAATACGAAAGTCAAGCTCAACTGAGTTTTTCTATGAAAACATGCATCTCTCAACAAATAAAAAAGCTACAGATAAGGTGAATAGATTACCTGTATCTGGAGGGCAGAAGTAGCTTGGCGGACGGCGGATTACCTCCATTAAACAACACTCTCAACCTAAGGCAAGTAGGTAAAGAACGAAAAGAACAAACTAGAGACATTGCAAAGCAATTTCGACATCCAACACAGGAGAATGAGGTGGGATGTTCATGCTCCGGGTGAGTAGTTACCCTAACTACTCTGGAGGGCTCAGATTCAACGGATCTAGGGCTGCAACAATCGACGATCAAGATTCCTCAAGGTGTAAAATAGCAATACAACTAGAGCATGCCGACACAAGGTATCCCATGCGCATCTAAACCAAATTACAGTTTGATATTAATCCGCAGATTGAATAACATCATACAACTCATCATCATAAATCCCACACAGAGAAACTTAGTACTAATCATTAAAGTGTTGGTCATAGGTACCAAAGAAATAAATTGAAATAGGATGCTTCTAGACATGTTACATATATTATCTGAGGGCAGAGTATATTGTATGAAGTTTACACTTTAATTTACTCATTGATTATTGTGAAGAGATATGACATGATAAAAAATCTTAATGATAAAGAGATTAAATGGAAAGTATCACATATGCACGTAGAAATAATGATTGAATAGATCTTTTTTGTCTATGGAATATAGCTACAAATTCATGATATTAAAATATGGTTTAAGTATATGCCTTATATAAGTAAAGGTATATGATTATGTATGAAGATGCAAGTTGTACCGAGTTAACTTGGGTAAACAATTTTTTTTATGTTGATAAGGTTATAGTTGTGACAAGTGGTATCAGAGTGAAGTTTATACACTAGGGCCAGATGGGCCAATGTGATAACATGGATGTTTCATTTTTGTTTTGCTTATGTTGAAACTGTACACAACAATAGAAAGTTAAGCAGAATTTGTATTGAGGAGAGGGACTAGTCATCAAACGCGCAGAAATGCAGGGGAAACACATTCCTTGCCTAATCTTGAAGTGAACACAGAAATTTGGGTGTAGCTAAGTGTAGACCAACATCAACAAACCAGTAGGATACTGGAGGAACAACAAGCCATTCAAAAAGATTGTTGGATACAATATAACAACTTCAGATAGAGATGACTTGAGTTTGAAGTGATAATGAGAAGTTAATGAGAGAACAAGAAAACATGTTGAAAAGGCTCTTAGATAAGCAGAACCAACGTACTGCACACCCTAGTCCGAAAAGGGACACCCATGGAGAGGATGAACAAACACAACAAGTACATGATAATCCTGAGGGGAGTAGAACTCAATGGAATAACAAGAGTAAGACTTATAACAAAGCCGAATTTAGTAACTTATCAGACCAACAAGAGCTGAAGAAAAAAAAAGTGGAATTACAAGGGGAATTCCGAACAATAAACCCCCAACATTCGATGGAAAATTTAAGGAGATGACAGAGGCCTGGCTAATAAATATGAAAAATTATTTCCAAGTTTATGAATATAAAAACAAACTTAAAGTTCTCCTAGCGATCTACCAATCGAGGGAAAAGGCTACATTATGGTGGGAAGAGGTGAAAAATGTACGCAGAATCGAAGACCAAAACGTGACATGGGACGAGTTACAACAATAATTTAAATACAAGTACTTGAATGAATGATTTTATGATGAGAAATCATTAAATTTTCATGATCTGAAGCCAAGGCAAATGTCTATGGATGAATTCGTCACAAAAGTTATCTCTCTATTTGATTAGGTGATCATGTCCTAAGTGAAGAAAGTGCTCAAAATTGGAACTGCTCAGAATTGGTTGAAACCAAAACGATATGATAGGCCTCATCGATACGATCCTAATGTCATGAATGACTCTCAAATCCGGCACTGTATGTGAAAGTTATTCAAGTTTGAAAATTCACAATTTCATACAAAAAGACTTGTTTGACCAGGATTGACTTTGAATAAAAAAATATTAAAAAAAGAATATTCCACAGAATATTTCGAGAATATTCTACAGAATATTCCATGTAATATTCTTCAACAGCCTATCATGGCTCGACATTTGTCATTCATAGATTGGAGGATTTTTATGATTGTTGGTTTTGGACCAATTAGTATCTGCCACATGGCAAGCTTCAAGGCCACCACGTGGCGCCAGGTTTGAACATTTTGCAGTGGTAAAAAATATTGTGAGTTGGCAGGATTCGACCACAGGTTGAGCCGGTGGCAGCCCCAAGGCCTTACTGCCCGGGCTCGTGGTGGTTCTTAACCACTATGGGCCACCACTTATATACAAAGTTTGATAAAGTTTCGATTGGGGCAGAAAGGGGGCCAACCTCCTCAACATAGAACCACGGGCATAGAGCCACAACGTTTAGACCCCAACAATCATGATTACAGTTAAGTTTAATGTGGGTGTTCACATGGAATCACGAGAGGAGTTACGTTGCAGTTAATGCTACGGTTTTTAAACCATTAGCTCAAACAGTTCTGCCGTCGATGGTGTAGTTGGTCCATGTGACCACTGCCACCTAACAATAAGCTTCACACCTAATGGTTCCGACAATTTATGCAGTGAGCGCTAATCTAGGTGGAGTTTTCCATAGTTAGCGGGCTTATCTCCAGTCCTCCCAAGTTTAGTGGAGTTTCTTTAGGCCAGATTGGACAAAACTTCTATTGGTCATAACTTTCAGATTACTGAACCTTTTGGAGCAAATTGTTTTTTGATTTCGGATATTATCAGCATTCTGGAGTCATTGGAATAGGTTTTAGAGCCATCAGAGGTGTCTTTCATCCATTTTTACTTCAGAGAATCTTGGGGAGCCATCAGGGCCTTAAGGGAAACGGAGCTGTATTGGACTACACTTCACTATTTTAGGTGAAATCAAAGTCATTCTTAGCTTCTTTCCATGTTCTGAATTCATTTTCACAGCAAGTTTGGTCTGTTTAGGCCTTTTCCTCACTACATTACCAATTTGAGCATCATAATATATCAAGGACATGCCCATTGGGAGCCTTGGACCTGGTAGATGTAGCCCAGGAGGGGTGAACTGCCTCATCATGTTGCTTTGTGTTTATGGTGAAGTTATTCTGCTGTGTTATTCAGATTAAAGTTGTTAAACAGTAAATTAAAAAAACACTCCCTCACACCAAAATTCATAAATAGTTATCAAAAACACTTTGTTTCACTTGCAAGACTATCCAAACACTTTGCACACTTAATTTAATGGAAATGAATACTTTGAACACAAAAAAAATGCTTTCATTTTCAAATCAGTTGGTATCAAAGCTCAGGATTAGAACCTTAGAAGCTAGAGTTTTTACTTAGCTTTTGTTTTGTGCAAGATTAAATCATCTGTTTGCAAGTTTTGATGCTTACTAGGATAAAAATCAAGAGAGGTGAAGGAAAATTGGTTAGCGCACAAACTAATCCACAACCAAGAAAGGTCATAGAACCACCTCCAAGAGCTCTAGAAGCAGTTACAAGCATGTATTCAAGAGAAGGAGAAGCTCCTGAAGAGATGGATCCCAAGGAAGAAGAACGAGTATTTCGGAAAGCTTTCTTGGATATGACTGAAATGGTAAGGATCCTCTATCAAGAAAGAAATGATAGGCTTGCAGAGAAGGGTCTAAAAACAAAAAATAAGGAGACGGTTCCTCAAGAGGAAAGAAGAGTTATGAACATTCTAAGAAAGAACATGGAGGAAATTGTGATCCACCATCTCCATCTTCATCCTCTTCCTCGACATCGTCTTCCTCGACTTCAATAAATCAGTCACATAAGTCGAAAACCACTGGTAAAAATCCTTTTTTAAAGCTTGATGTCAAATTTGAATTTCCCATGTTTAACGGTGAAGTCAATTTAGAGAAACTAGACAATTGGATCATAAAATTGGAAGTTTATTTAAGGATTCAAAACCTTCATGATGATGACACCAAAATACAACTAGCCTCGATAAGAATGTATGGAGAAGCACTGGTATGGTGGGAAGCTAAGACCAAGGATGAAACCAAGAAACATGGTAAGATTACTTTATCATGGACTGAATTTATCACTGCAATCAAGAAACAATTTTATCCTTTAGCTCATCTTCAAAAGGCTATAATGAATTGGCAAAACTTTAGACAGCTTAAGGGACATAATGTGCAAGACTATACCCAAGAATTTAGGAGAAGAGCACTGTGATTAGGGGTAGACTTACAAAGTCAAGATACTTTGCTGAAATATATAGGTGTTCTGCACAATTAGCTTAAACATACTATCCTTATGTTTAATCCTACTAGTATAGATGAAGTTTGTGTACAAGCTACACATTTAGAGGCTAGAGGGAAAAACACTTTTGATGAGGGTAGAAACAAGCATTTCAAAGGGAAGGAAAAAGATAAAACCTTTAAGGGAAAAGGTAAAAAGAATGCATCTATCAAAAAGGAGGGTGAAAAATTCATTTGTAAACATTGTTCAAGAGAGGGCCATGAAGAGAAAAACTATTTGAAATGACATCCTGAAAAAAAGAAATCAGTTTAACAAAAACAAGGGAAAGAAGAAAATTGCAGCTACTACAACTGGGTAAAATCGCGAAGTTGGGAAACACTTTTTGGCGGACGGCTAGAATTTGGGAGATATTTTTAATTTCTCGTCCGAGAAAATAGTCAACTCTATTTCTCGACCGAGAGTTTTAAAAACTCTCGTCCGAGAGTTTTGTTGGGTTTAACCGGAGTTAAAAATCTCTCGAACGAGAGTTATGCATTTTCTCGTCTGAGAGTTTTATTGACGGAAACTCTCGGGAAGACTTTCATACGAGAGTTTAAAAAACTCTCAGCCGAGAGTTTAGAAAACTCTCGTATGAGAGTTTTGAAAACTCTCGTATGAGAGTTTTGAAAACTCTCGTATGAGAGTTTTGAAAACTCTCATCCTAGAGTTTTCAAAACTCTCATCCGAGAGTTTTATTCCTATAATAAAACACAACAATTAATTATTAAGTTTTTAGAATTGGTACTTTATATAATTTAAATAGTACTTTATTAAAATTAAAAAATGATAAAAAATAATAAAATTATAATTTTATTTTAAATTATTTTTTTTATTATTAATGATAAAAAATACATGAAGATTTAATTAAATAAAATTTGTTACAATATTTTGTAATATCAATGTTATATAAAAAACTAAAAATATTTTATATAAAACTAATTGATATATTAATATAAATAAAATAAAATTCTAAAACATAAATCAAAATAAAAACAACTATATATAATTTATATAATATTTTTTTTGAAATTAATGAATAAATTTAAATTTAAAAAACAATTGACTAAATGCAATGAGGTGATAAAGGAGACAATACATAGCACCTTAATATTGTTATAAATTCTTGGAAATCTTGAGAAATTTTTGAAGTGAGATGAGCTTCTTGGAATGGGTCACTTTATCTTCCACTTCAGTTTCACACGATTAACTTGAAAGGAAGTCTATTTTCCTAGGTATGGATGTAAGGGAATGAACAATATTATTTGAACATTGAGTGAGATGCCCTTCTTGGAATGGGTCCTCCTATATTCCACTTTAGTTTCACAAGATTAAATTGAAATGAAGTTTATTTTCCTAGGTATGGATGTAAGGGGATAAAGAATATTATCCGAAAAGGAAATGAATGTTAAGTGTGACATTCCAAGAAGAAGTGTATGGTATTGGAGAATTATGTTATTGCAGAAAACTAAACCTTGACCCCTTAACTCTTGACCCCTTAAACCCTAATTCCTAACCCCTAACCCCTAAACCCTTAACCCCCTAAACCTTAAACCTCTAAACCCTTAACCCCTAACCCATTTACCCCTACTAAACCTCTAAATCCCTAACCCATTTACCCCCACTAAACCTCTAAATCCCTAACCCATTTAACACCTAAACCCTTAACCCCTACCCCTAACACGTTAACCCCTAACCCATTTAAGCACCTAAACCCCAAAACCCCTAACTCCTAACCCTTAAAATCCTTAACTGCTAAATCCCCTAACCCCCTAAACCTCTAAACCAATCCTAACCCATTTAACCCCCTAAACCTCAAAACCCCTAAACCCTTAAACCCTAATTCCCAACCCATAACCCTTGACCCCTTAAACCCTATTTCCTAAATGCTAAACCCTTAACCCCTAACCCCTTAAACCCTAATTCCCAACCCCTAACCAATTCAACACCCTAAACCCCTAAAAACCTAACCCATTTAACCCCATTAACCCCTAACTTCTAACCCCTAAAATTCTTAACTGCTAAATCCCCTAACCCCCTAAACCTCTAAACCAACGATAACCCATTTAACCCCCTAAACCCTAAACCTGTAACCCCCTAAACCCTAATTCCCAACCCATAACGCATTCAACCCCTTAAACATCTAAACCTCTAACACATTAACCCTTGACCCCTTAAACACTAATTCCTAACCCCTAACCCATTTAACCCCCTAAACCCTAAACCTCTAAACCCTTAACCCCTAACCCATTTACCCCCACTAAACCTCTAAACCCCTAACCCATTTAACCCCTAAACGCTAAACCTCTAAACCCCTAACCCATTTAACCCCTAAACGCTAAACCTCTAAACCCTTAACCCATTTAGCCCTAAACGCTAAACCTCAAACCCCTAACCCTTACCCTCTAACTCTCCAACTCCTAACCCATTTAAGCCCCGAAACCCAAAAACCCTAAACCCTTAAACCCTAATTCCCAACCCCTAACCAATTCAACACCGTAAACCCCTAAAAACCTAACCCATTTAAGTGTGGATTCCATTTAACCCCAAAACCCTAACCCCTAACCCTTAAAATCCTTCACTGCTAAATCCCCTAACCCCCTAAACCTCTAAACCTGTAACCCATTTAACCCCCTAAACCCTAAATCTCTAAACCCTTAACCCCTAAAACCCTAATTCCCAATGCCTAACCAATTAGACACCCTAAACCCCTAAAAACCTAACCCATTTAACCCCATTAACCACTAACTTCTAACCCCTAAAATCCTTAACTGCTCAATCCCCTAACCCCCTAAACCTCTAAACCAACCCTAACCCATTTAACCCCCTAAACCCAAAACCTATAACCCCTTAAACCCTAATTCCCAACCCATAACCCATTCAACCCCTTAAACACCTAAACCTCTAACCCCTTAACCCTTGACCCCTTAAACCCTAATTCCTAACTGGGCCAACCCATTTAACCCCCTAAACCCTAAACCTCTAATCCTTTAACCCCTATCCCATTTACCCCCACTAAACCTCTAAACCCCTAACCCATTTAACCCCTAAACCCTAGACCTCTAAACCCTTAACCCATACCCCTAACTCATTTAAGCCCCTAAACCCCAAAACCCCTAACCACTTCAACACCCTAAACCCCTAAAAACCTAACTCATTTAAGAGTGGCTCCATTTAACCCCCAAAACCCTAACCCCCAACCCCTAAAATCCTTCACTGCTAAATCCCCTAACCCCCTAAACCTCTAAACCTGTAACCCATATAACCCCCTTAAACCTAAACCTATAAACCCTTAACCCCTAACCCCTTAAACCTTAATTCCCAACCCATAACTCTTGACACCTTAAACCCTAATTCATAGCCCCTAAACCCTTAACCCCCTAAACCCTAAATCTTTAAACCCTTAACCCATAACCCATTTACCCCCACTAAACCTCTAAACCCCTAACCCATTTAACCCCTAAACCCTAAACTTCTAAACCCTTAACCCCTACCCCTAACCCGTTAATGCCTAACCCATTTAAGCCCCTAAACCCCAAAACCCCTAACCAATTCAACACCCTAAACCCCTAAAAACCTAACCCATTTAAGTATGGATTCCATTTAACCTCCAAAACCCTAACCTCTAACCCCTAAAATCCCTCACTGCTAAATCCCCTAACCCCCTAAACCTCTAAACATGTAACCAATTTAAGCCCCTAAACCCAAAAACCCCTAACCAATTCAACACCCTAAACCCCTAAAAACCTAACCCATTTAAGTGTGGATTCCATTTAACCCCCAAAACCCTAACCCCTAACCCCTAAAATCCTTCGCTGCTAAATCCTATAACCCCCTAAACCTCTAAACCTATACCCCATTTAACCCCCTAAACCCTAAACTTCTAAACCCTTAACCCCTAACCCCTTAAACCATAATTCCCAACCCATAACCCTTGACCCCTTAAACCCTAACTCCTAACCCCTAAACCCTTAACCCCCTAAACCCTAAACCTCTAAACCCTTAACCCCCAAACCATTTACCCCTACTAAACCTCTAAACCCCTAACCCATTTAACCCCTAAAATCTAAACCTCTAAACCCTTAACCCCTACCCCTAACCCGTTAACCCTTAACCCATTTAAGCCCCTAAACCCCAAAACCCCTAACCCCTTAAACCCTAATTTCCAACCCATAACCCTTGACCCCTTAAACCCTAATTCCTTACCCCTCAACCCTTAACCCCTAATCCCTTAAACCCTAATTCCCAACCCCTAACCAATTCAACACCCTTAACCCCTAAAAACCTAACCCATTTAATTGTGGATTCAATTTAACCCCCAAAACCCTAACCCCTAACCCCTAAAATCCTTCATTGCTAAATCCCCTAACCCCCTAAACCTATAAACCTGTAACCCATTTAACCCCCTAAACCCTAAACCTCTAAAACCTTAACCCCTAACCCCTTAAACCCTAATTCCCAACCCCTAACCAATTCAACACCCTAAACCCCTAAAAACCTAACCCATTTAAGTGTGGATTCCATTTAACCCCCAAAACCCTAACCCATAACCCCTAAATCCTTCATTGCTAAATCCCCTAACCCCCTAAACCTCTAAACCTGTAACCCATTAACCTCTAAACATATAACCCCTTGGAAGGATTGTCTGTAAGTGGAGGGCCCGGTTATTGAGTCGGCCATCCTTTTCTGTCTCGGAGCGGGTAAAGCCATCCCTCCTTCAATAGAAAAAATTAGCTCTTCCCAGCTGGTTTGCTGTTGGGCGAGGCTGTAACTTACTATTAGCCGAATCAAGCAATGGTGGCTGACCACCATGTCTGCATGCTGTGCTTTTCTGATTCCACGAGCAATATCATGCAATAAAGAGTTTAATAATGCAGGTAAATTGATAGTGCATTTTTGTTTTAGCACAGCTAACAACTTAAGATGGCGAGGTCTTACCACGTCTTTTCTACCGTCGCATGTTATGTAAGCCTGCATGATCCTGGCTAATTCTGTCCATGGTTCGCCTAGCGACGCCCGGTGTACTCCTCTCCCTTTGACTATTAGCCTCTGTCCTTCATCTTGAAATATTTGCATGGCCTCCCGAATTCTGGTTTTCTTCTGAGTCCAGACAGTTCCTTGTGTGGGGATGCCGGATACTTCTGCAATTATCCATCGGTCACTGCTATCTGCCTTCCTCTGAATGTGGAGGAACCTTCCTGCAGATTTAACAAGAATTCAGTAGCCACTGCTTCATGGGGTTGCTGCATTCTCATAAAGTATGTTATCCATCCCAGTTTGTCTAATATTGCCCGTGCAGCATAAGAGACAACCAACGTCTGAGGTTCGCTGTGAATTGGACGTCCTCCCATTTCTTTTCTTCGTTAATTGTTCTCAACACACAGTAACCTTAATGGAACATCACAACACAGTTCGCTAAAATTCGTTATTTTCTGAAAATGCAAGGGTTTTAATTCATAAAAATATATTGCAAAGATATAGGTGAAGAAATTTTGGGTATCTGATCTGCATGCAGATATTTCCGCCCCCCAAACGAATGAAAGGTCGACCTCGACCGTCGATTAAGGTGGCATGTGTGGAACAAGAATAGGACGACAGTGAAAAAACAGGCGCAATCATGATAAAGTCAATCAAATTAACTAATTACTGAAATCGAGGCGTAAGATCAATCGGTAATAATGAGGGAATCACGTTGTAATAATTCAAGTATGAGGTGAAGGGACAACAAAATATTAATGTAATTGCGTTATTTACCACATTAAAGTAATATGACCGATTTATAATATTTTTCATGTGTGATGGTTCGGGGATAGAACTTAAGGAATTTTAGGCATTTCTTTTGATATTCAATAAAAATTATAGGAAAGAGCGTTAAATAACTATTGATTTGTATAAGTATGACTTCAATACCATTAACAGAGCTCTGCTGCCCACAGGTGTCCATAAAAAAAAAAATGCTCACAAATTCAAAATACAAACTTAAAACAATCGTTCAAAAAGTGTTGTTCCTTTAAAAGGAACAGCAAAGATAATCTATGAAACTGCTGTTCCTTTTAAAAGGAACAGCAAGGAAATGCTCTGCAGACATGTTGTTCCGTTTGAAAGGAATAGCAAAAACACTGCGCAAAACTGTTGTTCCATTCGAAAGGAACGGCAGAAAAATATCCTACGAAGGTGTTGTTCCTTTCGAAAGGAACAGCAAAAACACTCTGCGAAACTGTTGTTCCTTTCAAAAGGAACAGCAAAAGTGCTGTTCCATTAGAAAGGAACAGCAACGCGAAAAAAACACAGAATTTTTATTATTTTTTGTTTTTAAAGAAACTAAATTCAAACGAAATAAAGAAGTATTAACTAAACATCCATACCTAGGAAAATAAACTTCATTTCAATTTAATCTTGTGAAACTAAAGTGGAATATAGGAGGACCCATTCCAAGAAGGGCATCTCACTCAATGTTCAAATAATATTATTCATTCCCTTACATCCATACCTAGGAAAATAGACTTCCTTTCAAGTTAATCGTGTGAAACTGAAGTGGAAGATAAAGTGACCCATTCCAAGAAGCTCATCTCACTTCAAAAATTTCTCGAGATTTCCAAGAATTTATAATGATATTAAGGTGCTATGCATTGTCTCCTTTATCACCTCATTGCATTTCGTCAATTGTTTTTTAAATTTAAATTTATTCATTAATTTCAAAAAAAATATTATATAAATTATATATAGTTGTTTTTATTTTGATTTATGTTTTAGAATTTTATTTTATTTATATTAATATATCAATTAGTTTTATATAAAAATATTTTAAGTTTTTTATATAACAATGATATTACAAAATATTGTAACAAATTTTATTTAATTAAATATTCATGTATTTTTTATCATTAATAATAATAAAATAATTTAAAATAAAATTATAATTTTATTATTTTTTATCATTTTTTAATTTTAATAAAGTATTATTTAAATTATATAAAGTACCAATTCTAAAAACTTAATAATTAATTGTTGTGTTTTATTATAGGAATGAAACTCTCATACGAGAGTTTTCAAAACTCTCATACGAGAGTTTTCAAAACTCTCATACGAGAGTTTTCAAAACTCTCATACGAGAGTTTTCTAAACTCTCGGCCGAGAGTTTCATCGGGTAAACTCTCGGGCGCAAACTCTCGTCCGAGAGTTTTTTAAACTTTCGGCCGAGAGTTTGGCTGTGCGTTTAAATGTAACTTTAGGCAGGTTAAACTCTCGGTCGAGAGTTTTATAAATTTCTCGTCCGAGACATTATCTCGGCCGAGAGTTTCTGGTCAACGAAAAACACAGAAAATTCTGCAGTTTTCAGGAACCTGCAACTTTGGAGGGGTAGAACACCTACAAAAACAAAATGTTATATGTCGGACCAAGTACCATTAGATTCATCTCTAAATCTAGTTTCTGATGATATGAGATTTGTGGAGTTTCATTAAAAAAATTCAATTTTTTATTAATTTTTTACTAAACTGTGTCACTATGGAATTTCATCTTTCGAAAAATTGCACTGAATGAAAATTCAATAACTTTCTAATGAGAACACCAAAAAATTCAAAAAAATCATGCTGCACTTCGTCTCCCTGTCTACTTCAAAAGGGTACTCTCAATTTTGTTAGTGACGGTCACATTGAAAAGAAAATCAATGGATTATAAAATGTACTGAAACATCACTGTTTTTTTTCTTCGTCCATTTCAAAAAATAATAAAAAATAGTGATTTAATCCGAAAATTACCGAAAAATAGTCTGTGCACTAGTGCAATATATGCAGATTATGATGCTATGGTTTTTGTCCAAAAAATGAATAACCTTCCCTAAAAAAAGTAAAGGATTATAAAGTGACTATTTATGTTTGCCTGAAAAGTTCAAGTATATGCAGTTAGTAAACAAGAAATTTACCCCTCTATATGTCAATATTTAAAAAAAAAAAAATATGGGTATGGAGGTAAGACAATTCTCTACAATTCTTGTTTTTATGTCAAACCATAATTTGCAATAAAAATATGAGTTTAGTGGAGTTGAAGTTGAAAAACATAGAAAATTACAATTTTCAACGTCAAAAAAGGGCAAAAAGTGTTTCCCAACTTCACATTTTCACCCAACTACACCTCAAGATTTAGGTGATGATTCAAGGGATGAAACCAAAATTGCAGCCATGGGTTTGAAAAGTATGAAGGGAAAGGAAACTGAAACTAAAGCAAGCACTAGTACTTCAAACTGTCATGTATAAGTTCCTAATGAGGAAGAAAGAATTGAATTGTTCCATGTGAGGGTAGTCTCAAAACATACTAAAATTGGCACACTGTTTGACAGTGGGTCACAAGAAAATCTCATATCAGAAGACTTGGTCAAACAACTAAAACTTGAGACCATTCCACAACCAAAGCCTTATCCGCTTGGGTGGATATGCAAAGATGAAAACTTACAAGTCTCAAGAAAGTGCATATTGCGATTCGCCATAACTGCACACTTTATTGACACAGTTGAACTTGATGTGGTGTCGTTTGATATATTAGGAATTATTTTCGGAAGTCCTTAATTATTTGACAGGAAATCAATCTTCCATCGCCATGAAAATAAATATCATCTCTTTAAATATGGCAAGGAGTTCATTGTCAGAGCACATCGCAAGAAGACAAATATAGCGATGGTAAATGTGGGACAGGTAAAAAGGCTAGTAAATTCTAGTAAGAGTTTTGTACTTCTTATGGTTAAGTCCAAGGTTGATATGAATCATGAGTCATTTGAAAATTGTGATTCCAAGCTTAAATTAGATTTATATGATGTAGTTGATGCACATCATGAGATGTTTCAGGAATCGACAGGTTTACCTCCTAAAAGGGAGATTCAGCATGAGATCCATTTACATCAAGATTGTCCTCTTCCTAACATCGGCATGTACCACTTGTCTATCATGGAGAATCCTGAAATCAAGATGCAAATTAAAGACTTGTTGGACAAAGGATTCATAAGACCAAGCACTTCGCCATGTGGGTCACGGATAGTGTTCATTCCAAAGAAAGATGGAACTTGGCGCATGTGTGTGGACTTCAAGGCATGGAAAAAAATAACGGTAAAGAATCGTTACCCACTTCCAAGGATAGATGATTTGCTGGATCAGCTAAAAGATGCTAAATATTTCACGAAGCTAGACTTACGTAGTGGTTATCATCAAGTTAGAATTGGAGAAAGTGACATTTGGAAGACAACATTTAAAACAAAACGGGGACTTTTTGAGTGGTGTGTTATGCCGTTTGGTTTATGCAATGCACCTGCAACTTTCATGCAGGTAATGGATGATGTCTTACATCCTTTTCTTGATGATTTCATTATTGTCTACTTAGATGAAATCTTAATTTTCAGCAAGACTAGAGAAGAGCATGTCATGCATGTTAAGAAAGTACTTGATGTTTTGAAGAAAAATCAGATATTTCTTAAAATGTCATAGTGTGAATTTGGAAAGACTGCTTTGGTTTATTTGGGACACATAGTAGGAGGAGGCACTTTGAGAATTTATCCTTCCAAAGTAGAAGTCATTGTGAATTGTCCTACTCCCAAATCCATTATAGAGGTAAGAAAGTTTTTGGGTGCAACTCAGTATTGGAGGATGTTTATTTCTAATTTCTCTGCCATAGCAGCTCCTATGCATGCAGTGACTAGTGTTAAGCGTGCTTTTCAATGGGGAGGCAAGAAACAGAAAGATTTTGAGTCTTTGAAAGAGAAGATAAGTTAAGCTCCAGTCCTTGCATTACCGGACTTGAGACAACCATTTGAGATTCAGACTGATGCTAGTGATCACGTGATGGGTGCAGTTCTCTTATAGCATGGTAAGTCTGTTGCATTTCATTCTGAGACATTTAATGGTGTTGTTGTGAATTATCCTACATATGATAAAGAGCTGTATGTGTTGGTACAAAGTGTCAAAAAATTGAAACACTATCTGATGGGCAAAGAAACAATTGTTCATACCGACCATCAGCCTTTACAGTACTTGCAATCACAAAGTAAATGGTAACAGTCACGACATTTCAGATGGATGGGCTTCCTACAACAATTTCACTTGGTAATAAGGTAAAAGAAAGGTATTTACAACAAGGTTGCTGATATGCTTTCAAGGCCTATTATTAGTGCTAGTACTTTTCTTAAGAATGATTCTATTGTACATGAGAGCTACATAGAACAATATGCATCAAATGTTGATTTTAAGGAGGTGTATGCTAACTTGAGTGAAGGGAATCATGTTGAGGAGAATGATTATCATTTGCATAATAATTTGTTGTTTCATATGGGAAATTTATGTATACCACAAGGGGACAGACTAAGCATCATGAGAGAGGCTCATTCTTCTCTCATAGCTGGACATTTCGGGGTAAGCAAAATGGTGGCACATTTACAGAGGTATCGTTATTGGCCTCGCATGGTAGATACTGTTTCACATTTCATTAGAGGTTGTTAATTATGTGCTACAAGCAAACCTAGAAATAGGAAGATTGGTTTATATACACCATTGCTGGTACCTTCTAGACCATGGGAAAGTGTTTCTATGGATTTTGTTGGAGGGCTACCTTTATCTAGAAAGCAACATGATTATCTTTATGTAGTAGTTGATCATTTCAGCAAGATGTGTATTCTTATGCCATGTAAGAAATCTATAACTGCTGAACAAACTGCTGATTTATATTTTCAGCATGAATGGGTTCATTATGGCTTGCCTACTTGTATTGTTAGTGACAGGGATTCCATATTTGTGGGGAATTTTTGGTCCAATTTATGGAAGATGATGGACACCAAGTTGAAGAAGAGTACTTCTTTCCATCCGCAAATAGATGGCCAAACAGAGGTAGTGAAAAAAACCATTGTACATCTTTTGAGAGGTTATTGCAGCAAGCATCCCGAGCTTTCGCATGAGCATTTGCATTGAATTCAACATGCTTACAATCGATCCAAGCACTCTTCTACAAATACTTCTCCTTTTGAAGCTTGTTTTGGGTATTTGCCTAAGTCACCTTTAGATTTTATTCTTGAGAAGGATGTGGCCATTGATGGTCATAGTGACACTAACAAAGCTCGCAAGTTCATTGAAATAATTCATCTCATACATCAGCAAGCTCAAGAACAGCTTGAAAAAAGTCAAGGCAAGTACAAGGAGAGGCATGATAAGCACATAATTGATCATAAGTTTCAAGAAGGGGATGAGGTATGGTTACATATTAGTAAGGAAAGAATGCAAGGAGAAGGTAAAAAGCTGAAGCCTATTCGTTATGGTCCATTCAAGATCCTTAAAAAAGTTGGAAATAATTCTTTTCAATTAGATTTTCCTTCATACATGCAAATGTATTCTGTTTTGAATGTGGAAAATTATGTTTGTATGAACCTAATTTAATTGTTGATTATGAAAGTGACATTCAGCTACCATCCATAGAGGATTTCTTGCTAGAATTTTTGGATGAATTGAAAGAGGATGCTATCCTTGACAGAAGGACACGCACGTCAAGGAGGGGAAATGTTGATTATGTTCGGGTTGGTCTTAAAGGTAGCAAACCGAGTAAGGCAAAGTGGATTGAGGTGGAAAAGGTGAGGGACCTGTACCCTCATCTTCTTAATAGGTAATTGAAGGCTTTTGGGGTCCAAAAGCTTCCCAATGGGGAGTTGTGATCAGGTGATCATGTCCTAAGTGAATACAATGCTCAAAATTGGAACTTCTCAGAATTGGTTGAAACCAGAATGACAGGATAGGCCTCGTCGATACGATCTCGATGCCATGACTGGCACTCAAATCTGACACTGTATGTGAAAGTTATTCAAGTTTGAAAATTCACAATTTCATGCAAAAGACCAGTTTGACCAGGGTTGACTTTGAATAAAAAATATTAAAAAATAATATTCCACAGAATATTCTGAGAATATTACATAGAATATTCCATGGAGTATTCTTCAACAACCTATCATGGCTCGACATTTGTCATTCGCAGATTGGAGGATTTTTATGATTATTGGTTTTGGACCAATCAGTATATGCCATGTGGTAGGCCTGGAGGCTGCCACGTGGCCCCAGGTTTGAACATTTTTCAGTGGTAAAAAATATTGTGAGTTGGCAGGATTCGACCACGGGTCGAGCGGGTGGTAGCCCCAAGGCCTTACTGCCTAGGCTCATGGTCGTTCT